>OV651813.1:78363428-78458431 GCA_927349885.1 Psylliodes chrysocephalus | reverse complement strand
ATTCTCTATTAATGCGTTGTGTCTCTGAATTCCAAATAATAAGTATCACATCTCAATATGTACTAGTCATATATCTACCGTACCAGTGCAGTGGTTGCATTTTAAAATAAGTCACAGCTGGTAACACCGTGCAGTGAATTTATACTCGCTAATCTTTTGTGAAGTACATAAATTTTTGATTCAAATTGTTTAATTCTTGTTCTGAAATTTAAATGCTTTGAATCAAATCCTTTTATAACTTTGAATCAAGTATGCGATAGTTGCTTTTAAGAGCCTATCATACAATAGACGTAAGAAATTTCTTGGATTAATTAACAATTCTAGACTAGAATGAAATAATTTATTCTCAGGTTAGTTATTATAAATTTTAAGATACAAGATTATGCTTACACTTCACTCAACATTTAATTTCTTATTGTATCGAAAAATATTATTTGAAGTAAACTCTGCTTTACTTCAAACAAATGTAATCGTACAAGTGTAAAGCTTTTTTTGAATGTAGGTGATTTTTTTATGTGTAATGTTAGTTTTTCTTTTTTCTTCCTGTTCTATTTTTACTTTCCTATCTGTATACAGATATAAGGAAAGTATAGGAATCATGATTTTTTTCGACCTCGAGTTTTCGACGGATTTTTACGTTTTGAGGTCCCCTGAATCCGTTTTGACTATTTTCGCGATGATGTCTGTCTGTGTGTGTGTGTGTGTGTGTGTGTGTGTGTGTGTGTGTGTGTGTGTGTGTGTGTGTGTGTGTGTGTGTGTGTGTGTGTGTGTGTGTGTGTGTGTGTGTGTGTGTGTGTGTGTGTGTGTGTGTGTGTGTGTGTGTGTGTGTGTGTGTGTGTGTGTGTGTGTGTGTGTGTGTGTGTGTGTGTGTGTGTGTGTGTGTGTGTGTGTGTGTGTGTGTGTGTGTGTGTGTGTGTGTGTGTGTGTGTGTGTGTGTGTGTGTGTGTGTGTGTGTGTGTGTGTGTGTGTGTGTGTGTGTGTGTGTGTGTGTGTGTGTGTGTGTGTGTGTGTGTGTGTGTGTGTGTGTCTGTATAACGCATAACTCATGAACCGATACACAAAAAAACATCAAATTTTAAACTTAAGCTTTGTTTCAGCGTCCAATGAGCTGATTAGATTTTGGGCAGAGTCGGAACATCTGGGGGGGTACTTTATGGTTGGTCATTTTTATATTTTATGGAATATATCTGTTATTTACGTTTGGGGAAGAAAATTTTTTAAATAAAAGTTACTTCTTATTTTATTATCTATAATTTTTGTTATTTACAAAATTTTCCTAAAATGGTCCGTATTCGAGAAATTTGACAAAATGTAAAAAAATATTTTTTTTTATAAAAATTAATCAAACAAAAGTTGTTTGTAATATAATTCTCTATAATTTTTGTCCCATAAATAATTTCTCTAAAATGGACCGTATTCGAGATATTTGAGAAAATGTGTAAATTTCGAAATTTGAAGAAAACTCAAAAACGGATAAAGAAAAAATCAATAAATTTTAAACTTAAGTTTTATTTCGGCCTGACGTAAAATGATTAGATTTTGGACAAAGTCGGAACATCTGGGGGGGTACTTTATGGGAGGCCGTTTATATATTTTATGGAATATATCTGTTATTTATGTTTGGAGAAGAAAATTGTTCAAATAAAAGTTACTTCTAATATTATTATCTATAATTTTTGCCTTATGTAAAAAATTCCTGAAATGGTCCGTATTCGAGAAATTTGACAAAATGTGTAAAATTCTGATTTTTATGAAAATTGTTGAAATAAAAGTTGTTTGCGATATCGATCTCTATAATATTTGTTCATACATGATTATTTTTAAATGGACCGTAATGGAAAAATTGTAGGAAAAGTGCTAAATTTAAATTTTTCAGTATTTTCATTTTCAATGAATATCTATAGAAAAATGTTTCGCGGTAGATGTATGTGGACAATGTATATATATATTTAGTTTATCCTCTAAACATTTATAGAGATGCTGCAATAGGTTGTACACAATAAACGGAAAAAGCCTGTAATAACTAGATAGGAAAGTCATGTGTTGGACACATCAGATTTTTTCCTAAGAGGTCCCAATTTATATGATATTAGACTTATTTTTTATATTTCATATTTCATATTTCATAAAAGGCTCACCTTTAAAATTAATTAGGGTAGATAGCTTTTATTAAGATTCCCTATATACTATACTAAGAGAACTTAGGAATTTCTAACTGAAAAATAGTATACTTAGTTGAATTTGTAAAACAATATTCCTACCACAAATCTTGCTATTTATTGATAGTTTGATTCATCAGAAACGTTAACTAAACAGTTTATTTTAAAGTATTATGTAGAAGCTGTTTAAATTAATAATCTTTACTTGAAAAATAGCTAAAACTTAAATCGTTCCCAACCTTGTACCTTAGACGGATGATAATAAAAAGTAACATGTTTTAAAACAATTGTCGCCTTAAGCTCGCTCAATTGTCGTTGAAAGCTGGTGGGAAAAAAAATACGTCAATGTGTTATGTTAGTGAAAAATTGACAACCACCCGGAAAATTAGTTTAGAGAAAATTCGCAACGGATTAATATTGTTGAATCATTTTTAGTGACTATTCTTAAAAAAAATCTTTTTTAAAAATTCGGTCCGAAACTGGTGTGAAACAAATTTTGACAGCTTTTCTTTGGAACTCAGTGCTTTACTTTCGTTTTCTTGGTGTCTGTGTGTTTTTTTTAATTCATTAGAAGCTGTATTTGGTAAGTTTTTAAAAAATAATAAATATATGTATATTTAAAAAATCAGTAAATTTTATAAATAAAAATATTATTTTTTTTTAAAAGACTCAGTTTATCAATGAGCTTAGATTGCTTTTAGGGTGTACTTCATATTTTTGTTGTAAATAAACAATAGTTTGTTAACATTACCTACACCTTTCTTAATAAAAGAAAAATCTATCATTTACTAAAGATTATATAAGGAAATGTTAAAAACTATTTGTAGGGTACAAAAGGGGAACTTAACAAAATACAGAACTCATTCCATCAGCCCCCCCATGCGCCACCTACTACACAAAAAAAGCTAAACAGCAACCTCATCGGCAATCCCCTACTTGTTATACATCTTTGAAAGGCTAGTAAAAGTACTTAACGATATAGGTTATATCCTGTACAGGGTGGTCCAATAGTACATAATTATTAAAAGCAAATTAAAAAGAAGATTGCATGTTTATCTGAATTAAATATTTTTAAATATTTCTAGTAGAAAATAAATTGTTTTAATTAGGTTTTACTTTTTTGATATCTTTAGTTCATGAGATATAGCCACTGTAAGTTTTTAAATTATCACCATGTGTACAATGAGCGGTATAAGTAACGATAAATTAATTTTTGATGTTTTTATTGTTTTTAAAACAAATTTCTCTGGCGTAACAATTTTACGTATTACCTTATCCCCCTTTAGAGAGGTAGTTATTCTCTATTTTTTTAATATAAGAGTAGTCGCATTCGGAAGGAAATAGTATATTACATATCGAGCGGGGAAGAACTCTATTAAAACCAAGCGTCATGATACAGCTACAGACGCGAGGCTAGAATGAGTTCCCCCGACGCAAGTGTATTATTTTCAGGATCTAGGGCAAGGGAGGCTTCAGGACGAAATTTGGGGGGGGGGGGGCAATTGCCTTCAGCTATTCCGATTTTAGCATATTTTTTTGAATAAAAGGCCCATAAATGGTAAGAATTTTCATCTCCTAGGGGGCCATGGCCCTCATAGCCCCCCTCCCCCTTGAGCCTAAGGAAACTTAATTAAAACAATTAAACAAATATATTTTTATTTCATCTATAGGCTAGAAACAGCTTTAATATTTTATATTATGTAATTTTCAGATATATATTACACTAATTTTTATAACAGGATGTTTTAGCAATACTGTTCTAGTTTATTCAAGGGACGATATTATAACAAAGTTTTTTATCGTGTATTTTTTATGAGACTAGGAGAATATTTTTTGAGAAATATTAAATTTATATAAGTAAACACAACCCTTTTAAAGAGAGGATTTAAATAATTAAAAAATATATTTGTGGGTATCTCAATTATTTATTAATAAAAATTAAATTTTAATAAACCTAATTTTTTTCTTAATTAAGTAAAAATTATTATTAATTCTATATATAGGTGACTTTTATATAATGGAAACATCCTAAATTTGATATAGGCACCAAATGTTTTAATTGAAATCAGGAACTGCCGTCTGACAGGCAATTGTCCTCACTACTACTGTTTTCTGTTTCATCAACATCCCTATTATGATCTGGCATTTCAAGCAATGACGACACTTATCCCAAGTCGGGAGCAGAAAGGAATGGATTTTGTAAAATATTCCTTAAAGTTAATATTTTTGCTTAGCCAATTCCCGTGCCTTTTTAAAGAACTTTCTCGTGTGCGATTACTATTTTGCCATTTTAAACTAGTTTGTTGGCATTCTTGACATTGAAAGAAGCCTCTAGATTTTTCTGGAGATCTGGATTACCAAAACATTGCAATAGTTTGACTGAAGGTTTATTATTACTATTCTACATCTCAAATATTTCCATGCGCGAAATTGAGTAATCAGCCATTTTAAAAAAAAATATAAAAATATATAAAAGTACAAAAAGGGACAAAAGGGGCAAAAACGGACAAAAAGGACAAAAGTGGCAAACGAGGCAAAAGGGACAAAAAGGAGCAAAAAGGGACAGAAGGGGACAAAAAGGAGCAAAAGTGTTTTTTAGCATCCTAAAGTATGAACATTCTTTTCAGCATTGTTTGACAACTATGTATAAGAAACATATGTCAATTTGAAAAATAAAATTCTACAATTTTTGTATTATCTGTTTCAATTGCGATGTATAGAGTACAATGATGTTCTGTAAGAAAAAAGTTATTATGCAAACATACCTTAGTTGTTATTGTCTTCTCACCTCCATCACACATTCTTTAAAAAGATGTAACAATATAAAATGGGAAAACAGTAAACGTATAAAAATATAAACGAGGCTATAAATATTTTTATCGGAGTTCGCTTATTTATTTCTTGGGTCCATTGTTTTTTTTTTTTTTTTTTTTTTTTTTTTTTAAATGTTTTTATGACTAATATTTTTCAAGTATTTTACTATTAAGGTACAATTATCTCTTTAATTTTCAAAAAAAAAATTTTTTAATTAAGTTCTCCTAGATTAACAAACGGCTACACTGTGCGACGTATGCAGTGTTGGATTGGGCCGTCGGTCTACTGGTCAAAAGACTGGTAAACCCTCGTTTAACAGTGGGCCCTCGGTCAGTAAATGAGTCCTCGTAAATTAAATGTAAGATCACCGTAATACGTGCGAGAACCTTTTTTGCTCTTCAACGAGATATGACGTTTCTGCTCTTTAATTAGAGAGAACCTTTTTTTGCACTTCTTCAATGAAAATCGGACCATGAAAAAGGTGGGCCCTTTTTCCTCCGGACCGGTGGGACCTAGAGGTATGAGTTTACGCATATTCTCCTATTTAATGCAATGTGTCTCATTGAGAATGGTACACAGAACAAATGAAGAATATCTGATTAAAAATTAGACGATTAAAAAATTAATAATTTATTTATTTATTTCTCAGTATAAGGTTACTACATTTTGTAAACATTTTTGGTGTCATAAGATAGGTACACCTATCAACAAAACAATCAGTTAAATAAACTTTATCAACGACGTACGGTATGACACCTGCATCCCCTCTAAATTTTACTTCACTGTCCAAAAACTTATTTGGACTATACATTTTTTTATGTTTCTTTTTTTAAATAAATCATGTACAGGGTGTGATTTTTAAAGATAGATTTGCGGTTTTCGCGACACTGCTACTTTTTTTACGAAACTAAAGGTGTCGTTAATAAAATTTTCTCATCTTTTAGTTTTTAAGATACAGGGCATTTTTAACTTATCGAAAAGGTAAAATATTATTCTTATAGATTTTTTTTTCCGTAGAATGCAGTAGTGTAGATAATTTTTGTTATATATTTACTATTTTTAAGTTATAAAGCAAACTTATATTTTTTTAAATTGAATACCGCCTGTATATTTATAGACTATAAAATTTGTCTTAATAGTAGGCCATGGATATTGTTTATGACAAGAAATAAACATAACTGTCAAATATTTGTCTCATCGGTTTTGGATCGATTTTTGATTTATTTATTTTCGTTCTTTTGGTATTTTCATTTAATTGATATTTATTACTTTTTTCTAATAATGGCAACGTATGAAAATGATGAAAAATATGATATGCTGGTATATTTTATATAGAGTAATGAAAATTCTGAAGAAGCTTTGGAATTATATATCTAAAGGGAAATAAACTATTATTGCTATGAAAATCTCTATTATCATTATAACTTTTTCTTGTTATGTTATGTGTATTGTTAGATATCCAGAAAGAAGAGGCAACCGATTTTTAAGATATTTGCAAATTTAATTAAGCACGGATCATTTGTTCACCTGCGTCCTAAAACATACAACAAAGAGAATAGGGAAAAAAATAAGATGGATACTTTGGGATATAGAAGCAACACCGTCCTCATGTACAAAAATTGAGAAGTAAAAACTGGTGAGCCTAAAACTGTATGTGTGTGTTTTTGTGTGTATGTTTGTTTGTGTGTGTGTTTGTGTGTTTGTGTGTTTGTGTGTTTGTGTGTTTGTGTGTTTGTGTGTTTGTGTGTTTGTGTGTTTGTGTGTTTGTGTGTTTGTGTGTTTGTGTGTTTGTGTGTTTGTGTGTTTGTGTGTTTGTGTGTTTGTGTGTTTGTGTGTTTGTGTGTTTGTGTGTTTGTGTGTTTGTGTGTTTGTGTGTTTGTGTGTTTGTGTGTTTGTGTGTTTGTGTGTTTGTGTGTTTGTGTGTTTGTGTGTTTGTGTGTTTGTGTGTTTGTGTGTTTGTGTGTTTGTGTGTTTGTGTGTTTGTGTGTTTGTGTGTTTGTGTGCGTATGCGTATGCGTGTGTGTGTGTGTGTGTGTGTGTGCGTATGTGTGTGTGTGTGTGTGTGTGTGTGTGTGTGTGTGTGTGTGTGTGTGTGCGTATGTGTGTGTGTGTGTGTGTGTATGTGTGTGTGTATTTTTGTTTGACACTGGTTTCAAAACCAACTGGCCAGTAAATTTTTGATTAATTTTAATTTTAAAATACATTCTAACAGTAAATGTTGTAAATCGGCTACCTCGCCGCAGATGCATTCATCATTGTCTACCAATCCCATTCTTCTTTTATAATTTGGAGTCATGCAATGATTACTTCTAATTCTGCAAGTGGTTCTAATAAAACTTCTGTTTCTAAATTTGCTAAACCATGGCATAGAGGGTATCTTGCTTTGAATGTTTTTAAAAAATTGACCTTTGTCTGAACAGTTATAATTGTCTTGCCTCTTGCTTATTTCAAATAATTTATTTTAGCAATTTAAATCACGTTCTGGGACTTGATATTATCATTCGTTCCTTTTTTTGCTAAATCAAATACAATTTCTTTATTTTTAATTCCAATGTGTGATTTTATCTAACATAACGATATATTTTGTCTCTTTTTCCTTGCCTCACTATTTAGAGCAATAATTTCGTAGATAATATAATTTATTTCGTTGTTAATTGTAATATATTTTAATTTTTGAACAATGCTTTTGCAGTACGTAAAAATTATATAATATATTTCTTTTTGTTCTCTACACATTTTGTAAGCTTCTTTGACTGCTATAAGTTCTGCTGTATAAATTGACATTATATCGGGTAATCTTTTTTAAATTTTAATAGCTTTTTGTGGGTAATATATAGCGTAGGCAACTTTTCCGTCTTTTCCGTAATTTTCAACACATAATAAATGATCAATTTTTGTCAGGGCGTCAGTTGCTCGAATCTTACTGAAATGACAATTGAACGGTACTACATAGTCTTCGTAATTTAACTTTAAATGGGACATGTGTTCTTCTGCATTATTTACGGTAAATATATTTGAATAATCAAGAAAACTTTCTACAAATAATGGCACTTTTTGTTTTTCCAATATTGATGTGTTAAACAGCTGGAAGTTAATTGTAGGTACAATTTTATTTAGCAATGTTTTACCACAACTAAAAGGACTATACATTTAATTCCTAAAAATTGTCTGCGTAAAATTAATGAGGGCTCACAAAGTTCCGCTTTCATAACCTTGATAGGTGTGCTAGGCAGATAACCAATCATAGATATATAACCAAGACAGATAGGATTATTTACAAAATTTTTGAAGAATGAACGGTGGTGTCCGCGGTAGAAACTCAATAATCGGATTGAACATTGATGCCAAGTTTACGTGCTTTTAACTATAGATATATATAACCAATACAGATTACACAATTTCTGAAGTCAACGCGGATGATCCTCGACAGAAATGCAATATTTGGATCAAATTAAAATATTGATGCCAAGTTTGCGATGTTTTTAACTGTAGTAATGTTATTGCGTTTGCTTGAATTACTGTTAGGTCTTTAAATTGTCCAAAAAAAATAATGTCTGACAACAGCGGAAGTAGAGTAGACCGCAATTGTGGAGGGTCGTATATTGTTTCATTCATAAAAATTCTTTCGATACAGTACTAGTCCAGGAGCCAGTGAATTTTTTCGTACTTGTTTTCCCGGTCCGTGTATATTTAAATAAAATCTATTCCCGGTGAACTGTATTTTTAAAATGGAACGCCAATCTATTAACAAAAGTAAGCCATATTGAATTCGCGCATAACGTCACATCTATACAAGTGAGATTGTTTACAAAATGCCTTTGCAGGCCTCTTTTGCCCATTTCATGTATTTGTTTTTAAATCATGTTAAATTACTATTTTTGAAACTCAACAAGGAGAAAATCCAATTAACTCTTCCGTTGTGTATATATATAAGATAAATTAACTGAAGTTTTATTAGTAAAGTATTAATACTAAAATTTTAATGTAATTTACAGAAAATAGCTAGGTATGTATTTGTTTTTAAATAATTTGAAAATTTATGAAAAAAGGGAGTAAAAGTGGAATGATCAGTGGCCAGTAGGTCAGTCAATACAAAGTATCATATATTTCTATTATAACATAACTAAAATACCTACATCTTTTAATCATAAGGACATAAGTTAAAAACCATTTTAATATATGCATTAGAATGAAGTAATAATAACTTAAAGAGACGAGGTCTTAAAGTAATAGCTGGTACAGCATGTTTTTTAAACGTTTCCTCATTGCTGCTAGAATGAAATCACTTACTATGAAATGTGCTATAAAAACGGCATTTATAGTAGTCTTAGGATCTCTTCCTAAAGCTCTCATCCAAGCTGCATACATATTAAAAAATAATTTAAAAAAAACATATTATATACCTATATAGTTTTCGGTTCTGAGTGCCCTAAAAGAGGACACTTAGCCGACAATTTGGCTCAGATAGCTAAAACCCAAAAGTCACACCCCAAACCAGGACGTATTGCTATCCTTTTAGGTAAAAAATAACTACAAATAACTTACCTGAAAAATGAAAGCGCCTAATTTTACACCAAAAAAACCATACACTTTTTCCCATTGTTGCAAGCACCCGATGACGATTAGGTATATATCAACTAGAAGCATGTACTTAATGGTTATAAAGCTTATTTTAACACAAACAGAATAAAGCACTAGTAGAAAAGCAGCAATCAAATATAAATAGACCACAATATTAAAATTAAAATTAAAAACTATATAAAAGACAAATACTCTAAAAGCGCAAAAGATCAGAACCAAAAAAAATGAATAACCATAATAACCTAAAAATCACACTAAAATTGCAAAAACTATTACTGTAAAATCATGAGATTACATCAATAATGCATATGCGTCGGAGTATCGCAAATGTCAAAAGTACAATGTTTCCATGAAAATTTAGCTATGTTTTTAGCAGTATTATAGGACCATTTCTACCACGCGCATCCAACGATATTGGCGTTCCACAGTTCATTGTATTTTCCTCACACCTCTAGTATAAATTATTTGACATAACGAAACTAACAATAATTATAATTAATGTAGAGTAATAAGTGATTCGTGAATTCTAAATAAAACAATTATTATATAAAAGTGTAAAAGGAAATGTAATTTATTTCCCTATTTTCTTCTGTAATATCTTCAATTATTATGTTTAATTTCTATAAATAAACCAACTGGTTAGGTGAAACATTGTGATATAAGATTTTATTTATGTGTCCTATGCGTACACTTTAATATACAAAACACCTGGAACATTCTTTAAATAATTGTGGTCGTAGAAATAATTGTGTACATAACTCGTTTGAAAGTGTATTTCATGCACTTGCCAAATATATTATCCATACAGATTAATCAGACTATTTTTTTACTTAACTTCAGTACATCTCTTACTACTAAAACTATTTTTATCAATGGAAAAAAAGGGCCGTGTTCTCGTATGTTTTGACGCATTTTCGGCCTCAGCACATCGGATCCCCCCTCTAAATATATATGAATTTTGCTTAGAATTGCTAATCCTACAATTCTCTATTCGTGCTTGCTGACTGGGAAAATAAATACCGAAAATCGTCACTGTCTCCTGGACTACACAATAAATGATGATGAGAACTTCACAACAAATATACTTTTATGAATGGCTAGTTGGGGATGTGTAACCAATGCATAGTCTTAAAGCTTTATTTTTTTTATTCGTTCAATTGTTTGAATTGTGGAATTTGATGCAGAGCCATAGAATATTGACCCATAATTCAAGGTAGATCTAATTAGATTTTATAATAATAATAAAGAGATATTTGGATCTGCTCATGTAATTTATGTGTACTTTCCAGTTAAATATAAACCAAGAAATTTAACTGAAGTTTTATAAGGGAATATACTGTTTTCAAACTGTACATAATTAGGAGGCTTAAAACGACTGATGACCTTTTTTCGGAAATACCAAAACTATCGCCAAAGAAGAAATATAAGTTTCATCCATACAAATTTAATATAGCTCAACATTTTCATCCTGGCGATGCCGAGCGCCAAGAATTCTTTTGCCAGTGGTATTTGTAACAAATCGATGCTAACGATTTATTTGGCAGACTTTTTATCTGGCCAGACGAATGCTTTTTTTCAAGTGCGGGCATTTTTAAACGTCACAATACCAGGAACATTTACATGAACAGGCGCGCATGTATCTCATAATACATTACCATATTTTGGTATAAAATAAATTAAACATCAGTACCAATAGATTTCTCAACTCTTCACAATTATTTTCGTTATTTAGATCGTATTTCTTTTTTCCTGATGCCATTTTAATGCATACAAAAAAATTAAAACATGTAATGTGATGTTATTATTTTATGTTTATAGTGTTTTAAGCTCTACGTTTTAGGGAAGTGGGTCAGGTTATTAAACAACTCATACAACTTTGAAAGAGAATATTGGACGCCACTATATTTAAAACTTTCTAAACTTGACAATCGATCATTGATGAAAATATAGAAAACCAATGATCTTTATGATATATAATTAAATAAGGTAGCGACAAATTCTAATTCACAGAGACTTCAATTATTTAAATTTAAATGATTTATTGAGACTTATCTGAATGACAGGAGGTAGTGAATTAGGAGTGACTTGTAGAGGTCTTCTTTTGAACTAAACTTCTTTACGACTTCTTAAGACATAAGATTTTCAGACTTCTTTTAAGAATTTCAGACTTCTTTAAGATTTTCAGACTTCTTTAAGATTTTCAGACTTCTTTAAGATTTTGAGACTTCAGATTTCAGATTTCAGACCATCTATATACAGCAAGGCTTTTATAATCAGACGGCCATTAAAATAATTTAAGGTAATTAGAATATCGGATGTCCAAGATAATAGATAATTAAAAATTAATAATTCAATCTGCTCGACAACAGACGTAAATCGAAATGACAACCAGGGCTGGTATATCTAAGGGGGTCGCGACATAGACCCAGTAAATGGATGAGGGGGTGACTGAGGCTAGGGGGGAAATAGTAGTCAGCTTAAGTTGGCAACACTTTTCTGATGTTCGTTTGAACGAGCATCGTGCATAATAATGTCAATATGGTGCAAGTGGAATGAACCACTGTTTTCCTCGTAGTCGAATGTCGAATTAAAACTAAAAACATTTTGTACTTTTTTATATACCAAATTAAGCAATTTGTTTCCACTTTATTTTAATGTTACATGAATAGGTACATGCGTTTGTGCTGTGGTAAATAAGTGTTCATGTGAAAATTATATCTTAAACTACATTGTGACTGCACGCATCTCGAAACTGAATGCTGTAAATCCAGGATTTAAATCTTTCATAGTGTTGCTTGGGATAAATTGTAAAAAAGGTGTTGGACAAAACCATTATTAAAGAGAAATTAGTTATCATCAATAAGATATTTTGTAGTAGCTAGTCTCTATAAATAATAAACTTGAAAGACTGAATTAGTAGTCACTTTTACACTAGAAGTAAAAACAAAAAAAATGTGTGGTTGAGACTAATTTGTGTATTTAATAAAAACATATTTAACATAAAAGCAGGTGTTATTTGAAATGTTTTATTTTAGTTTAATAATCTTTATAAATTGTGGGTACATTTGATCCGAATCTTGCAAATACTATAGTCTACTATACTCCAAATCATAACTCTAGGCTCGTAAGTGCATTTCTTGATAATAACTTTCCTCAAAGATGGATAGGTACGAACGGACCTATTAGATGGCCTCCAAGATCACCAGATCTCCCAATTTTAGATTTTTTTATACAAAATGAAGTATATAAATAAAATAATATGACGACATTGCAGAACAATTAACCTTTGGAAATCTGCGAATGAGAAGAATGGTTCTTTTCAATGCTATTCAAAGAATTACAAAGATGTGCCAATTTAATATTAGAGAAAATGGTCGTCAATTTGAACATCGTCTTTAAAAATTTGTTTATTCTCTTTTTTTAATGTTATTTTTTGAGTTTGTTATATTGTTACCTTATGCTACAAAACTGTGGTTACAAACTTAATGTTATAAAAAAATTCCTATATGCAAGGTATCCACCTCTTCGGTAGTAATATGTAACTTTCACTTGTTTATTGTTGTTATCCTTGGTCTAAAAATAAATAATGCATTTAATTTTAGAAAATTGTAGTTTATTTGCGTGTTTCTGAAAAAAAGTGCATACTATTATATACTTTTGAAAAGGTAAAAAAGAACAAATTTTATAGTCTATAAATATACAGGGTGATCCATTTAAAAAAACATAAGTTTGCTTTATAACTCAAAAATAGTAAATATGTAACAAAAATTATCCACATCATTGCATTCTACGGAAAAAATCTATAAGAATGTTATTTTACCTTTTCGATAAGTTGAAGGATAACGAAGATACGAGGGGGGTATCAAAATGCAACATTTTCAAAAATGCCTTGTATCTTAAAAATTAAAAGGACTATGAAAATTTTGTTAACGGTATCTTTAGTTTTACGAAAAAGTAGCAAAGTATCGCGAAAACCGCAATCCTGTATTTTTAAAAATAACGTAGAGACCCCGCAAAAGTACTTGTTGGGAACTCGTAAAATAATTATTGGTTTTTGAGATATTCACACTTCGAGCTAGATTTTCTTAATTTAAATTAATTTTTTTAATTTTGTTATTTTGGATTTTTTAATAAATTCCCAAGAAAAATAAATGATTTATTTAAAAAATCATTAAAAATTCAAAATTATAGTCCAAATAAGTTCTTGGAAAGTGGCTTAAAATTTAGAAGAGATGAAGATGTTACTTATCCATGCCGTATGCCACTGACAAGGTTAATTTAACTGATTTTTTGATGATAGGTATTTCTTATGACACGTTGCTCAGTATAATTTTATAAAACTACCAAAACTAAAAAATAAATTAAAATGAAGAATATTCACCTTTCAGTATGAATATCTCGAAAACCAATTACTTTATGAATTCCCAACCGAGGCAAATGATTTATTTAAAAAACATAAAAAATAAAAAAGTACAGTCCAAGTAAGGTTTTGGACAGTGACGTAAAATTTAAAGAGGATGAAGAAGTTATTCCATGCCGTGTGCCACTGGCACATTTTATTTAACTGATTGTTTTGCTAAGAGGTGAATTTTATGACACCAACAATGTTTAGTAAAATTTTACTAAGATAAAAAAATATAGCAATTATTAATTTTTAACTTTAACACCCTGTATTTCGGAAACTAGTTATATTTTATCTACGCATGTTTCATTTAGTCGTCTTATTTTTAATTCGAAAACCATCAGTTGTTCTGTGTCCCATTCTTAATAAATAATATTGGTATCAATTTCAATCATAATTTTTATAAAAAAATGTAACGGCAATATCTGTGAAACCGTTGCTAGATAAATCTGACACTTAGATAATTATTTTGCCATTTACATATTGAATGGCACTTTTAATAATAAAATTGAGGGTGTTTCAAAAAGATTGGTCATTTATTATACCACGTATTCTTCGGTCAAAAAAAGGGTCGATTAAACCGTACTTACCTATATACAAAAGTGCACCCAAAAATAGTTACACCCTGTATAAGATAAAAATTTAAATGAATTTTTTTAACGTTGCTCTTAAACAGTTTGACATTTTTTCATAAAATTTTATATGACGTGTTGGAATACCATGACTAACAAAAAATCGAGGTAGAGGCAATATATTTTTTTTATTTTTGTAAAATTTTGGAGGGTGTCACCACCCCTTTCTCTACTCAATTTTTTTGTAATATAAAATTTTATTAAAAATCGAACGCTACTGAAATGCACCATCTATTTGGAAACTTTTTGTCTTATAGTATTTGTTTGTAAAATGTTTGGTTTAGACGATACAACCACTTAAAATGACATTTTAAAAATATTCAATGTAAATTATACGTATGCAAAAATATCAAAATTCGATTTTCATTGTTAAAACTATATAGTAAGTGTATACAGGAGAAGAATGTAATTTTGAACACCTGTTAAATTAAATTTTTTTATTTTTATGACATTAGTTTGTAATTTAAAAATAAACTTGATTTTGATATTTTTCATACGTAGAATTTCCATTGAATATTTTTAAGTTGTAAGTTCAAATGGCTGTATCGTCTAAACTAAACTTTTTACAAATAAATACTAGAAGACAAAAAAGTTTTTAAATGGATGTTGCATTCCAGTAGCGTTCGAGTTTTAATAAAATTTTATATTACAAAAAAATTGAGTAGAGAAAGGGGTGGTGACACCCTCTAAAATCTTACAAAAATAAAAAAAATATATTGCCTCTACCTCGATTTTGTTAGTCATGGTATTCCAACATGTCATAAAATTTTATGAAAAAATGTCAAACGGTTTAAGAGCAACGTTAAAAAAATTCATTTAAATTTTTATCTTATACTGTAACTATTTTTGGGTGCACTTTTGTATACATATAGGTAAGTACGGTTTAATCGACCTATTTTAACCACAAGAATATGTGGTATAATTTATGACCAATCTTTTTGAAACACCCTGTATACTTGCAAACATGTCATATGGTTAACTTAAATGAATCCCATCAGAACTACGAGTAGCTGAGGAAAAAGCTATGCAAGGCACGATTCCGGAAAAAAGCAGGGATAGATCATGGAGGTGTAATAATAATGGAGATGCCATGAGGCAATTGTTTTCCATAAGATACGTGTTATTACAATTTTGATCCACTGGACGCGGCTTGAATGGTAGTCTAAACAGAGTCGTATTTAGTTCTAATTAAAGTAGCTTGTGCAGATTTACAACTTTTAAATGAGTTCTATACCTAAGATTTGTTTCAACATGTCCAATCCAAAAGTAATCCAGTTTATTCCGCAAGTGTGACTTCTACATTATTTGTTGACCCTTTAGCGACTGAATTAGATTAGATAACTGTTGCTAAATTCACACAATACATGACTTGTTCTATATTCACTATCTCTAGGTTTAGTCAGATACTAATATGTTTATCGACTGTGCTGCATGATATTCAGAAAACATTAGATTTTATAAATTATTTTAAAACATATTTTAGTTTTTAATAATTTTTCATATTTTAAAGAAATCTTTATTACGTCTTCTGATCATCTTCTGATGAATTTTCTAACCATTTGTATTCTTTATATTCTGAACATTTAACATTTTCGAAAAATGCAGAATATGTAACTGATAATTATAATGAGTATGTATATACTTTAGAGAATACTCAAAAATAACAATCTTACATTTAAACTACTGTTCATATATATTTGTTGAGCAGTACTGAAAAAAGTGTACCTCAAAAAAGCAGAATCATGATTTGCCTTGTATTATAGGACGTAATCGTTATTATAGGCAATATAAACATTGAGTGATTAACTAATGTTATTTCCAAATACGATGACTCCTTGTATAATAAAATAAAACACAAATTACTTTCTGAACATTTATTAAGAAACACTAGATATATAACAGATATACACAACTATCTAACCTGAGGCAGAGAAGACTTCTGTTTCTACAGTTACCACCAACTGATATTTTGCACAATGGACTGTTCAATAGAATAATTTGCCTCATAATGTAAAGAACTTAAACATTATTCAAATATATGTAGATGTACTTTAAACTGTACAGATAATATTATCTTATAGTCAAATGTTGTTGCTCAAATTACTTATATGACGAGGTTTTTAATGACACGATATATTTTTAGCAAAGTTATTTATAAAATTGTTAAGAAATAAGTTTCTTTTTTAAATAATAAAGAACAATTAGAAATGTAAGTAATTATAATTAGTACAGCCACAGCTTATTCACTACCAGCTGGTCATCTCATCGGCGGCACCTTTGTACTTTGAAAGTCAGCAGTCGGTATGTCGGTATTCGCGTGTTGTAGAGAGTGGGATAGCGAGCCACCATACTGGCAACGATTTGCGTATCAGGCCCGTATTAAGTTGTTTTAACGGGAATCGAATTTCAGAAACGATAAAAATTATAAATGTATATTACAAAATATTTATTAAAAACGACTTGCACATTAGCTGACATTACTACTAAGAAAATAATTACTGATTTTTCCAAATTATTAATTATCTATTTCTCTGGCTTACTTTAAAATTCCTATTGGCATATTTTAGCGTATAATAAGTTCTGACTCTTGCATATAAGTTCAGCAAATACGTATGCGGAAAATTTGTACAGGGGTGAATAAAAGGGACGGTTTTAAAAATATTAACAATTGTGGAAACTATAACAATTAATTTCTCAAAATTCTTTTGAAACAGTATTTTTAATGCTGTTATAAAATTTATAAAATTTGTATGTGGCATATAAAGGCTACCGTACTGATCCAAATCTGAGTGCATGTACGCTTTATAAAAAGAAAATAATGATGTTTCATCCACTTTGGTACTATTTGCATTTGCATATTGCACGCACGTGTCACAAGTATGCCGCGCCAAACATTTTTTTTATTAAATAACCGCAAACATATTTGACAAATTTTTTTTCTAAAATATCTGAGTTTCTACAACCAGTGTCTACGATTACAGTTTTAATAGGTACTGCAGGTTCACACTGGTCTTCAACATTCTGTGGCATATCTGTCATCTTCCGTAAAACACGACTAGTATCGTCCTAAATGTAAGAGATCTAAACAAAGTAATTTTCTGAATGCCCGTATAAACTGTATTGGGGTTGGATTTACATTATTTCCAAACTGTTGATGAACAGAACCAAAAAATTTTTCAAGACAATCCTGATGTGTTCGTCGAGTTAATAAAAATTTTATGTCAGAATGCTGTAAATTTTCCCATAAATGCAAAATACCGTTAATAGTTATTTTCCAACCCAATATGCACTTAATTGTTTTTGTAACAGTTACACCATCTACGTTTAATACTTCTATATTATTGAAAAAAGTTAAGCACTCTGTCTGTTCTCTGTTGCCTACATACGCTTACTGATATTGTGTAGCTGCTGGACCACCAGATGTATTTGAAATATCGAACAAATTGTTCATTCTTAAAATCAAGTCCGCTGTAGTAGTAGCTGCTGATGAAAGTGCGTCGAATCTAATGTATAAATACATACTGTGAGCTACAGAAGCACTAAAAACTTGACTGCTAATTTGACCTTCATTTTCTCAAAATTGTTGGGGAAAATGTGTGAGTCAGTCAATTTTGAAACCCCTTGAATATTGTATGACATCGTGCAAATAAAATTGTTTCACATATTCTCAAGAGGCTACTGAATCATTAATCTTAAAATTGTGTTTTATCAGGTTATTTCTAAGAGCTTTTAATAAATGAGGGATATCAAAGAGAAATACAATTTTGTCATTTCCAAACATAAAATACGGATATTCTAGTGAAACATCCAGTAATTTTGATAACTGCAAATTATTTGAGCCCATATCACATACAACGCCTACTACTTGGAGCCCTATATTAGTAACTTCTTGTATGACGTTTAAAATAAGTTGCTTTAATTGCAATCCAGGACACGTAGAAATAACTACATAATAGGTAAGTGGTTGCTTCCAATTTGTACATATACCTCTAGTCATGACTCTGTGGCGGCTAGTGCTGGTTTAAAAGATCTGTATTCACCTCCCATGTCTTCAAGATCATATACCCTATCTGAATTTATATTATAAAACAAATTAGCTTTACAGTTCATTTCATCCACAAAAATAAAACAAAGTTTATCTAATACGTCAAAACGTTCGGCTTTATCGTTTAAAATTTTAAATAGTACACTATTTATACCAACAGAAAAATTAATGTCATTGATAAACTTTTGTAAGGTGCCAATTCCAGGCAGACAAAAGTTATTTGACAGTTGCTGTTTTTTATATAGTTTCGGACCTAGAAAATAGAGCGACAAACAATATTGCTTAAATTCACTAGTGAATTATCTGCCTTTCGGTTTCTTAACCATTTCTCCTACTTGTATATTTATAAAATCCGCTATATCTTTAGCGCCGCACAACGATTGAAAATACGCATTATCGTAATACCTCGAAAATAAACTATTTATACAAAACACGATAAAATACACTAAGTTCGCTCCTGTACTCCTGTTCTCTACATTACCACTTTCTAGCGGCAAGTGAATCTCAGACAGCTGGTAATGACTCCGCCCATATGCGCAGCCGTCCCAACTCCAACGTTCCGTTTTATTGCGAGATGACCAGCTGGTAGTGAATAAGCTGTGGTACAGCTCTATATTTATCATTTAATTTTATTATAAAGTTAATATAAGCTATTTAAGTTTTACTGTAAAGTTAAATTTAATATTATAGTTCTTTACATAAAGTTTATTGTAAATACAATTTATATTAACTAACTAAATAGTAATTTAATTTCGGAACAGCATTCTTCTTTAATCTGATTCTAAACTCACTTTTATCTAAAAATGTGTCTTAAAAATGAATTGAACAGAATATAATATTTGGTCTAGGACCCAAATGGTATTTTCCCACAAATTCAAATGAAATTTTAAGATATCGTGTCTTTTGGATAAGATCCATTATTGATTTTATCGGTTATTTTAATTTTTCTCCGTTTTTTGCAGTTTGACCCTCAATTTTGACTTCAGATTCGTGTTCAGCGGTAAAAAATACGTCGGAAAATCTTTGTCAAACACCCAGAACAGACCACTTTTTTTTGTGGACCTGTGATATTAATGGCTCCCTGTATGCGGAAAATTTATTAAAAATACATTATTACCATGAATACTAATTAAATATTAACGGTTTAAAGTCTCTCTCATGTAGACATCTGGTTGTCCATAGTTTTTACAAGAGAGAAACCCTTTCCACGAGCTGTTATAAAGACTAGGGGCTGAAACAGCTTTGATTATTACGGGGGGGGAGCAAGCGAATACCGCTATCACCCCCTGATTAACGCGAAAATGGATGAAGGGTGCGAGTGCCCCCGGATTTAAATCCAATTTTCTTTGTTACCTTGTTAGGAACTAAGGAAATTAAAAGTTCGTATTAGCTTTTACTAGTACGGGAAAATATTTACGGTTCGCTATATTCGGAAAATTTATCAAAAATAAATTATTACAATTGCAAACAATTTAAATATGACGGTAATCAAATGCAAGCAAATAAATAAAATCAAAGTTTTCTGAACGTCTCTGTATCTTAGACGAGACCGATCGGCGCTCTGGCAATTATTTTGAACGAGAATAATTTTCAGCGCGGTGTTTGGAACCAGAATGCGATGATTAGCGTAAAAATTATTTTGAGATTTGCCCAAAAGGCGATCAAGACGGGTGAATTGATTTTACAGAAAACGTCAGGCTTCGTTCAATAATTAATTGTTGACGGGAAACGGAACGATTCAAATATAAAATATAATTGAATGAATAAATAAAAGAAAAGAGAAACTTACATGAAAAATACTGGGTGCTTCTTATAAAAAAATTTCCAACGGTCTCCCACTAAGGGATGAAATGAAAAATGCTGGGCATGAATCAAAATTATTTCACTTGTCGGACGGGTGTCCCAAACTAATTGTAAATAAATAAAAAACGGTAATTCCTGAGAAACAGAAATACGGGGGAACTTCTACATGTTCTCAGGCGGGAATTAATTGAAATATACATTTTTAAGATTGATTAAATACAAAATTTAGTGTCGCTTTTTTTAGCATATCATCTCCATATTATTCAACCTCATTGGGATAGATACGAAAACACTTACGAAGCATATAGTTAATAACATAATGACATTTGCTGGTAAAGAAGTGACACATGCTAGCCGGGAAAGTTAACAAGTGTTGTTAGCGTAATAATTGGCATTATGATTAGTGGACATATAAAGAAGAAAAATTTCAGAATTAAGAAATATGTTGAGCGTAAAGTCAATTAAAAGTTAGGTACCAAAATAAACCAAACAACTAGGTTATTCTAGAGGTTATTACACCAGGCTTACATTGAACTAATGTTACTCATGTTACCTCAAAGTAGTACAGAGAGGACAGTAAACAATTTTTTTGTCACCTTGATATCGCATGAAAGATTCTAATTAGAGAGAAATAGAATAATATCTCTATCTCTATCTCTATATTTATTTTTCCAGTTATTTTTAGACAATTTTTTAAGTTTTTACTTAAATTCGTTCAAGTGGTGGTGTTAAAAGTGACTTTGATTTGTAGGGTTTATTTTATACTAGGAAAAGACTTGTGTTTTATGTGATTTTAAATATAAAAGAGGAAGTGAGGTTACGTTTCACTCGTTAATATTATTTCTTACCGAAGAACATGGGCGTCGTTTTAAGAGAAAAAAGGAAAATAAAATATGCATACTAAAAAAAAAATAAAATTATTATTAATGTTCTAAAATACGAATTAGAAGAAACTTATGGGTAGAGGCACTGGAATGGACTGAAATATTAGAAGTTGAACGAATATATTACATTTGTTCATAGCACTTTTTAGAGGACGGCTTTGCTGCAACAAATATATTTATAAGTTTGTACGTTTCTAAATAATATCGAGCACTTTTAAAAATTGCATCTTTACTTTTTAGGAACTTTGTATTGCACACAAAAAGTAGGGAAAAAAGAGTAGTGGTAAACCTATATCACCTAAAAAAAAATAGAAGGTATTGTATATTATTTGGCGAACCAATAATATGTTTGAATGTTTTTAGTATAGTAATTTCCTCAGATACTAAATTATTTGAATATGGGTCTTCTTTAAGAGTATTAAACTTGCCAACAAATAAAAGAAGTTATAGTTTGAACAAAAGTACCTCATACACTTCAATATTAAGTTCAAGGTATGACTCTGAAATTCTCATCAACAAAATTTGAGTCACCATTAAGAAGTAAATTAAACATTGGATTTGATCTAAGCTGATACATTAAATTGTATATGAATACCTATTTCAGAAAACCTAGATATTTTGGCAACTTTACATTGAAGTTTCTAGAAAATCGGTCATTACGAAGACTTTTTTATTGCCAACAGTACTGCTTCAAACTTACGAAACGAAAATAAAACATTACAGACACAATTAAGATGAGTAAAAAAGTATGTGCATTATCAAAAAAATTATTAGTTTTTGGACGCATACTGTATATATTTGTACATGGTCTAAAATATAAACTATCATCAGTAATATAAAAATATTTAGTTACCTAATTTAAATAAAGTAACTAGATAATTTATATTTTAAACGAAGTCATTAGAAAAGTAAATTAAATTCCTATATACTTTTTTAATATCCTGAAATACTTCTACTTATGCTAAATAGATAAATATATATTGGTTTGTTTTATTCTTATTAAGAATATTTTGTCATGTTTAAATTATATGCTTTATGTATTTCTTCAGTTCTACCATTGTATAGCTTTTCAACAGGTGTAGATATTTTATAGAATTCCAAATCCTTGCTGTAATTCTAAATATTTTAGAAGCAATAAAATATTTATTATATTTTTTGACATTACAATAATGTCATATTTTGTTTTCAGTTCAATAAAAAAGTACCTATCTTTTAAAACATTATTTTGTACTTTTTTATTCTATTTGCAGTCACTATTTTCACATTCAAAATAATCCAATGCAATCCGTTTACGTACGCTACTGCTGAAGATTCTAATATGAGCGAGAAAGCCTGCATTAGAAAAAGAAACAATGATTTTATTAGAGCGACATCAACATTGTATAGATTTATACAGGGGTAGCCTATCTGTTAGATAAGTTACTCGTGTTACTAATCTAAAAAAAAATAACTATGAAACTGTCACGAAGTAAAAGTAAGAGTCTATAGTAGTGGCTCTATACTCTTAATCTACTTACTTTTGTAAAGTAAAAGTCTTGGGCAGCGAACTGCGTATCAGAGGTAAGCGTGCAGCGAATTGCGTATCAGAGGTACCTTCTGTAATTATTTTAATATTCTTGTCTTAAGAGGAAAATTTACATTACAAACTGAAAGACCTGCGGGGCAACGGTAGTTTAGTAGGTATAAAAATTACAACTTTAGGGTGGAGCCTAAATACTACAAAATTACTTCCGAGACTAAACAAAATCCGGATTCATTCATAATTTTAACAATTGCCTGTAGATACGAGGGATACGTATTCCAAACTCTAACGCGCGAAATTAAGAAAAAAGAACCGAAAACACCTAACACGGCTGCCGAGTGAGTCAGAGTTACCTAAATTAGGGGAACCAGAATCGTATTTGTTTTTCTCGGTGCATTGCGAGATATTGTTATAACGCAGTTCGATTTTTAGAGGGTTTTACATTATTTTTATATTTTAATTTAGTGAATAGGTTTAGTTAGATTAAATTACATTTAAGAGTATAGAGTTGTGAAATATAAATACAAATAACGAAAAAATAGACGATTGGTTCGAATAAGGTAATATCAATTAATACAGGGTATTTATTAATTGAGTGCCGATACTTAGAGGTGCGAATTCTTTGGGTGTTAAAGTTTTAAGAAAAAAAAAACTATTTTATCATAAGTTTCTTATCACTCTAGATATTTTTATGAAATTTTGCCCAAAAAAAGTGTTTCCACTCATGGTGGGTTCCTACCAAATTTCAACAAAATATCAAAAGCAGTTTCAATATACTGGTTTTTATTTTCTTACCCGAAAAGGGTGCTTTGTACGAAAGTACGTCATAAACCAAATTTGCTCCAAAATAAATAAGGATTTTAAAGATAATTTGGTTTTTAGAAAAAGCAGTGGCACACCATATTTTTGTTCAAAAATATTCAGTTCAAACCCGGTACGGATGTCACTGGTAAAAATTTAAAAGTCTTTTACGACAAAAGGTGAGATTAAAAGTAAAAGTTTAGTCTGTTTTATATATATACTATATTTATATATCTAACTTTTATTATTACACTGAATGTGATATAGCTTTTTTGTTTGCCTTTTTGGATCAACAAAACATTATTTTAATGATTTAAAATAAACTGCCAGTAATAATAATTATCTGTACTTAAACATATGCAAAGTGAAATCATAAAACGACGCATCAAGAAAGCACCAAATTATTAAACTTTTAATTTACGTAAGATGTATTAAAAGTAATTTTAAAAAACCGACTTTAAAATCGTGCAGATGCCATCACCACATCTGAACCAAATTTATATGGGACCACCCCTGAGGTACCCCCTTACTAACGAAAAGCATTATAGAAATCGGACAAGGTGGTAAAGAATTATCGCTAAACATAAATAAAAAATGAAAAGTTTAAGGATTTTCCCATTGACCCAATTATTAGATTTTGACCAAATTTTCAAGGGACCATCCCGGAAGTACCCCCTTTTCAGCAAAAAAGAATCATTTAAATCGGACATTGTGTTAAAGAATTATCGCTGAACATACTTAAAAAAAATATATACAGACGAATTGAGAACCTCCTCCTTTTTGAAGTAGGTTAAAAAGGATATAATAATCTATATTATTTGTATTAACTAAAAAACTACTATGTGGAGTTATATACATCTTCTTAAATTAATCTTATATGTAAAAATTTGGGTTCGATTCCTAGAAGAGTACCTAAGTTCACTGTGCAGCCAAATTTATATTTATGGTACAGAATTTTTTGAATAAATAAAGTTTTAGGTTTAATTAAACACCAAGTTTTATCAGGAATAACATTTTCTGAAAAAAGTAACATAAAAAGCAGACTTTTTGCGAGCCACTATATATATTTTAGAGGACAATCCATATTATTTTAGAAAAATAAATAAAATTTTTGTATAAACACATAAATGTGATTTATCTTTTAAAGTTTACTAATTTAAAAAAAAAGAAATATTCTTCAAAATTTTTCTTAAATTTTTTAACACGGTACAAAATACCTTAATCCGTTTATAGTTATCGAAATTAGTAAAGAATTTTAACTTGTTTAAAAAGCGTTCTTTCTCTTTCCATTTCCTATAAAAACTAATAGACCTTTTTGAAATCGGTATTCGGTGACTTTTCTTCTGTTTTATTGCCTTGAAAATGATATGATTTACATAAAAAACAAAAACTGACTTATTATTTTTGTGAAATAAAAATATGTTGTTATTTTCACAATTTTCGACTACTTTTTGTTTCCAAAAAAGAAATACGATGTTCTTCTGTAGATATTAACACATTGTTTAATTGGCTTTTTTTTTTTTTTTTTTTTTTTTTTTAATATTCTTTAGTATTTTCATAATTTGGGAAACAGTATAGCATTGAAACTTCTATACCTGAAAAATTGTGAGTACGCTTTTAATTAATTGTCTGTTTTTTATCTCACAATGTCTCGATAATTATGAGTATTCTTTAACAGAGATATATTTATTTGTATTATGGAAATGTTTATGTCGACAAACTTATGTTCGATATTTGTATCAATTTGTAAAAATAACTCTTGTATAATGATAATATTAAATTTAAAGGTTTTAAATAAGGACTTGCAGATATCACAATTCGAAATTTTTTTATTGGCCATAAAACTTTTTTTGGAATGAAAGCATTAGTTTCTGTTTTTCAGTTAAGCTCCATAAATTCATATTTTAATCTGAACGTTACTTAAGCACAGTAAAGTTGCAACAACTAAACAATATAGTGAACTTTTCGAAAATTTCTAAATGAAAATCAATTTATATTTAAAATTAAATAAGTTAACTAACATTTTTGACCGTTATGAAGTTAATAAAGTTATAAATAACGTCGTTACAAAGATTTATGTTCGGATTTTAAATTTCTATTGATAATAGTTACTCATCTACGTATTACAATAACAATACCTACATGACTTGGCTTTGACACAAAACCCTGTATAGTAAAACTTCTAATCCGAATCCAAATCTTGAAACTATTATTTGGGGACTTAAAATCGTGGTCCACTAGTTGGTGTAGCCTTTTAAAACATTTGGTATAATAATAATAATAATTATATATCATCAATTACCACTGCCACTGGTAAAATCTTAAATTTAAAATAGTGTATTATAATAATAAGACATTAATCATATCTTAAATGGATCGCCTACTACCATGTTTTAGAAATAAATAAAATTTAATTCTTAAATTAATAAAAATATTCAAAATAATATAAGATTCCTTGCGTTATGTTAATAAACATTAAACAAAATTTCTCACGAATTATTTAATATTCTGTCCCGTACTTCCATGTCTCTATTGCTTCGCTGTCAACAAGTTCCGGCAAGACATATTGCATATAAAAATTTTTAATTTTATTTTGTATCTTTTCTTCTCAAAAGCGGTCAATATGAGATATTTTCTCCACTTTTATTCCTCCAGAAGTCCAAAAGCACAAAAGCACAAAATGCAAAAATCCATTTGTGTTATGTGCAGCTAGCCCTGAATTTGAAAATACCAATAGTGGTTGTCCTTAATGGAATTATTCTTTTTCCAAAAAGTTATTTCTCTACTGCATATTTCTTCTGCTACAGTCAGCCCTTCAGCTCTATATGGACATTTTAACTCTATCATAGAGTTTTGTTTTTTTTTAATTCCATCCAGACTGGCAGCAACATAATCAAATTCGAATTCAATAAAATGTCCACATTTAAAAACTTTTACTTGCAAATAAATTTCCAAATCTTATTTTGCTCTGAATTTATGGTCCATGCCATATCGGGTGGCTTTAGAAATAAATAAAAGATTTTAGGAGATTTTTTACAAATTTTTGCAAATTTTAAAGCAGTGGAAACGAGTCTTTTATTGTACCACAATGCACAATCAGCTTGTTACAATCGTTTTTCTCTCATTTATAGACATTGGCTAACTTTTTAGAAAATTTTCTCTTGCAACGCGCCTCAAAGGGTGCGACAGATCAAAGCCATGCGCGAAAGCAAAAAAAAATATTTACATTACTTTAACGGATTGAAGAGATATTAACATGCTGGAATTAATAATTATTGTTGACTCGAAGAAGTATTCATTAAACAAAAACATATAATTCACATCTCAGTGTATACCTTCCAATTTCGTAGGTATATATATATTTTTTAATAAATAAATGATAAAATTAATTTAATATAATTGAGCGAAATTACTGTGTGTAAAAAATAACAACATGAATTCAAATCACTTACGTATTGTTTATCACTAAAGAGTAGAAAAAGATATATATTTTGTTGGTATTACCTTCTAGACGAAAAAGCTTTTAACGTATATCTATTTTTATTGTAATAAAAATAAATGCTCCTGTAGGCAAAAATTAAATATATTTTTCTCTTCTAGCATTTTTTAACATTTCTATTTCTTTTCTTAGATTTTTTCAAAAGAGACATATTTTTAAAGTAAATCCGGAGAGGTATGGATTAAGCCTTTACCTGTACTTACATAAAATTTCTTTTAGTAAAATTAAAAAATAATCCGTAAAAGTGGTGTACTATGAAACCCTTGCATATAATATATATATATATATATATATATGCTAATCTTAGTATTACAGAAATAAATTACGTAAAACATAAGGTGTACAAATACGTAAAATTTATTTATCCCTCGTAAAATATCAGTAAAATATATTATAAATTGTTTTCATTCACAAATATTAATTTCTTAAAAATCTAACAGAGGCGCCACTTTCCAGACGAAAAATCTTGCAGTGTAAGGGTTTCATAGTACCCCACTTTTAAAGTTTATTTTTGAATATTTTTAAAATAAAAAAATATATATGTGTAGGTAAAGGTTAAATCTATGCTCCTCTGGAACCACTTTTTCAAAATTCAATTTAGTTTTTTCTAAAAAAAATTGAGAAAATGGGTAAAAAAAGTCGAGATTTGTATTTTTTTTTAGAAAAAACAGTTTCAAATTTTAAAAAAGTGTTTCCAGAGGAGCATAGATTTATCCTTTACCTACACGTACATATTTTTTTCTTTCAGAATAAGTCAAAAATAAACTTTAAAAGTGGGGTACTACGAAACCCTTGCATACTCCGCTCTACAGCCAAGTAAATACTCCTCTTAATTTGTTGTTTTCTGTTTTTGTGAGTGAAGAAAATTAACCATTTTTCTTATGAATGCCAATTTTTTCAGTCTGACCCCGTTTGTCGGATAATTTAGTTTAATTTCCTAGTACTATACAAGTGATGGCTAAGTGAATAGTTAATAAATTAAAAATATATAATCTCTTCATGAAAACAGATCTAATTTAAATTGTTATCAAAAAAAAGGTTAGTACATTATTATTAAATAGTTGCCTAACCAGTGCGGCTGGTGATTAACATATTGGGGGTTTACAATGATAGAATATAGCTATTTCTGAAGACTATCAGAGTCTTTAATCAGTTACGAAAACCTCCCAACAATGTTATTTAGGAGTCATTTTGTTTTTTTAATTTTATTTTTGACACAGAAGTTCCTTCAAGGCTCCAAGAGCCTGTATGGGACTGGTGACAGTGCCGCTTTATGCCAAATAGTACAGCGATCTAAATTATTAGAGACGATTTAGAGACCTACAAAATTGCGACAGAGCAGCGGCGGGATCTAAATTAGTTAAAGACTATTATTTAGAGACCTACTATTTGTTGCAGTAGATACCCCTCTAAGGTAGTCGACCCAGTTTGGAAAGAAAGTATTATGTGTATGCATCATTATTGCCAAGAAAAAACCAAGAAGGTTACTTTAGGTGAAAAACAGCAGTTACACACTAAATATAGGTGCCGTAATAAAGTGTCAATAACATAATATGGTATTCTAAGAATATATTAAATTTGTTGTATGTACAATAAACTCATTTGCAGAAATAGATACGATTTAAATATACATAATTGATTATTATTAAAATAAGTATTATACCACTATTACAGTTTAAATATTAAGAACATTCAATAAATCAATTTATTAATGTATCTTTTATGTAAATACATATTTAACGTCGTTATTAAACGCCAGAAGTGCCATAATGAGAAGCAATGTATGGGGTGTATTATAGCGCCCAATCTCGCCAAAAACATTTCAAATATTTAATTCTTTTTTTTAATAATTTTGAAACCAGTAGGAAATTTTGTTAATAAAAACATCTTAAGATACAAAGGACTATTTTTTCTTTACCTTTACATTTAAAATTAATAAATAAACTATTTTACTTTATTTTTCATAAATATAAAATGTTTTCTTTAATGTTTTCCAGTTTCTTCTACTTTCTTAGAACCATTTTACAACGCTTTTTTATAATTACCCATGTGAAATAGTAAATTATTTCAAAAACTGAAATGAAACTCAAACCCATCGTTATACTGCATAGACCTCCGAACATACCTAAAAGAAATAAACAATGATTGTAAAATAAGTTCATTCGTTCTTAATGATAAAGTGTACAGAGCCCTTCTGGTCGGTGGTACCCAACTTTACTATGTTTTTAGAGAACTGTCGTGCTTTGATCGCTAAAATGCCTCTCTTCCTTATTTCGGTCATTACTTGTATGATTATCAAAAATATTTATTCGCTCCGTGAGTAACAGCAGCGCCAATTAATGCATGTACTAATGGACGATTTTTGCATGCACTGACAATACAATTTTTATTAGATTTCGTAATTAAAAAGTATATATGTTAGTTTTAATAAAAGCATAATGGATTTGTAGAATAAGTGAAAACATTATTTATTATTATATATTATTATAATATATTTTTATCACTTTAACTAAAAAAAGCAAGTATATTCAATAAAAATAATAAAACATAAGGCAAGCAACAGTATTTACGAGAAAATTCCACACCTGTAATTTTGAACCAATCAAAATACGTGTTTTTGACAGATCACCATGGCAACGGAGGTATTTTAGTGGAAATTTTTTTCTTGTGGGGTACCCAACAGCGAATTATACTGGAAATTTTTTGACGTTTACAATAACAGACCATTTTTGACAGACTGATTTTTATTTGTTCACATAATAGGTTTAGTTTTGATACATTTTAGTTACAATGCTAAGGTGTTTTCTATATTCTTCGGCCACTTCTTTTCTTCTTAATGGCGAAAATGCAGGACTTTGGATGCTTTGAATTATGTGTCTATGTCTAATAAAATATATATAATATTTAGACACTAATTTATTCACCTTTTTCCCATTCAGCACTTTGAATTTTGCGTAGTTTAGGTGCAAATATTCGTGGACAATTCGGAACAAATTTTCGTTTTTCAAGTTGGAGCCACAATCCTCTATTAATCCGAGTAAGTAAGTCATGGTGCAATGATTGATCATTACATCAGACAATTTCACGCATATTTTGCATAGCGTATGATTTTCAAATCGATTCATTTTTAAACAAATAGGTAATTTTGTTGGTTTTACTTGCTGTGCAATATTCTTTATCGCAACAAAACGCGAGTTATTTAATGTTTTGAACTGTCAAATAACAATGATCACAGCCTCCTACGATTGATGCTTGCTGACGCTGGTTATGAATTTCATACCATTTTAAAGCGCTCATAACGCATGTTAATAAAAACGCAGAAAAACAATTTTCTACCACTTGTAGTTATTCAAAACTTACGTAAAATTAAAGAATATACTATTTTCTATTTTCAAATGGTATTCCTATGCAACTACAATGAGTAGAAGTAAGCAATTTGAAGGCCTAAATAATTACAGCGAAACATTTTTTTACGTCGGGCCGCTTGACAACTTCAAAACTGAAATTATATTCGAGGTTAGGGTCTCACTTAGTTACCATGACAACTCAACAATCAAGGCGACAACACCTTTTATGTTTCACTGGTGACTTGGAGAAAATAATTTGCATTGTTGAGAAACGAAAAATAAATTTTAAAAATATTTAATTTTCAACCATAATTCGGCGTGGAATTTTCTTACCGAATACCACGCGAGGTCAAATTAATATCAGGAAATTTTTTCTCGCTCATGAATATTTTTAGAAAATTTCCCTCGTCTGCGACTCGGGAAATTTTCAAAATATTCATGAGCTCGAAAAAATTTCCGGAAATAATTTGACCTCTAGTGGTATTACTAGTGAAAATTTATAAGAAGTTATCCAAGTCTAATAAGTTGTCTTTGAAGAATTAACCTATTATGTCAAAATAAAAAAATACCTTTATATAATAGCGTGAATTTAAAATGTATAAACAGAAGGATTGTTATTTATATTTATTTCATTTTTCTTCAAAAGAATAAATGTTTAAAATTGGTTTTCTATCAGTAAGTAACAAAATTGCATTCCAGCCACATACAATAATCAAAGGCAGAAATCTAGTCCTTGCTGAACATTTTTGACTAAAGGGATGTTGAAGAACATCTTAAAATGATAATTTATTTTTTATTTAAAACCTTTCAAGTTAGTTATGTCTACTATTTCTAGTATTACTGTTATTATTACAAAAATAAAGGTAATTTTTCTACTTTGTTATTGAAATTTTTTATAATTTATACTGTTTTTTGTTAGTATTTTTACAATTTATCACACAGCAACTCCGATTGCTTATTGTATTGTTTTTTTTTAAGTAAAATGTATTTTATACGCCAAAATTACAAAATATCGCCCTAAAATGCTCGAATTATCCGTAGCTTGCGCTAGTATCGCTTTTGCTTACCCTACCATGATTTTGCACTGAGCGAATAGAAATAAGCCAACCCCCGAAACCCAACTTAATATTCCGACCTTGCTAAATAGGACCCGATGGGAACACTGATCATGATCAACAGCCTGGAACAAAGTAGAATGTTCGACGAATAAAATGGATTTGCAACTTTTGGCGAAATAATTTTGTGGATGTTTCGAGAACCTTCGCCTTTTTATATAAATAAACTATTGGTGAAGACATAGCTGTGAGAGGATCAATATAGTAAATGTTCATATAAATTAGTATTAAGTAGAAAAGAATTAGTTACAAAATAGATTATCGTTTAACTTTATGAATAAATTAAAAATAATAAACTGTTTAAAATAAATAAACCTTGCAGTACTTTCTCTATTGAAAGAAGCACTGTTGATTACACTGTTGATATTTAGTAAAAAGTAGGTAATTAATTACACAGTATTAGATCTAGTTATATGTAATAACAATTAACTATCAATTCATTAAAGAGATAACATAAAATCACTATATAATAGATCTATTTGAAATATAATTAAATATGTGGTGAGAGTTGGACAATGGTTAACTATTTTTTTAGAAAAATTAATACACAAACTGCTTTTGAATAAAATAATAAAATAAAATAATAAAATTATTGTACTCGATTACTGCCAACGTTACAACACGGTCGGGACAAATAAATTGGCAGTGCTGATATTATTCGTTTCCTGTTCATTCTAATGCTAAATGTGCGAATTGTGAATTGTTGTTAATTTTTCAAGGTCGCGGAACTTGTCGGAAGTTGCAAATTTACCAGGTTGTTTAAAAAATAATATTAACATTTGCACCACTTTTTAAAACTATTACATTTTTTTTGACAAAATTAGAGGTAAATAAACAATTTTTTTGTCATTATTTAACCAACAAATATTTACGAGCAAAATAGAAGGTTGCAAATTGGAATAGCTGCTCTAAAAACTTGTATGAGTTATGTCATCGTTTTGGAGCGCTTTTGCAATTTGTTCATCTATTCTACAAACAAAAACGCTATTTAAAAAAAATAATCATGTTGCAAACTTTAAAAAAGTTATGTTGGAAACCTGACACAATGAAAACATCCAAATATATATTTAAGTTTGCAGCACTTTTAGAATTTTTTTTTATAATAATCAAATTTTGCTATGAGTTAACTAATTCCGAACTTTGGAAATGATAACAAATTTAAATTTAATTTTACCCCACTGTTCTTTCAAAGTTTGAAAACTTTTGTAATCAGTGCGACATCTTCAAAATAGACAACAGGTGTACTTCTTAGAGGTCGTTTAGAATTTAAAAACTACCACCATCAATAGGATCAGGTCGCGTGTACAAAAGTCATCCTTTCGGCAGAAATTCGTAGCAGAACAAGTGGGTGTACATATTATTAAATAATATAGAGTTTTCAAATCAATTATACTATTATTTGTCAGGTATTTATAAAAAATCTCCAGGCTTATAAAAGTTTATACTCACTTATCATATCATACCAGTAAAAAAATACATCTTGTTTATTAAATACTCCTATATATTTGTCGTAAGTTACATGAACGACACTAAAATTTGCTCTTGTCCTAAAATATGTAAAAAATATTAATGTTTTTCTAATGATTTAATTTTATAAGTATGACGGCTGATAAATTTTTAGTCATAAAAACTACGGATTATTTTTATTCTTCTGGCTGCCGTCCTAGCAAGAAACGTCCCATCCGAATATTTGTTGCTTGGAAATAATCGAGTTTTTAACTATTTTAACATTTTAACATATATTTGTTATCTTCTAAACCTCTTTTGTGGAACTCTTTAACGTTTTAGTACCTTTACGACTCAAATAGGACATTCCGTTTTGGTATCAAGAAAGACAAAATGTAAGCAAATTCAAAGAGATTTAAAAAACTGCTAATTTTGCAAATAGGACCTTTCTTGTTAGAGCGGCAAGTAGGATATACAGTTCTTATTTTTTGTTATCTGGCATGCTGTTCAATGTATATAAAGACTGTTTTTTTTTTAATTAGGTGTCATCGGCGTCGACTACTACGGCCATTAGCCTCGTGTTCTATGTAGGCTTTGTTACTGTTTCCCAGCGCCACTTTAGGAACAGCACTGTTAATTATTAGAACCCAACATTGAATGGTCGAGTGGGGAATCCTACCTATGCATTAGAATTAATATTTAATTTTTTTAATTAAATAAAAATTCCTGCCACCGGTGGGATTCGATCCTGATAGATATCCTAATTTGTTCAAAGAATTAATAATTTATAAGTGAACGATTTTTTGTAAGTGCTTGCTTTATATGTTATAATTAAAAAACTAAATAATCGACATCACTTTTTACTTTATATTGCGGAAACAAAGGCAAATGTTGTTTACAAACGTTCTCTTTATATTATTTAATAATCTTTACAAATACCACGCGAGGTGAGAATCCTCCTTGAAATAACACAAGACACCAGTCGATTAACATTTTGTATCGTGAAAGTTAGACCAATAATTTGCAAAGAAACAACAAAATGTTCTCAAAGAATTATCACTTCTTGTGGTATTACCCTTGATCATCTCAATGCAGTTATCTCGTTTCAGCGTGTAGTTAGTAAGTTGAAAGTTAGAGTCGTCGCATCGGTGAACATGGGAAGGGAGAAGCGAAGAAACAGAGCCAGCGCTGTTGCCAATTTTGTTGACCGAATAAATTCAATGCCAGACTGGAAAAAATAGGAACTGTATTTATACCCTTTACTTAATAGTCATAATGGCCTTTAAATGGCCTTTTACGCAGCACCCTGCAGTAGCCTGCGGCTATTATAGGAAACGTACAGATAGAGAAAGTAGTGGAATGTTACTCATCGCTCTACAGTGCGTTGCGGTTGTCATAAGTAAAAGTACAAGTAAAAGGAGATAGAATAGTCTAAAAATGTCTCGAAATGTCATGCCTTGTCAAAGAAAAGTCTGGATTGTTCGAGAAGGTTCTAGAAGGTAGAGGCTAGCTATATAAGTCGACGACTTGACGTCAGTTGGCAGTTTCATGATAGACGTTACATGTTAATGTTATCAGTTGCATTATTATTGTAAAGTTGAGTTGAAATAAATTGCGATACCAAAAACCTGTGTAACAGTAGGATACCAAAAACTATTCGTCGAAGAATTTTAGGAAGACATATTTAAAACTAAACTTGGTCAAGAGGAATCGCTGAAAGTTATTTTCGTTTCTATTTAGCCAGCAGATTTTTATAATTAGTGTTATATTTTACCTGATCTAAATGAATCTATCAGTAATTTTTTCTTAACCTAATTTTTTTTGTTAGTTTGCACTGCACCTAGCTATGTTTCAGCCAATCAGTAATTTGTCATTATCGTAAATTTAAGAGGCTTAAAACTAAAGATTCACCCAATGATATCTTGTCCATTCTGCTCTGATGAACTATACATTGCACACGCGCACTGTATTCTGATTTTACATAATTTCACATCACTAATTCAAATGGTTTGATCCTTTTGAGCCTTTTTTGTAAAACTTGGTAATGTTTTTTTTTTAAATTATTTTCCTTTTCTTCTTCGACTAAAGGCATTCTCAAATCTCTGTGAAGGTCTTAGTTTCATACATACCAAGCGGTATTTACTATTGTCATTAATATTTTGTTCTGGAAACGTTGTATTATATTTATGTTATTTTTACTAGCTTTAGTACTTGTTTGTTTATTAAAAGTTTATTTTCGGTTGAAAGTTTTGATTTTTTATTCATCAAGCAATTTTCTATTTTTAATATTTAATATCTAACATCCTGTTTTTTCTTTATGGGGTATTTCTTCTTTAATTTTATATATAGGATCATGTCTAAGTATTTCGCCGCTGAATTAGAACATGGTTTTCTAGTATTATGTAATATCACTGGTAGGTATTCTACTGATCCTTTATTAATCAAATTAACCTGAGCTCTTTTAGTTTCATTAAGCTCAATGCGCCATCTTCTTGTCCACTTGTTGATTTTTATTAGTTGCCTGTTAAAATTTTCTGGTCGATTCTTCTATCGAAATCCAGCGTTTATGATATTAGTGAGTTTAACCACAGCTTTACTTGGCAATAGTTTTAGTATTTTTCCTGTGGTTTCTTAGAATTGATATTTTCTTTGATTTCCTTAGCTGCCTCTTTAAATGTTACCCTATGAATTTATACTATGTTTATGTTCTCTTTTTTTAATAAATCGAGTCCTCCTTCTTCATTAGGTCGAAAACTGTTTTTGAGATGATCTGCGAAGATGTCAGCTTTTTGTTAATTTCATCATGCCCAGTTTCCGTTATCTTCTTTTATTGATGGTATGTGGACTATTGCACCTTTAGGTTTCCTAGTCGCTTTTCACAGAGAGTAATCAGTGTTTTTGTCGTTTGTCAATTAGCTGAGATATGAGTCTATTCATTAATTTTTAATAGTGAATATTTCTCTTTTTAGTTCTTGTATTAGTCTGTTGAGAACTACTTTATCTTCGGAGAATCAGGTGATTTGCCATTTTTTTCTTGAGAAACATTATTTTAAATTTGACAGGTTACACGACATCTCCCACCACTGGGACATAGTACACACAATTTGTTACTACTTGGTAACTGCTTTTCTAATAGTAAGTGTTTGGTGACTTTTTACGATGATTGTCTTGAATCTCTGTATGAAGGGTTGCACCCTTTCTTCTTTGTCGCCATTTTCTTGGGAGTTCAAAGTAGTTGGATCATTTGGGATTTTCCACAAAATTTCACAAGCAAGAGGCCGTATCTTTAATATGGCTGCTGACCTCTATCTGGTTATTTCTATCACTCAGGTGTGATCCATGATACGATAGTCCTACCTTAGAACTCCATGCAACTAAGAAGAGTTTGTCGCCTCCTCTACAACTTTCTCTGGATGGTGATTCTTCGACCTTTGGTTTGTCGAGCTACACTTCTCGAGCCTTGCTCATTTATCCATTTCTCGCTTTCTTAGGGTTCTTATACCCAGTGCTTTACCTAACCACCAAATTCAACTCTCCACTTTCCATGTACTGGAGCTCTTATAGTCCGCCGTCTTGAATGAGATATGTTATTTTGGTAATTTTTATTCGTTATAGATTTTAGTTCATTTAATTTTATTCTTCACTGTTTAGTCCATCTGCGAACTCATTAGTGGCTTGTCGTAGCTATTCAATAGCTTCATCTGCATTTGTTCCTATTGCGAAAATGGAAGTGTCATCAGCAAACTTATCGATTTTAAAACGAACAATTGTTGGTATAGAGTAGGTAAATAGAAGATACAAGATATCACCTTGTGGTACTCCTGCTTTAGTTTGTTTTAATTCTGTAAAATATATTTGTTATATATGATTCAGAAGTTGTACATACTGTTTTGAGAGCATTTGTCCAAATTTTATTTTAACTCCTTCATGCCTGACTTTTTATTCTTAGGCTTGCTTTATTAGATCTCTAATTTTATGGACTTGATCTATTTTTTTAGATTTTTTTTATAAGATTTTCTCTCTCTATGATTACTTTGAGTCAGTTTAATATCGTAATGTTTATGATCAATGATAAACAGATAAACGAGTGGGTAGTCAAAATTAAGTAAAAATTTCACAAATTACGATTTTTGTATTATTGAAGTAATTTAAATGGTATTTAAAAAAGTTTTATTATTGTCCATAAGAATTATACCTCTTAGCAGTGAAAAAAAGACAAAAAATAATTTTCAGCGATTTTTAAGTACTATTTTTGTTAAAAAAGTTCTCAGATCTTTACGATAAACTGATATGGCCTTTTTATTTGGACACCCGGTATATATTTATTGAATATACATATATTATTGATTTTAAATCAAATTATATAATTTTTATTACCCATTTATAAAAATATTTGAATCGTCATTACCAACATCATAACGATCATCTGAGCATGATGGTACACAGTGGGAGCAATGAATAGAATCCAGTTTTTCTCTTTCTAATTCATTACCTTCATAGTCCGTTGGAAATAAAGTCATCCATTTATCTAAAATGAAATTATAATATTAGACAAAACTATCCTACAAATTACCGATTGAACTATTTAAACCTAGAAATTTAGGCTACAATCTTTCAAGAAAAAATCCAACATTTTAAACAGAAATATAAAAATAGCAAGGTTGATATATTCAGTAGTAATACCATAAGTGATTAAATTGGCGCAATAATTCTGTCGATTTATTTTATAACGAAACTGAGTCGCTTGAAAACACCACTCGTCCTCCGGACTCGTGGTGTTTTCTTCAAGCAACTCAGTTGAGTCGTGAAATAAAAGAAAGAATTATAAGATAAATTCAATCACGAGTGGAATTTTATTAGACTATTTCACAAACAAAGTGAAAGGTAAAAAATCCGAGAGGAAATTAGCAAAAAAGTTAAGAAGTTGATTAGAGAAATAGTTTAATAAACAGAAAACATTGACATCGAACATACATATTTAAATAAACCAGTATCAACATAACGTACCTAAATATCTCTCAATTATAATTATAAATGGTACAGTTATTATATACAATGCTTTGAGCTTGACTATTTGAACACTCTCTTGTACTTGTAAAAGTTGTTATATCTTGATGGCTATTATTTCTCACATTTGCGATAAGTCTTTCGTGATGCTGTTTACTAAGTTGGATGTAACGTTTCAGCGAATTAGAGCTCGAATGTCCTGTGATTTTGATAGATTCCTGTTCACCTACTCCTCTGCATAAAAGTTCACTGACTGCAGTTGCTCGATTTGAATGGTTGGTTATTTTTTGCTTTTTTATATCAAGCCCTATATTATGAGCTGATGTTTGGTCCATTTACTGATCGTATTAATCCCTATAGGAATATTTTTGTACCAAGGAGTGCAGTGATCACCGGACTTCCAGTGTCCATTCACAGTAAGAAACAACCTATTAGATTTTACATTATTATCTCGTTTCGAAATTAACTTTTTATAAAGTCTCACGGGGCACATTGCTGGATTTTGCACATTTTTAATCAACCATCGCTGACCACCTCCTTGGCAAGTTTTTGAAAAAACTGTATTATATTCGATTCTACCGGTAGGCGCCCCCTTATTACTAATTCTTCTTTAAAATATTCTAACAAACAATTTGCAGCTTCACATCCTCTCCAAGCAAGGTCTACCGCTGCGATATGGAAAAATTTCTTGTGGAGTCCTGTGAGTGTATCTTCATCCCATTGTGTATATATCACTTGATGTTCTTCATAGGTCAACGGTACTGAACTGATTTTTCGTTTCTGTGAGTTACCTTGAAGCAACTTACGTTTTGGATCTAGTGCATTTCTTGCCGATTGAAAAATGATATCTTTGAATGGGTCGAAACTCCGTGAATAGTCATTATAATATTTTTCATGCAATAATTTAGCACTCGTATTCCACATCGTCTTTACGACACATTTCTTGTAAACAGAACCATCAATTTTTCTCATGTTGAAGCTCCAGTCCTTTAATATAAGAGCTAGTCTTTCAACAGGCGTTGCTTCTTCTAATACGTATTCCCGTTCATCGCAAAAACTAGTAAATTGCTTCCCAACGTACTCCTTCGATTTCTTTGTATTTTTCGGTACATTTTCATTAATTTTTCCATTGATTAATTCGATGGAATTTATCCTAAATCTGCTCATTTTTAAATGCGTGCACGGCGGAATTATCTATATTTAACGTTTAACTGTCACATAAACAATCTGAAAACTCGGCTGAAAACACCGAACTTGACAGGTCAACCAGGATCAAGAGTTAAGTTTGGTGTTATCGATAATCCGAACTTGACTAGAACCCGAGAATGGTTATTCTCGGCTAGAACTCCTGATTGGTTCATTTGATAAGTGCGTGAAATAGTCGTATTAAGGCCTCGGGTCCAACCGCGTTGACTCGAAGCAAGTTTGGAAGTAAAAAATTATTAGGTTTTCAAAACGTAACGTTTATTTGGGTTCCTCTAAAAGTAAGATGGACGAAATTAGATAAGAATTAAAAATGAGATTTATAGATCAGATCTGTGTTTCGGAAGAAGTTTTGTCAATTGCCAGAACTTCAAGATCAGTTACAGCCGCTCGAAAAGCATTGAAACTTCAAGATGAATCGCGTTCTCTTTTCTATTTGATAATAAAGAACACCGTCCAAGATCGATCCACTTATCATGATATATGAGAAGCATTGCTTAGTCTGAGGTAGCATGTACAGAAACTAGCCATGCCCAAGATAGAAAGCAACAAAATTGGAGGATAATTAGAAACATGATGGAGGTAATCTTCCAACATATCGAGGTTAAAATACTGGTCTGAAGTCATTCGACTATGCTTCGTCCATGCTTTAGCAAAAACCGTCCCTTCTTATTTCAATGCAATTGGAAGTTGTAGAAAAGGGTGCAGTTGCTGATACAACCATGCAGTTTCAGTAACAGTTCCTTGAGAAACTATTTCTTAAGAAGGGGGCAATGTCATATAACCATCTTAAGACAACTCTTTTCCGCTCGCCGTTGCAAGCCGCTTCGTCCCCTTCGATCCGCAGGACACAGGAAAATGCTTTTCTTTAAAAGGCTACCAGAAAAAGCGTTACGCGACCGTTGAGTCATAGATGACGAAATTCCAGAATTTCTAGACGGTTAATAATGTTCTAGTGCAGAGCGGGCTTTATATTAAAAACGCGAGTTTTTATTTAAGAGTTGGACAGTAAAGACAAATTAGAATTGTGAGTTATAATAGTGCCCAAGTTTTAAATAAATTAAATTTGTGATTTTCAATATTGTGACTTTGACATCGCATTTGTTGTCAATAATCCGTCCAACTGCGAGATCGAGTAACTCGACAGGCGTCAAGCGACAGAGAAGGCGACCAAAAACGGTCTCTTTACGCCTGAACACATGTAATTATATGAAAAACATTTGGGATAGCGCGATCGACGACAGCACTTTTAACACGGCAGTATTTGATGCTTGCTGCCTGTCGTCCATCGTCTTACTAAGTCTCGTCTTCCCAAATGTCGCCTTAAAGGTTCTATGGACCAAAGATGATTTTAACTGAAAAAGTCTCATATTATGATTTCGACATTTAAATCATAGAATTGAATTTAGTTCTTTTTGTAAACGCATTGTTTCATTTAATTAGTAATATCTTTTATTTGCTTTTCTTGTCCTGAACAATCGTTAAAAAATATATCGTAAAATAATATATATTTATTGGTTCGATATTAATTGATTAGCAAAGTAGGTAGGTACATAAGAAAAAGTAAAATTGTTAAAGTGATAAATAAAGTCTTAATATAAACGTAATTTTTTAACAGACTAGTGTTCGTATTTAACGAACTTTCTTGAAACCGGCTATTAATGTTCTATATACTTACTAGAATATGAATTCAGGCACGTTAAATCAGCTAAAGTACATTGAAAATATTGATTATTTTCATTCTCGTAAACAGTTACAAAATTGTAAGGAATACATTGACACAGTGCTACAATGCTACTTATTTTACATTCCATTATGCAATTGCTATAACTGTAGCTTCCAAAGATTGTATGAACTTCATCTCTAAACAGACATTTTCGCTAAAAATGCAAACATTAGGAAAAATAAAACTATTTCTCTGAATTAGAGAAGTATTTTTCAAAATATAGATTTTTAATAAATTTACTTAAATTGGGATATCCTAATACTATGTTTAATTAAGCACACAAAGGCATCTGCCTAAAAGACTTGTCCCCCTTGGAAATTTTTTAACGGCGCCCATGCGTACCGAAACTGGGCCTTTCCCAAAGACATTACAACTATAAATTGTTTACATTTTTATGTTGTAACTCATTATTCCCACCAGATTCTCGTTTATTGCGTCTTTGCCGGTTTTATCAGTGTGTAAAAATTATTTGGAAAAATTACTTTCGAAAAATAAAATTTGATGTATCCTATAACTATAACTTTATATTATATTAATAAAAATATGTTTTTAATCAAATTGTTCTTTAAAGTTTTAATATAAGCTAATTTCTTTATTAAAAATCAATATTAATCTAAACAAAATATTAGGGTTGCAGAGAACTCCGTAAATACGGCAACGTTGAATATCTTATTTTACGAATTTACAACTAGTACCTATTTTTATGAATGAAATGTAGTTACCGTAACCAGCCGCAACGTTGCCAATCGGGTCTAACAGCTATTTAGTGTTTCTGACAGTTTCTGTGTGACTAATTGATTTATTCATATATAAAATACTATTTTTGGAAACTTTTGTGAGAAATATGAAGAATTATGGTATATGCATGTGTTCAATAAGGTAGATCATTTAAATCGAAATTTATCCTTTCATCGCTACGTATTTTTAGATTAGGATATGTTGTTTTCATTTGAACCAGTGGAGTAGGGCACCCGTCTTAAGACTGTTTTGACTATACAATTTCTTGTACAAGATTTGATACGATTTCTTATAGAATTTAAATTGTATAGGATCACATAGTAAATTGTTTGAAAAATGATTATCCAATCTAATTTTTCTGACAATTTACTGCAGGTTTGATAATATACAATTTAAATTGAACAAGAAATTGTATCAAAAACTTGTGTAGTCTAAAACAGTCTTAAAACAGATTTTAAAGTGATATTCCTTTTATAAATTAGTAAATTATTCTTATACCAATAAATAATTATTGAATAGTCGCAAAGAAAATTTAACGTAAAATGTAGAATACCTTAAAAATGATTTACCTATTAGGCACCTATATATATTTTTAATATTCTATTTAGGTTTCCACAAGATCCTGAGAAAAGAAAACTTTGGTTTTCTCTAGTAGGGATCCTTGAAAATCAGCCCCTTCGTAAAAACCCAGAGTTGTATTCAGAACACTTTTTTCCTGAAGATGTTTTGGTACGTGCAAATGGTGCTTAATATATCAGAAAAGATGCAAACCCCAGACGGTGTGAGGGCTTTCTAGTATGAGAGCCCACTGAAAATTTCGAACGTCATCTGATAACGAAATAAAATATGCTCCAAAGGCAACTAACAACATTGTACTTTACCAAATTGCACCTGTGCCAATCCCTATCCTGAGCTAAGTGGTTAAAAAAATTATTTTATATTCAAAAAATCACATAAGACATGACAGCGACAATTGTGTTTTCTCTGAAAATTACAACCCTAAATCATTGTGAACCTAGCTTTTAAACTTGAATTATTAATATTTTTACCTACCTTTTAAACCATGTTTATGTGTGTTTTTTTAAGCCACTTCGCTCAGGATTGGGATTGGCACAGATGCCATTTGGTAAAGTACAATGTTTTTACATGTTTTTGGGGTATATTTCATTTCGTTATCAGATGACGGTAAAAATTTGCAGTGGGCTCTTGGGCTATTCTATTTTTGGTTGACTTATCCAACAGGTAAAAATACAAAATGTAAATTTTTTGTTTACCTCTAAACATTATTTATTACCTATATGTATGTATATCTAATGTATGGGTTTTTAGTTCTGATTCAACTGTTTTTGAAACACCACCTGCCACAAAAAAACATTGAAGTAAGTAATAACACTAATAACTAAGCATAAAAAATTAAATGAAATTTTAGTTGGGTTACGGTTTTTTTTTTGGTTTATTATTGTGTTTTACATTTTTCTAGGACATTTTTCTATTTCTCTGCTATAATAGGAGTTATCCTCCTTTTCAGGGTAGTCTGCCCTGATTACAAAAGTAACCTAGCTAGCTTTTTCCTAATGGTGTCGTGTGCGCGTGTGGGACCTGTGTGGCAGGTTGTGTTCCCCAAAAATATCACCAATTTTGCTATTTCCAACCCCATAAATGGACAAGTCCAAGTATAGGGTGGGGAATATGATTTAGGAAAATTACAGAAGCTAAATCACGATATTGTACATATATTGTGAATTTCTAATTATATGATTGGGAAAGGTTTATCTGATGCTTAGGGGGGCCTGATTCCAGCAGATCCTGGAGTTCAGCGGTGAGAGAGAGAGAGGTCTTGGGAGTCTGAGAAAAGTCTCAGATTAGGTTGTGGCATTTTTTTTTTTTCGGTTTTCGAAAAGAGGATGTTGGTTAGGGCGCCATGGGGTTTGCAGAGCGTCTTGGGAGTGTGTGTTGGTGCCTTTCAGCGTGCGAGAGATGTATTGTTTCCTGAGGGTTTGGAAACGTGTGAGGATGGGGGTGTTGGAGATGTTTTCAAAAACTTCTTCGCTGGGGAAGCGAAAGGGGAGATATTGGCAACATCTGAGAATACGTTTCTCGAGTATGATGAATTTTTGGGACAGGTGTGTTGTAAGTACGCCGTAGGGTACAGCTCTGTATTCGGCAACGAGTCGGATGAAGGAATTGTAAGTGTGTATAAGGGTGTTTGTGTTGCAATGCCCCATTTGTCCGCACAAAGCTCCAAGGAGACTGGCTCGTTTTCGCATTTTATCAAGAGTGCGTTGGACATCCGAGGACTAGCTAAGTGTACGAGAATATTGTACCCCCAAATAGTCAACTTTAGTCTGTTGAGCGAGCCTGACTCCCAGGAGATTTATATTTACGAGTTCTGGGAGGTTCTTTGAGAATTTGGGTGTGACGATGAATTGTGTTTTCTGTGGATTTAATGAGACCCTTCATCTGCTACACCAGTGGGAGTACTGGTTTAACAGATTTTTTGGTTCGAGTATTTATTTGGTTAAAATTCTTGGCTACCGAGATTAGAGCTGTATCATCGGCGTATAGGAGGCATTTGGATGTAGAGTGGTTTGGGGCTGGGGGAGAAATTTTAGTTTATAAAATTAAGGTATTAAATATATTTAAAACGTTATTTTAAAAATTTTAACAGTTTTTTTACGATATTTTTTGCCATGTTTTTTTGTAATTAATAATTAAAAAATAATATATTTTTAGGACAGTGTTTCATTTACATACCCCTACCTACTTAATGTTAATTTAAGATTTTAAATAATTTTGGTTAACATCATACCAGGCAAATATATAATAAATGCCAATAAACTAAACCAATAGATATTAAAAATCGGAAGGTTACTTGAATTCTCTTGTATTTGAATTTACTTGTACTTGAATTTACCTACATGAAAAAAATCATCATAATTATATTACTAAAAAAATATACCTACTTATTTACGTATTTTTTTAACATACTACTCTGACAATACTGGTAAGTTTATAACTCTACGCCACTGGCGAGCATATTATGGACACTATTTACAACGTTGCCAGCCGGTCCTAAGAGATCTGTCTTTCTCTCTTCCACTCACTAACAATTTTAAAACAATAACAGTCCGTAATTGTATGGGATATATGAATGAAACGATTTTGTCTCTATGTTGTAATGTCTTTGGCCTTTTCCGTGCGCGCGAGACAATTCGTTCTATGGCGTACACTTGGAGCAGGCACAGAAGTTAAAAAGGCATTTGGTAGATAGAGAGAAGGTTAACGTCAAACCTCGTCGGCCTACTTCAAAAATTTTACGGTAATTGTTCGCCAGTGTCATATCATTGAATAAAAATAATACCAAACATTTTACATTGTTATCTGCGAAATCGGACAATAAAATCTATTTATGGACTAGAAATGATTATTTAAACAAGTATTAATATCCCCAATCATAATTCTACAAAACTTCAACAGCTACGAGTACTACAATTTAATAATATATTTAACCAATTTAAATAATTTTTTGTGCCATTGTATTGTGTTCACTTCGGTTAGCTCCACGGCAAAACTGTCAAATCCTGTATATGAAGTGGAAGAACTGACAATAGTTTGATATTGCAATAAGAGTGGAAGAGTGGATTCGAGTTATACAGTATATTTTTTCTACAACCCACTAACAAAAATCTACAAATAATAAAAATTGTTATCGGATATTAAGATAAAATAACTTATTTAAAAAGAATTTAATACTTTTACTAATTCATAAAATAAAACAAACAAACAAACAAGCAAAAAGAGAAAACGATTTCATTTAATTTGCCCCCATCTTAGATTTGAACCCGCGGTTTTCGCGTGAAAGGCAAGTGGGCTGACCTCACCACCATCTATCCGCTCAAAATTTTTTGCTGTTTTATTTAAATTAACAAATTATTTATAATTATAATAATTATAAATAAAAATAGAAATACTTTTATTTATCGATTCTACGCAAGAATAATTCATTTTAATGTATATTTTTCTCAACTAGAAAATATATTGACAATTAGTTTGAGAGAATTGTCACTTATTTAAAATTTTAAAAATAATAGCAGTCGGTTTTCCAAAATATGAACTGTGATCGGTGGATTTTATTTTGTTTGCAGTGTTTCTCACTACCTAACTTGATATGAAATATATTAGTTCAGTTGAAGGCAATAGCACCCTTTTTTGTTTTGTAGTATGTGCGTAATTAATCTTATATCCATGTGGGTGTAGAAAAAACTCTTTCCAATTTCTGTCCCGGCTTCACAAAAAGTGTGAAAATTTGCCATGTTTGATTTTTCTTATTTTAATTAAATAGATTTTTATCAAGTAAAGGCCGAAACAATTAAGAACCGAAATGTAAATTAATCACATTAGAAGAACTTGCACTTGGAAACAATTGTCATGAAGAATTTTTAATTTTTATTGTTTAAAAATAAAAGTGTTTGTGAAAATCTACTAAGTTTGGTTTTTCTCATTAAATCAGTATGAATTTTCTTCAAGTAAAGGCCGAAACAATCAATAATTGCTATTTTAGCGAACGGTAAAGTAACAGTTTTCCGCTGCGTACGCACAAGAAAGAGTTTGTTCGGTGCAGCTGCTTCAAAAATATTACGAAAAGAGGTTGATATCAAAGAGGCGTAACGAAAAGTGATTTACATACTTTGGTTATAGGATACTTTTTAACTTCTGCAGTAGTAATGGTTTTTACAGAAGCAATTCTTAATATTTTTTCTGTTCCTTTATCGAGGATTTTTTCTGTTAAACCACCTGATACCGTGTCAGGAAAATCAGTGGCTAATGATATTAAAATCTAAAAAATAAATAAAACAATTATTATTGCAAATGTATATTGTCTCATCTTTTAAGATTTAGTTTTATAATTTGGAAGGGATAATTTCACATATCTCAAAGAATGGTGCATTATTATTGTGTAGTTTCGTTTGTTGCGTGTACGAGCGACTTTTACTATTCACTCCAACACAAGCAGAGAAGGACCGAAGTAACTGGCGTATTTGGAAAACTTCTGCAATTAAAATCTCTTACAGCATAAAAGATCTTGAAAAGTACTTCAAATATCGTCCACGCTATACAAAAGATGATTTAGAAGAAAACCTATGCGACAAAATGACTTAAAAAAGTTGTGGCCGCTGCTATTGGCAACAAAAAGCATGAGACCGGCTGGGCAGAAGAAGAATAAAATACATTTGTCTATGATTGGCAAACTGCCAAACACATTTTAGACGATGACAAAATAAGATGGGCAATATCCAGCTTCTCTCCATTCAAATCGCCAAAGATCCCTACCTCAGCAGATCTACTGATTTAGCAATTCACCTAGTTGCTGACCGGATAGAAAGATTCTTGGACAATAAGGAGCCCGCCTTGGGTGTTTTCATAGACATAGGACGTTTATATTGACCTTTGGCAGTTTGCACAATAGCAAGGCGGGCTATATTATCTGATCCAAGAATTAATTTAACAATGCGCCCCAGAATCCATTCTAAGGGGGAAGTAGTTTCATTTTTAATGAGAACCATGGTACCAGAAGGCACAAGGGATATTAAAGAGTCCCATTTAATTATTTTCTCCAATGTGTATAGATATCCTTTGTGCCATCTATTCCAAAAATCTCCATGAAAACGTTGTATAAGTTGCCATCGCGATAACCGATTTATGCTAAGATTCGTAAAGTCCGGATCTGGTAATGCCGATAACGGTTCAACGGCAAGAAAATGACCAGGCGTCAATACAGCTAAGTTATTTGGATCAGAACTCATCGCGCACAATGGATGTGAGTTTAAGACGGCTTTAATCTGAGTTAAGACCGTACTTAGTTCTTCAAACGTAAGAATTTGAGTCCCAATTAATTACTCTAATTAAATGAGATTTAACCGATTTTACGTTTGCTTCCCATATTCCACCTATGTGACTTACCCCGGCAGGGTTAAATTCAGAAATAATGGCTTCTTTTGCGAGTACCTCAGAGAAAATGGAGCGAAAATAATTATTAGCACCTACAAAGTTGGTACCATTATCAGAAACTATCTTCAAACACCTTCCTCATCTTGAAATAAAACGACGAAAGGCTGCTAAAAAGGCTTCCGTGGAGAGGTCGGAAGTCAACTCTAAATGGAGAGCTTCGGTGGCACAACAAATAAATAAACAAACGTAGAATTTAATGGTAACTGCACCGCGTAACCGTCCCACAGCGACAGGAAAGGGCTCACAAAAATCTGCACCTACAATGAAAAAGGCTTTAATTTGTGACACCCGAAATTTTGGTAAATTGCCCATTGCACAGGAAAAGGCCTTGGATTCGGCTTTCAGCATTTGAAACACCGTACTAAAACTTTACGTACCACCTTTTTCGAGGATTTTACCCAGAATGTTTGTGAAAGTAAAAATTGTGTAGTTTGGATGCCTGTATGTGAATAAGTTTCATGTATATCTTTAATAATAAGAGAAGTTAAAGCAGATTTACTAGGTAAAATTAGAGGGAATTTTTTGTCATAATCTAGGTCAGAATTAAATAACCTGCCATCTACCCTTAAAAACCCATTTTCATCTTGAAAGGGATACAATTTTCTGAAACTTTTGGGTAAGGGTTTATTTTCCTTAATCATAGAAATTTCATTTTCAAAGTGAAAATATTGAACATGTTTAACCATAGGTAATACAGCATCATTTAGCTGTTTAATAGTTAAATAACCCATTAATTTATTTTCTCTATTTTTTATATCGAAAATGAAACCCAACATATACCCAAAAATTCGATTTAGTTTTTGAAATGAAGAATTCTTTTTTATCAAACATTAAATATTGTCAAAAGTAACTTTTGTACTTAAAATTATTTTTCTCTTCTCACCGTGAACTTCCGCAGAGTTTGCAGAAGATGAACAAACTGGAAAATTCCAAGTTTCAAAATTTTCAGATAAAAAATGTGGTCCCTTCCACCATAAAGAATTGTTTATTAATTCTGAGGGCAGAAGGCCACGAGTACCTAAGTCATTTGGATTAAGGGATGATGGCACATGATACCAATTAACAGGAAAAACGATATCCTGTAAAAATGCGACCCTATTACTTACAAAAGTTTTCCATTGATGCGCTGAACTTTTAATCCAACTAAGTACAATTATACTGTCAGTAAAGGCAAAAATATTGTCAAAAGAAATTTTCTCTTTATAAGACTCCATAATGAATTTCATTAATTTTGTCAATAGCACGGCACCACACAGTTCCAATCAGGGTAGTGATAATTTCTTTAAGGGTACAACTTTTGATTTGGCACAAATAAAAAATGATTTAGTACTACCATCTTAATAAGCAGCTCTTAAATAAATTACTCCACAGAATCCACGTTCAGAAGCATCCGAACATCCTATTAAAGAACACGATACGGCATGGATGACCTTTATAAGACGCGGAATTTTAAAATCATGAAAGCAACAAAGTTCATTTTTAATCTGTTCCCATTTCATTAAAACAGACGAAGGAGGGGATTCATCCCTAGCTAATCCAAGGCTCCATAAATGCTGACTTAAAAATTTAGCAAAAATTGTGATAGGTGTCAGAATTCCAAGCGGGTCAAATATCCTCGCAAGTTCTGACAATATACCTCTCTTTGTACACGGTTTTTCAAAAAAAGAAAAATTATAGGAAAATTCATCTTCAGTAGGACTCCATCTGAGACCTAGAATTTATAATACATTATTGCCTTCAGAATCAAAAGATAAGCATTGATTTTGAATATATGATTCAGGTAAATCGGCAAGTAATTGACTTTCATTTGAAGCCCATTTTTTGACCTCAAAACCGGCCCTGCTCAATAATTTAATTAACTGGTTCTTCATTGCAAAAACCAATTCGACACCATCACTTCCGGTAACAATGTCGTCTACATAAGTAGACTTCAATAAAATTTCAGAAGTGGTAAATCATCATAATCGTTAGCAAGTTGCAACAAAGTTTTTATTGCTAAATATGGGCTGCTGTTTATACCGAAACTAACAACATTCAACTCGTAATCTAACAACGGTTCGTCATTAGAGAAGCGCCATACAAGACGCTGGTATTGTCGATGTTCCGGAGTGACTAGTATCAATCTATACATTTGTTTTATGTTACAAGTGAAAACATAAGTATGAATACGAAAATTCAATAAAATGTTTACCAAGTCCTGCTGCAACTTCGGACCGGTATACAAGGCATCATTTAAAGAAGGTTTATTTGGGGCATGACTGGAAGCATCAAACACAACACGCAGAGGCGTACTACTAGAATTCTTTTTAATTACGGCATAATGCGCTCTGTAAAAATAATTATTTATTTCTTTCGGAGACGGAACTGGGACCACCTGTATGTGTCCACTTTGTGCGTTTTTCTAAAGAGAAGAAACGCTTAACGGCAATAGACCGGGTATCCCCGAAGTCAGTTGCATGTGATTTCAATGGTAACCAAACTATATATATATACCTATGTCATTTCTGGTAGTAGTTTTCGAAAAATATTTTTCGCAATATTCAGTTTCAGGGAAGACTATTTTATTGAATGAAACTTCCTCAGTGTTCCAAAATAATTTTAAAGTTTCATCTAAATTAGTATCACTTGAAGTTGTAAAGAATGCATGAATTTCAGGAGATACTAAAGATGGATTTGACAAAGGAATTTTAACAGTAATCATCCATCCAAAAATGGTATTTAAAATTACAGGTTTATCTTTTCCTTGATAAATACGACCTTCTTCTAAAACGTAAGGACACACATCCACACCTAGAAGTAAATCAATATGACTACTTTCATTGAAACTACGATCTGCCAAATTTAAGTTGGTTATATTTGAAACAATTTCTTTAGAAAAAGTAGTATTTGGTAAGTTACCACAAATTGTATCAACAATTACAGCCCCAAGTTCAATTAACTGATGCAAAATAGTAAGAGGTTCAATTTTTATAAAAACACCTAAATGCGCAGAGGTCCACATTTTTTCTAATCCAGGTAGATTTAAAGCAATCTTAATTTTTGGCAAACCTAAATTATATTTGCTAAATATTTTGAAATAAACGAAGATTGCGCCACCCCATCATGCAAGTACGCCTCTGATAGTGTGCCAGTTACCAAAGTTATCCAAATCTTTGACAAGCACAGTAGTAGCCAAACATCATGATTATCAAGTAGCATTCCTTCATTTACAGGTTTTGTTGGGGTTTGCACGCTATTTAATTAAAATTAAATTACTAGAGAAAATACTAGGGTTAACGACGGTTGATTTTTCTAGGGGTACTGCATTCATTAAAATGGTATTATTAGCGGGTGAAACAAAGTGCAAAAGGCTATGATGACATTTTCGGAAGAATATTTCTTCAAAGAATGTACATTTGATAAACAATTCACACATGCCTTATGTTTTTTAATGATTTCATATCTTTGTGGAGGTGTCTTTTCTAAAAAATTAGGACACCTATAAACCATGATTTGATTTAGACACAAAACACTCTAATTGCTTTTTACCGGTATTTACCAGTAAAGCTGACTTGGACCGCGAAGGTATTTGAGTATTGTAATAATTTTTATTACGAGGGGAAGTCGAAAAAGTAGATTTTTCCAAAACATGTGTTTTAGACAATTTTCTCTTATTTGAACAAACAGACTCTGAGGCAATACATTGCTGTAACGCTAGTTTCTTAACTTCAGAAAAAAGAGGAATCTCATTTAAAGCATGGTTTTGTCCAAAAAGCATTCTAGTTTGTGAATCCAATCTATCCAAAAACATCATGCTGAGAATAAAGTCCCATTGTCGAGTATCAAATCCCATATTCTTTAAGGATAACTCATTTTAATCAAATGTCTCAATAAGATTGCGCAGACTGCGAGCATTTCTTTGAGAAAGTGGCTGAGAAAGTGGCGATGTATTCTCAATAGAATTCCAATATGTGGATGCCAACAGACGTTTATTCGTATATCTTTTGACTAGAGTGTCATAAGCGATAGGATAATTATCCCCAATAAGTTTAATACTACTTATATAAACAAGAGTGTTTCCTCCAAGAGCTGATTTCAAATAATTAAATTTTTCAATATATTACTATTTGAATGAATTAAAGCGTTGAAAGTTTCAATAAATGTAGGAAATTCAATTATATCTCCAGAAAATTTCTAATGGGGTGGGTAGCTCAGTGGTAGAGTCTCTGCCTGTGGATCCAAGTGTCCCAGGTTCGAATCCCACCGTTGCATAGAGGGGCAAGGTTAGACAAAATTCACCAGAAACTCTAGAATGAAAATTTAGGTAACTGACAAAAATAACTACGGCAAACTTACTAAAATAAATCCTTCTTTCGAAGTCACAATAGCCTTGGATTGTCCGCGTGATAAAACAAAAGATAAAGCTTTTCAAAAAAAACGTTTTAAATGCGTATATTGCTGTAATTTTTTAAGTGCAAATAATATTGATAAATTCGGTCTACTCTTTGTGCTATAATAATCGAATTAACTTTGATAATAATGATTCAAAATAATCGACGTGATAAGTAGATTGTTATTGTATAAAAAAAAGTATAGCAGTGTTTTACTGTTATTCCATGGAGGCATTTTTATGAGTTCTGCAAAAATTAACAAATTGATTTAGACCTAGGATTTCTTTTAGGGGGTCTGAAAACGTTATGTTCGGATTATGCATACAATACTGCATATTTATTTTATTTATTATTTTTTTATTATGTGTATAATTTTTTAGCTTCAATGCGACGGAAATTTATTTCTTATCCTAAATTTTCCCTAAAATTGTTCAGAAGTAAATTGCTGACTTACCTTTACAGGGGCTTCAGTAGCGAGAGTAGTAAAAAATGTATCTGACGAATTTGATTGAATTGTGAATTTTAAAATAGATCTTGTTCCAAATTCGATTGGTTTGTAGTTATTTTCAATTCTAAAAAATAATTTCTTTACTATGTAACATCTTAGATAATACGCATAAAATAGTCGTTGGCAGAATATATGGTTGCCTTTTGTCGATTAAATGGACCCATGTGTTTATTTTTATTTATTATAGATATATCAAAGTTACTGTTATTGCAATTTGTAATATACTTAAATGTAAAACGAAAGCAGCTTCTTATCAACTACTAATAATTTGTTAGAAACATAAATATTCTGTAGGATTTCGGATACTCATCCTTTCTTTTTTTTTCTTTCCCACCTAGGAACCCTTTAAAGACATTTTATATCTCCTAGAAAATCAGTAATTCAATAGTGCTAAATGAATTTAATTTTTTTTACTTTCCTATCTGTATACAGATATAAGGAAAGTATAGGAATCATGATTTTTTTCGACCTCGAGTTTTCGACGGATTTTTACGTTTTGAGGTCCCCTGAATCCGTTTTGACTATTTTCGCGATGATGTCTGTGTGTGTGTCTGTGTGTGTGTCTGTGTGTGTGTGTGTGTGTGTGTGTGTGTGTGTGTGTGTCTGTATAACGCATAACTCATGAACCGATACACGGAAAAACACCAAATTTCAAACTTAAGCTTTATTCCAGCGTCTAATGAGCTGATTAGATTTTGGGCAGAGTCGGAACATCTGGGGGGGTACTTTATTGGTGGTCATTTTTGTATTTTATGGAATATATCTGTTATTTACGTTTGGGGAAGAAATTTTTTTAAATAAAAGTTACTTCTTATTTTATTATCTATAATTTTTGTCATTTACAAAATTTTCCTAAAATGGTCCGTATTCGAGAAATTTGACAAAATGTAAAAAAATATTTTTTTTTATAAAAATTGTTCAAACAAAAGTCGTTTGTAATATAATTCTCTATAATTTTTGTCCCATAGATAATTTCTCTAAAATGGACCGTATTCGAGATATTTGAGAAAATGTGTAAATTTCGAAATTTGAAGAAAACTCAAAAACGGATAAAGAAAAAATCAATAAATTTTAAACTTAAGTTTTATTTCGGCCTGACGTGAAATGATTAGATTTTGGACAAAGTCGGAACATCTGGGGGGGGGGGGTACTTTATGGGAGGCCGTTTATATATTTTATGGAATATATCTGTTATTTATGTTTGGAGAAGAAAATTGTTCAAATAAAAGTTACTTCTAATATTATTATCTATAATTTTTGCCTTATGTAAAAATTTCCTGAAATGGTCCGTATTCGAGAAATTTGACAAAATGTGCAAAATTCTGATTTTTATGAAAATTGTTGAAATAAAAGTTGTTTGCGATATCGATCTCTATAATATTTGTTCATACATGATTTTTTTTTAAATGGACCGTAATGGAAAAATTGTAGGAATAGTGCTAAATTTAAATTTTTCAGTATTTTCATTTTCAATGAATATCTATAGAAAAATGTTTCGCGGTAGATGTATGTGGACAATGTATATATATTTAGTTTATCCTCTAAACATTTATAGAGATGCTGCAATAGGTTGTACACAATAAACGGAAAAAGCCTGTAATAACTAGATAGGAAAGTCATGTGTTGGACACATCAGATTTTTATAATTGTTATTTTATTCTATTGAACAGTTTTTAAAATAAGACATTGTTTCTTAGGTACATGTGTGCAATGCACTTCGATTCATCATGCTATGTTATTCTTTTATTGCGACATACTGGCAGATAATGTTGCCTGTACAAGATCTAGTTCATTTAAAATAACGGTAAAAGGTCGAGAAACGCCAGACGAGATCACTTGTCCCCTACGTATTTTGGGGCGCTGATTATGAAAATCGGGGTTAAAACTTGCAGCAATGGTTGAACCACCACTAAAATTACAAAAAACACTCCTAAATTGGGGCGTTTTTTGTACTTGTTGTTTTGTAAACTAACTCATCTCATATGTTTTTTGGGTCGCTGATTTCGAAAATCGGGGTGTCAAGACTGGAAAATTTGTGTGATACCCCCCACATTCCAGAAAACCCCCTCCCAACCGGTGGATTTTAGGGGTGGTTCAACCATTGCTGCAGATTTTAATTCCGATTTTCGTAATCAGCGCCCCAAGAAACATATGAAATGAGTTAGTTTGCAAAACAACAAGTACAGTCAAAAAACACCCCTATATAGGGGTGTTTTTTTGTAACTTTAGGGGTGGTTCAACCATAGCTGCAAGTTTTAACCCCGATTTTCGTAATCAGTGCCCCAAAAAAACATATAAGATAGCTTAGTTTGCAAAACAACAAGTACAGTCGAAAAACACCTCTATATATTGGTGTTTTTTGCAATTTTAGGGGTGTTCCAACCATTGCTGCCAGTTCTAACCCTCATTTTCGTAATCAGCGCCCCAAAATACGTAGGGGACAAGTGGTCTCGTCAAGTGCGACGTTTCTCGACCTTTTACCGTTATTTTAAATGGACTAATCTTTCATTCTCTGTCTCTTTAAAAAGTTCCATCATACATAACTTAGACAGTAAAAATAACACGTAGTATTTTTGTTGGGTAGTTGGGTACAGAAGAGGGGGTTAACAATATGTACTATATCCCGGTGGTAAGAGCTGTCGCATGACCTGTCAAATTTCAAAGTAAAGTCTAATCAATGGATTCGTTTTTTTTTGCTGACAGTAAAATATATGTTTTTAAACATCTTTAACAAAAAATCTGATGTGTCCCATACATGACTTTCCTGTCTAATTATTACAGGCTTTTTTTCGGTTAGTTTGTACAAACTATTGTATCATCCCTGTAAATACATACATTTTTCACACACATCTTACTCGAAACATTTCTAAAATATATTAATTGCCAACGAAAATACTGAAAAATTAAAATTTTACACTTTTCCAAAATTTTTCGATTACGGTCCATTTTGGAGAAGCCATGTATGAAACATCAGAGAGAATGATATAAAATTATAAAACAAAATTATAGTGAATAATACAACAAAAAACTTTTATTTGAAGAGTTTTCTTCTCCCAGTGTAAATAACAGATATATTTCATAAAGTAGAAGAATGACTTTCTATAAAATACCCCTCAAATGTTCTGACTATGCCCAAAATTTAATCTGTTTACCTCAGATGGATTAAAGTTTATAGCAAGAAAAAAAACACGACATGCCATATTGGCAACAGATTCACTTTGGGTTAATCGAAGTTTATTAAATAAATTAGTTTGCTATTTAATTATTTTTATGTGTTTATTGTTCTGGTGACCATAAAAATATAGACCATTAAACTTTAGAGTCTTGAGGCTTTTTGTACAAAACTAGCTCTAATTATTATTTGATAATGAGTATAAACATACACAACTGGTGAAATTTTCACAGTGCTTCTTTGCGATACATAGTTAAAAACACAACAATATCCATCCATGGTTAGTTCTGTCACAAAAAGGTCCGAACAGTTTTTAAATCTACCCTGCCATTTACATTCTGTTAGTAATTCTTCGCAAGTAGGCTGTAGCTGAAAAACCAATGAAGTATTATTTATCAAAAATTCCTCACGACACTTGTCACCAAGATAAATGATCATTAGGAATCTTTTAATAATCTGTATATTTTATAAGAAAAAAAAAATAATGAAATAGTATGCGAAAACCTGCAATATTTTTTTTGGACCTGTTTTTTACATAATCTTGTTCTACCTATTAGGAAAAAAATACTACCAAAGATCAGGCAGCCGCCAATAATTTGAGACTCGTCTTATAATTAAAAATAATTTACGTCTTAGATTAGACTGAAAATCTTCTTGATATCAGAAAAGCATAATTTTTAAAAATATTATGTAAACGAAGTGGTGCCATGGACATTATTGTTCAAGATTCCAGCAAAACACAACAAACAATCAGTAAATTGAAGTCCATTTTTCCACAAGTCAACTGCCTGATCCTTTAGCATATTAATTTAAGCAAAAATTATAAAAAGTGCTACTTTTTATTTACTTGGTACAGTCTCTCAGTAGTGTTGTAGTAACCGTTAGGTGTAGAGTCATATTTTTCAAGAAAATTTTGAAAATGTATTATTTGTTCAGGATTAGGGGGTATGTTATACTCGTATAAATATCCTAAAAGTGAAATGTTTTTCATAATATCATCTCTTGGTACTCCAGATATTGTAGATCTAAAAAACATCCAAAAGTTAGCAAAATTAGTTACGAAATATTATTAAAGTAACATTACTAAGAGAAATAGCGGTCATCTATAACTGTATCTATAAGGTGAGGAGAGTAGATTGCCTCAGCACTAAGACCTATTGTGCATTCTCCTAATTCGATTCAGTCTCTCTTAGCTCATCAGCAGCCTACAGACTTAATTTAGTTAACAGCGTCGCTGAGAGGTCCTTCTCTTATAATGTGATAGTGTTAGACAGTACTTGCTGAACACAATTATTCTAATAGATGAGAGATTGTCGAACAATCGTAGATGATATGTTTGATAAATATCATCTTGTTTGCCCCCTTATATAATATGTCCCCCTAGGTTGGAATCATATGGAAAACTTTTTTATTAATAATTTTAAGAAACAAAGTTATTCTTCATAAAAAGTTCCGCATTATCTAAAACCTAGAATGCAGTCGCCAAATATCAATTTTTTTCAGTGGTATACGAGGTTTGTCAAAAAATATTAGTTTTACTCAAGAGTAAAGTACCTTTATTCTTTATACGACTAATAAAATTTGATATTTGATGGTTGTATTTTAGGTTTTAGACCATGCTCGACTTTTTACAAAGAATAACTTTTTTCCCAATATTAATAATAAAAAAAAAAAAAAAAATTATATGCCGCCAATTTACGTAAACAGTTGGTGGCATAAGAAAGCTTTTTTAATACTAATTTTAGGAAAAAAAGTTGTTGTTTATAAAAAGTCAAGCATGGCCTAAAACCTAAAATACAACCATCAAATATCAAATTTTATCAGTCGTATAAAGAATAAAGGTACTATACTCTTGAATAAAACTTATATTTTTTGACAAACCTCGTATACCACTGAAAAAATTTGATATTTTATGACTGCATTCTAGGTTTTAGATAATGCAGAACTTTTTATGAAGAATAACTTTTTTTCCTAAAATTAATACTAAAAAAGTTTTTCATATGATTCCAACTTAGGGGAACATACTGTGTATTAAGGAGCCTGGCAGCTACATGCTATGGAGGTGCTTGCGAACTTACAATAACCAGTCAGAATGCTTGTGATGCTGATTCTATCTAGTTATACTCAAGTATAGTCAAGGGTTGTTAGGGCAACTTAAGAGCTTTTAGTTTCATCCTACCTTTTCTTAAATTTCACAAGTGAATGTTCCTTATGTTTGTCATGACTGATTTTGTTAGTCCAAAAAGTATTTGGATGGCTACCTTCTTGGCTAGTGGCTTTCGATATTGCGCGCCTATTGATCTATTTTGAGATGAACACATTGTTGATGGATACTTCGACCATGGCTTAGTGATATTCTAGTACTAACCGTAACTAAATTCGTGATATATCCAGGGTGAATGGTAGTTGTTTGCTATCTGTTACATAAATGAGCATGTTTCTTTTTCCTTGCAGCTTATTTTATATTTAAGTTTAAGAATCTAAACTATATTATCCTGAGACATGTTGTTTTATTTTAGAGCCATCGCGGTATGTACACATGAATCGTGGCTGCCATTTCCGGCTAATAAAGGTGATAAGAACTGTCCAAGAGCTGGTTTAGGTTAGGTTAGGTTAAAAATAACTGCTATGATTTTATCGCCATCTACTCTGGCCTAGATGGAGCTATTGTGGCTCATGTCTAATTTATAGTTCACCGTACAAGCCACACCTTTGAAAAACGGCCATGGTTAAATTGGGTGAGACTTGTTTAAAGTCGGTAAGCTTCAGTCGAATAAATCCAAAGATCTAGAACCTAGTTCTTTTCAAAGTGGAGGATGTTTTTAAAATGTACTCTGCAGATTCGCCTTCCACGCTGCTGAAACGCCAGTCCGATGTTTGTTGCAGACCTATCCTTGTCATGTGGTTACCCAGACGACAATGTTTTGTCATTAGTCCTGTAAACATACATAGATTTTTCCTATTCCATTCCCTGATCTGAGCAGAAGGCTTCATGGGAGGGTTGGTAATTAACGCCTTCGAATGAGTTAGCCTTGGGGTATTTTTCCAGTTTGTTAGTGTTGAATCCTGCGTCCATTTCGAGATAATTCCTTTGCCAGTGCTCTTTGCATTGCCCAGGAATGGTCCTGGTCCTATGAACTCAGATTCGGTTCCTCTTTTGGCGAGCGCGTCGGCATTTTTAATAGCCCTCCATACGCCGAACGCCAAGACACTCAAGGGAACTTTTATAGTTCCAAACCAGGTTTAAGTCAACTCGTTTCGAGCTTAGGTTTAGGTTAGCAATATATGATAAAAATCACAGAAATTTCTGCTATATGAGTATTGCTCTGTTGAACCGGTTACCATCATTATAAAAACAACAAGTCTTGTATTATTTCGAATTTGTTGTGAGAATCAGACAAAACATTAAATCAAATTAAACGAAATGCAAATAGACAAATTTTATTTCCTTTTGCGTCAGCCACGAGGAGCCTGGTTGAAAATATTTATCTTGTTTTGTGTAAATATTTTCCAGATTCATAATCGTCAGCTATCGATAAGTGGACTGTATTGCTTTTTATTATTAGAAATTATCACTATGAATAATTTCTCAGCTTGAAATATCTTCTAAAAATCAGTGGAGAATTGGTTCTGTGTATACTGTATTATGGTTTAGATGAAAAAAATGTTTTAACAAGGGAGGCTTGAGGCCGAATTTTTGGGAGCCATTGTCAGTAAAATTCGCTTTAGCATAGTTTTTTTTAATAAAATGTTGATGGATTGCCCCATTTTTGACATATATTTGTCTTTTTCCATAGTATTTTGAGCAAAGTGAAGTGAAATTCTAAATAAATGTTTTTAAGGCTGCTTCTAGACATGTTTAACAATAACATTACAGTAAGCTAAATTACTATTTGAAGAGAGATAACTAAACGCTTGGAATCGCATGATTTTAATTTTTTGTAACATGTCTGTGCCATTAACGATCGAAAACTAGTCACTGACATTAGAATTCTGCGCAGTAGATTATTAGAACCGCCAAAATATATACTGCGCAATGCTCAGTAATTTGTGATTTATTTCTGATCATTGTTGGAACAGAGCTGTTGTCACCGTCTTGACTGTTCTTTGTTCAAGCTTGAAGCAGCCAGAGGCAACCTAACAAAGAAACATATTTTGATTTATACCTTGTTGTTATTTTAACAGTTATCTTGCGCTTAAATTTGTTACGTCTACAATAATATAATAAATATAAACATAACGCTTACAAATGTTGAGCATATTTTTCGGCCTTTTTTCTACTAATTTTATTAAGACTACAGATTGATATTCCAGGCATTGGCCTCTCTATATTTTTGCTTCCAATAGCCTCGACTGTAGTCACTGTGGGATTTTTCATAAAGTTATTCCAAGTATAAATCATTAAATATAGCGTGCCACCAAGACTAAACATGTGAACCAGATACCAAACATACCTGAAAGAAAATTGATGTATTGAAAAATTCTTGTTTAATAAAATGATAATTTGTCAAAATTAATATATATTACTAGAAAGCAAATAGTTTTAATAGATAACAGGGTAGTGTATTAAACTTTTAAACTCAAAAACTAAAACCCTAAAGGACAACTAGGTACAACTCGAAATTTAGATATTGCAAAAATATCTGGTACACTCGGTATATGTGAGTAAGGAGAAAGGAATAAATCTCCATAGTGTGTAAAATGGACGGCTCCATAACAAAACAGCGCAGGACAAAATGGCGCAGGACAAAATAGCTCAGATAAAATAGCGCAGTACAAACTAGCGCAAGTACAAAATAGCTCTATGGCAAAATAGCGCAAGACAAATAAGCACAAGGACAAAATAGCGAAATAAAAAATAGCAAAGAACAAAATAGTATAGGACAAAATAGCGCAGGACAAAATAGCAAAAGACATAAAAGCACATTTCAATATATTCCAGTATTCTAATTAAAATTAAAAAAAAAACTTAAACTAATTTACCTAACCTGAACGGCATGAAGCGATAGCATGTTGACATAAAATTTAAAAAAATCGTAACTAATTTATCTAACCTGTGCTGACTCGAGCCATCTACAGCAACCCGCCATGGCTGGTTGGGTAAATTAGTTTAATTTTTGAATTTTAATTAGAATACGTGGCATATTTTGTCACGCGTTAATTTGTTTCACTCTTTTTTGAAAAAGCGCTTACTTAACTCACTATAATTAGACTAGGCTTGGTCTCACTTGATTTATATTAGGCGCTAACTTGTATATCATGTATTTGTCTCGGCGCAAATTTGTCGCAGCAAATTTGTTTTGCGCTAAAATGGGTCGGATACTAAAACGTGAGAGAAACGGAGCTACACTTCAAACATTATCTACATAGGCGTCGTTGGAACAGTATTTGTTGCGCATTATTTCAATAAATTTCATTAATTAAAAAAAATATTTTTTTGTTACGCGCTATTTTATCTTGCGCTATTTTGTACTGCGCTATTTTGTTCTGCATTGTTCTGTCATGGAGCTAAAATAGACATAATTCTTTACCTTTCTAACCGATGTTTGGCGCCTAGATGAACAAATCCTGCCAAACTAGAATTTGAAATAAATTCTTCAAAAGTTTTCTTATAATAACTACTTTTTTCGTTTTTATTTGAATTTTGACTGATAATATTCATGGTAAATTTACATGTAACCTAAAAATGAAAAATGAAAGCAATATATAAAATGAAATCAAAACATATTTACTGTAGAAAATAAATGAATAATAACTTTTACTTTGTAAATAACTTTGAGAAGGACGTATCAAGTTACACAGAGAAAAACTAGAAACATTTCTCAAACCATCTGCAGTAGATTTTAATCAACTTTTGGGTGGAAAACGAAGACTAATATGTGGCTAGAGATATCTGAAGACTCTGAAGAGCCCCAAATATATCGATTTATGCGCATCTCGTGCGTCGCAACTCGGGAGGAATCCTTAATTTTTCGCATTTCGGGCGGAAGGCTACAGGTAGATTAAATACCCTTCGCAACTCGGGCGTTCAAGGATCGGTACCTGAGAAGGTGCTTTCGGCTTAAACTTATAATTATATACGGAGTGCCGTACAGGAGGAGCTTGCCAGTTTTTAAATATTATGTAACTTTCATAAAACAAGATTTTTTATTTATCTTTCTCTGCGAACATAATCTTTACATTACATTGTTATGACATTTGAAATTGTAGTTTTTACTGAAAAAAAGTGTAATTTATTTATTATATAATTAGATTGATAAATAATAGTGTACCTACCTCGGCTAGCTATTCAATTTTTATTTTAATACATTTTTTATGTAGGGTGTCTGTGTAAGTTGGCTACATATGGAAAACTTTTTTTTTTAAGTTTTATCAAAAAAAAAATTATTTAGCATAAAGAGTTGTGGATGGTCTAAAACCTAAAATACATCACATTTTTGAGCCGTATACTAGGACAGTATATGGAAAACTTTTTTTTATTAATAATTTTATGAAAAAAATGTCCTCATAAAAAAGTGTGCGTGATCTCAGACCTTAAAATACAACCATCATATATCAAATTGTATAAGTCGTATACGAGGTTTGTCAAAAATGAATGTACTTTACTCTTGGCCAAAAATATTTTTTTTGACAAATCGTATACGACTCATAAAAATTGATATCTAATGGGTGCATATAAGGTTTTAGACCATGCTAAATTTTGTGGTAAAACTAATAATAAAAAAGTTTTCCATATGTAGCCAACTTACGTAATCTAATGTTTTTAATATATAATTTTATTTTAATTATATAATTTAAACTGTAATTCATTCAAATTGATTTTCCCTCTTTTTTTCTGTTTTTTCCTTTTTTTATTTATTTCAAAGCATTTAATACAATAAACTTGAGTTTAATAGCTTTTGTTTTATTAGGCATAAATAAAAAGAATGAAATTTAATTATTAAAATTTTATTTATTTGCATAAAGTCACATCAAAAATTAATCGAACCTTACAACATGTCTTAAAATTTCGAGTGTACTTCTCAAGTCAGTTTTTCCGTTTGTTAAGTCTTCCACGATGGCATTTATTTGTCGGTCGAGTTTACTGTATTTTGTGGCTCTTTTGGGTGTGGTCATATGTAGACTTGCTTGTTTTTCAGCTACACTATAACATCTTATTTCCTCTTCAAAGACTTTCAGTAACTCGTAAATATTCGGATTGGCTTTACCTATTCGTCTATTGAGTCTGTTGTGCCAGCCCTCTACTGTGTTGGTGGTCCTATGTCTCTCCTTGTACACTACCCATAACAAATCATTGTCCAACCACTGGTCAAGTTTGTTTCTTTCTGTAATTGAGTTAATGATACCTCTGGTTACCCATTGTTGCCTTTTACAAAATTTTTTGTTTTCTCTAATACTTTTGGTATTTTTATTTATATATACGTTTAATGTGTTTTTCATTTAAATTATTTATGCTATGAAAGTCTTCCCACCTGTGATTCTGAATATTTTCTTGTAACTTTTTATAATTAATCTTCTTGAAAAATGACTTTTTTTCAGTTGACTAAGATTGTATTAGCCTTTTTCCTGGGAAGATTTAAAAAAGATCCGCTAGAGGCAGCACCGGTGGGGGGTACATATGTTTTGAATTCTTTATTGACAACAATATCAAACGTATATATTTATAATGGAATTAACGGAAGATGATGTACTTGGAACGAAATTGAAATTTGCAAAAGTGCAAGATCATCTTGTCCGGGACTTAAAACGATGGCTTGCATGTCGTAGCTTAACCGTGTCAGGTAATAAAAATGTCCTAGTTGAAAGGTTAGTTGGTTTATAAACTTTCTCGTATGTCATTGTAATGTTGAAAATTTTATAATTTCAAATAAAATATGTTGTTTTTGTTTATATATGTAACAATTAAGAATGCATTGCAAATGGTAATGTTAAAAAAATTTTCATTGGAATTGATGGTGGTAAATGTCTAACGGATAAACAGCAACGCATGAAATTACTCAATTCAAGTCTACCAAGTTCAACATCCTGCACTTTTCCTACTACAAACTGGGCAAATTTTCCATTCAAAGCTATCCATCGTTCTTTTTGCTATGCTATAATGTATAATTATATTACTACTGGTCCTTTATGTAGACTGATATAAAATATAACCTTTTTAAATAAACAATTACTAACTTTTGAAACTGTCGCTGGCAATAGATTTGGGTTTTCTATTGTTGATCCATTTGAATTAATAAAATGTCTTGTACAAATAAAAGTATATTTTTTTATTTTTTCAACTGTTAAATCTGTCCTTCGTGATAAACGTATCCACTCCAATCACTTTTTTTTGTCAACTTGTGGTTTTATAAAAGGCACAAATTTTACACCATCTTGCTTGTAACGACTGTCAGACGTACAATTAGCAAACGCACAATGTTTTGTAGGCATGACAATTTGTTTTTTAATTTTTTTTTGGCAATATTTATTTTTTCTAATAATAATAAAACGTACGTTTGACGTAGTTATCGAGAATTCAAAACATATGTACCCCCCACCGGTGCTTCCCCTAGCGGATCTTTTTTAAATCTTCCCCGGAAAAAGGCTAATTTGTGATCTGTTATATTGGTATCATATGTGGCTGCTATATATTTATTTAACGCATCAGACCTATAAAATATATGGTCTAAGCAACTTATAGATGTTCCCTGTACTCTTGTATATTTATTTATTAACAATACGAAGTTATATTCACCTAATATATCTAAATATGTAGAAACTAGGTCAGTTTGTTGTTTAATATTTATATTAAAGTCTCCTAAAATCGAGTGTTTAGAAACGTTTAAATTATTTTTTGTTTCTTCCAGGGGTCGATTCTCGACTTTTATTCCCATGGGAAAATAAAATTTTCGCATGGGAATTCAGTTTTCGTATTCTCGACATAAGCGGTGGAATATTTTCCAATGAGAAGTATTTGAAAATATTCCCCTGCTTACGAGCATTGGAAATTGTGTTTTCTGATGGGAATTGGACTAGAGTTTGCGCATTAAAGTCAAAAATTTGGTGAAAGACTATAAGACATAACCAAAGATTATTGGATATCTTGGATTTTTGGTGAAATTGTAGTTAAAACATTTTTTTGGCGTATTTATAGATTGGCATTATTTTATTTATGTAGGTATATATTATTTTTACTTCTCTTTCACTAAAAACTGTATGAACTGATTTTCTTAAATCAGTTGTGGAAGCTGCGAAGGGACTGGCAAATAACACAAATTGAGAAATTTGTAGTAGGTACATTTAATAAGACCTTTTCGAAAATTTTATTATTTCCGTTAACGAAAGAATTTCTTAGTTTCTCGAAACTTTCGTTGCTCTTCCATACAAAAGCTACTTTTTCTTTTCAACATGTGATAAGAAAAATCAAGTTTTAATAATAATCGAATATTTTCATTTGTTCCTCCGTCATGCTAGCGATTGCTCGGCAAGGCATCTGCTCCAGCGCGGAGGGTCGGCAGCACGTCTGTAGGTAATCGGTTACCCAAAAACCACAACAAATACAAATAATGCCAACAGCGAATTTTAAAATATCTTTAATGTTATTGGTTGTTTCGGAATATTCGTGGACTTAATATCAGACATACGTGAAACTACTATTTCCATGGGAATGTCTATTCCGACGAGTTCGAGAATTGCATAACCTATTACCATGGGAATATAAGTAGTGGAATCTTTTCCCATGAACTCGAGAATCGAGCCCCAGGTATGACCACAAATTATTAATAAATTCTTCTTCACTTATCAGTGGTGGTTTATACAAAGATGTTATTAAAAGTTGATTTTTGTTAGATAAAGTAATTATAATTTGTACCGCTTTACATAATCCTATTTCTACTATATTATATTCGTAATTTATATTACTTTTAATAAAAACTACAACCCCATCGTTACGGTTAATATCTCCCTATTGTAAATCATATTATAATTAGGAATCTGAAACAAACTTAAATCAGGAATATTTAGCGTTTCTGTAAGAACAATAAACTCAAATGTGTGATTCAACTGTGATAAAAATATTTTTAGTTCTTCTATGTTTTTATTTATACTACGTATATTTTGATGAAATATTTTAAAATGATTAGAATTTAGGCTTTTGTAGTGTGTATTAATATCTTTTAGTTCTTTAAACTCAATTGTTGGATAAGGTTCATAGTTAATGTCTCTAATGTATGGATCCATAATCAAAAGTGGCTTCTTTTTAACAATAAAGTTTTAAAATCTATTTCTTGTTGCCTAATCTTGTTCTTGGTTTAAGTATATTTTCTTTGTTCTTGCCAACTTCTCTGCTCGGTGTTTCGGTGTTTGTAGTTTGTGATTATTTCTTTGATTTGTTTTCTTCTTTTTTTTTCTTCCGTTACCTAGTTAGGACTTATTTCCTTAATATTAGTATTTTCTGGGAGGTTTCGCTGGGGTATCCTATTTTGGAAAAAAAGTTGAATTTCATCAAAAACCAATGTTCCTGCTTTTTGAAAAGTTGGTACAGTCGGAGTTTCTGAGTTTTTGGCTCTTCCTGTTGTTCCTGATTAGGTACATACTTAACATAGACACAACTATTTGGTTTCTTAAATTAATTTAGGATAGTGCAATATTTATTTTTTTTATATTGTCTTTAAAAAAAAACTGCAATGTAAGTTTAACTTCTATGTTTTTGTAAATGCAAGCGATGCCATCATTTGAGTAAAATTCTCACCGCTATATCAGTATTTTAGTGTCTATCAGTTCTTTAGCATTTATAGATAGGGCATATTTATATACCTTCAAATTCGTTAGGGACAACCCAATAAAACAATTATTCATATAAAATTTCACCATAGTTAAGAAATTATCCTTATTCAATTAAAACAAACTAAAACTGTCCTAATTCTGAAATATCTTCTGATCTTCCTCAGCTGGCAACTGCAATCTACGATCTGTTTAAAATTAGGTACTTTATATCATTGCTATAAAAGCCCTATTCTTGATAGAACCCAGTCATCGTCATCGCTTAAATTGGATGGTTTTCCTATAAAAGAGTACCGTTTTAAATAAAAGTCAACCTAATAAAGTTGCTATAGTTTACCCGAAACACTCGGATATATTTTAATTTGATCTCTGTTAGATCTCTTCTGATGACATTGTATATATTTACGCAATTTTCTATTTTTGAAACTTCGTTTACGTCTTTTGTAGGAAAAAAAATTAACAAATTTTTGCTCATTGCATAATACTTACAGTTGGGTATAAAACATGACTATTTTGAAGTAGTAGTAGTACACAGTGGAATGAAAAAACAAAACATAAATTACAGACGTCAAACTGAATTATTGTTTAAAATTGCAAATAAATAAACAACATAACCTCAAGAATACTTTATGCTTAAAATAATAGTAAATGTTTTACCTTGTAGTCGTTTTTCGGTAACAATCGTTGAATCGACACAGTGTGATTTAAACACAATTAAAATTGTCTTATGGGGATTTATAATGTATTTAGAATTTGACTGAAAACATCGAGAAAGGATGAAGTAGAGACGACATGAACACTATTTTGGGATATGACAAGTGGGTACTTTGAGTCGTACTTTGATTAATTTAAAGTTAGCAATTTTATATTTAAAGTTTAACGAAATGAAAATGTATCATCATTTAAATCACGTTATTAAAAAAAATGGCATTTATTCTCACCAATACTGACTCTAAGAATATTAAAACTGAATTTATATTTTTATGTGATTTTAAAATAATGTGATTTTACGAAATTTAACTGGGATTTGTTTTGCTCAGTTCTGTATTCTCGACCTCTAGATTACACTTACCTCTCTTGGTACATAAATAACTATTAAACGTAATGAATGTTCATTAGGAACATATATTTAAAAGAACATTAATAAAAAAGGATGTTTTATTAGTCTAGTTACACTGGAAAATGTTTTACTTCGTTTGGTTACCAAGCTATTTATATTGAATTGTTTATTATTTGCTTTTATTAGATTTTAAACGGTAAACTTTACATCGGATCGGAAGTAAAAAAAACGGAGGTAGCAGATTTAGATTTTATCGTGATATTCATAGATATTTATTATGTGGTTAACATGGATGTTTATTAAATATGAAAATGAATGGAGTACCTACTTACTCGTGTATATACTGGGTGTTAGAATATTCAACCAAAAACGCTCTACCCTAGAGAGCTCTCGTTAATTGATTAATTTTGATATATGAACATAAATCCTTAAGGGGATTCGTTTACTAATATGCAGGGTATTTAAAACATAGAAATAGTACAGATAGCCAATTCCATATATCAAAAGCAAACCCCAGAGATAACAGGAGATGTAACTACTAACAAATAACCCGCTGTACTGAATAAGACATATCCTAAGGGACACACGAGGGTATATTATCCGCTGTTTCCATATGCCTATTTCATTATTCTCTTTTTGTTTACAAAATTATTTACATATATTAAAAAAGCTAAAATAATTGCAACTAAACCCAAAAAATTTTGAATCATTTTTTATATCAAATTCACCTAAATTAGATGCAATTTCACTAAATTAGATGTAATAATTTTTAATAAATTACAAAACCCAGTAATGCCAAGTTGGAAGTGGCAACAGAGCTTACAACGGCATGGATATCTACGTTGTTTATTATAAGCGCACACACTTATTCATTGATAAAAAAAAGTTATATCGGCGTAAAATCCTACTATTTATCCCCTCTCTTACCTCTTACCTTTTATCTCCTCGCTGCGACCATCAAGTGGAGCATATGGACTGTCGAATTAATCTTGACATCGTGAATATTATATTTTATCAATGAATGGTTATATTATGAAGACTAGAGAGAAGGAGGCGAATCGGCAATGGTCACATTTTAAATTTCCGTCTTTCTTTTTATAAAGTTCGAGAAATTGTCTGTAGTTGGCAGGTCATAAGAAGCCATGCATTTTTAACAGCGTTAGCAGCACCAGCGCCCATGCGGTGAATAGACCTTTTCATCATAATTTTTTTAAACGGTAAACGGTAAGCGACAGTATCAGCCATCTTTTTCGTACTGTTTTTGTAAACAAGCATGTTAAAATGCCCACGTGAAAAAAATTATAATCGATAAATATTAATTTAAGTATATTTAGTCTAAGATACGAAATAAGGTCGACCTTCACCCATCTGTTTACCGGATGAAAGTTTTTTTTTTATTAAAGAAAATATGTTTTTAAATATACCGCAAATGGGTTGCCTAAGAAAATTCGGTCCACACTATTTATTTTCTTAAAGTAAAAAAAACGACACCCTGTAAAGTATACCCAAAATGCTTTGACTGTGCCCAAACTTTAATCAGCTCATCGCAGGATAGATTAAAGCTTAAGTTCAAAATTTGGTGTTTTTCTCTTCATCCGTTTTTGAGTTATCTTCAAAATTCGAAATTTGCACTTTTCATCAAATATCTCAAATTAGGTCCATTTTAGGAAAATCATGTATAGAGACAAAATAATAGAGAATGACATCATAAACAACTTTTATTATGATTCCTATACTTTCCTTATCTGTACACAGAGAGGAAAGTAAAAAATGGCCGTGACCGTATTTTCTTAGGCAACCCATTTGCGGTATATTTAAAAACATATTTTATTTAATAAAAAACAAACTTTCATCCGGTAAACAGATGGGTGAAGGTCGACCTTACATACGGATCCTGGACTAATTCATTTACAAACAAAAGAAAGAAAAAGCAAAGTAATAATAATTTTATTATCTTAATTGAAAAATATATTTTTGCAATCAATTATAATTATGTTATCTGTACGGAAAGGAACAACGAAACGGTGTTGTTATGGAGCATGTAAAATTGACACACGGTATAAATCATTCAAAGGCAATACATACAATGGGTCATTCTCAAAAAAAGAGGGAAAATTACTTCTGACCACATCTTTTAAATATTTTGCTAAATTAAGTAACCAATTTCTGGCCAAAGGATTCATTTTAATTGCTCTTTTTGTACCAATAATACATTTTGAAAAAAAAACCACATTTAAAAAATATATATATAAAATTTCGAAAAAAAAACATTACCATGTCATGTCATATTACAATTTCACAAGAAGAACTGAATTTTTTCCATGAAAACAAATTGTTTTTGAACAATACAATTAAAACTTCAAATAAGCATCAAATGATTATCATCTCTTAACTTTTTTAGTTGATATGCATGGTTGGTTTACTATCATACTTTAATATAAAGTATGTAACTAAAAATTTTGCTCATTACCATGTCACTTCCTAATTTGAAACAACCGGCATCATTGTAAAGAAATTTAGAGTCGTTTTATCCTCCAGTCGATTCTCCTTAAACAATATTTTACCACCCCATCTAGAATTATCAAGTCAGTGTTAATATAGCTACACAGCAAGTCTGATTACGTGAATTTCGTCTGGCTGTAACTCGATTCAGGACATTACCGTGTGTGTTAAAAATTTCGTTTCGTGTTTTTTTTTTTAAACTTTAAAGTGTCAATTAGTGTAGTGTTATAACACGATAAGGTAAGGATACATAATTACTTTATTTCCTTTTAATAATCTAAAGTTATGTAAATGTTTTGCTCATTACCGTGTCAAAAATGTCTGACATTACCATGCCTGTTTATTATCACGGTAATGTCTGTACGACACGGTAATGTTAAATAATTAATGGATACATGGGGTGGATTTATAACTCTGTACCTTAGTATCAAAAGGTCTGACTCCCATTTAGCAACTTTATAGGTGAGCGAAAAAACTGATTGTGTTCATTATTTGATTCCAAACCCAGGTGGACAACCGTTCATTTACATAAGCCATTACCGTGTTATTAATAAACTGAGGACTACCGATCTTATACCAAACAATGTAACACTTAACGGCAAATACATCAGCCCAAATAACTTATTTTGTGAAAAAATGGACATCAGACCTTTTGATACTAAAGTACATAACTGTTTCGAAACGATCTTGTAAGTAAATATAGCCGCGAATCTAACTTGATAGAAAATTTCGGTAAAACAAAACTCTTTTTTTTTATTTATTAATTTTTATACAATTTAATTTACTCACAACATATTTTTAGATGCCAGATTTGAGAGTAAAAAAGCAGAAGGCTAAATTAGAAGGGAAGAATAAGGATAAAATTTTACAAATAAAAAGGGAAAGAGAAAGATTTAGAAGGCAGAAAATTAAAAATAACCCAGAAGAATATGCCAAACAAAAACAAAAAGAACGTGAGCGCTATCAAAAAAGAAAGAGTGAAGGAAAGATCAAGCTCATAGGCGAAATGAGTGAGAGAGAAAAGCGGAACAAGAGAAAATCTTGGATAAAGAATAATAGAACATACCGGGAAAAGAAAAAAGAAATAAATCAGCTCCAACATAATATTATGTGTGACACGCCCACCCCAACAGAAATTAGTTTTAATGAAGAGCAGATCGCAGACATTGATGTCGGACAAAACGAAGAAAAGTTGCAGAAACGAATAACGCGTCTAAAAGTACGGGAATACCGTGAATCATGTCACCAAAAAAAAAAATTATTGAAATTCTCAAAAGGCAAAATAGAGAGCTGAGGTCAAATGCATTAAAACAAAAATTTATGCTCCATAATAAAAGTCCAAATGATACCACTAGGACAGATGAATGTACTTTGCCAGATAAATAGGTAACACTTTTTTTAATATCAAAAATGGTGTACCAAAAGAGAAACTCGGGTAAGCAACAAAACTGGTAAACCAATTGTTGTTCAGATAACATTAAAAGAATCTATTATTACATCCAATTATGAGGTCGTACAAGAGTTATTAAACTGTATGCCAAAGTACATGATACACGTAAAAAATATATACCACCAGCACCAAGCATCATCTTTCATTAAAAAGAATCTAACTCATACTGAACTGTTACTGCATATAGACTTTTCTGAGAACTACTTCTGCAAATATGCATCTGAAGCCCAGTCTGTTCATTTTGAAGCATCAAGACAGCAAATAATGTTACATACCGGTGTTGCATACTGAAAAAATCACGTGCAATCATTTTGACCTTGAAACAACCAATCACAGAACTAGTTTCAGGCAGCTGCTTGCCGAAAAACAAATTATTTTGTTTCTCAATTTATTGAGAGAGGTGTGCGGCAATGTACCTGGCTAAGTGCATTACTCCGGTATGTTTAGGATTGTGCGTTCTACTGATATTGTTTAACCATCGCCGTGTGGCGAGCAGCGCAGCGAGCGGCGCGGCGATGTGAGCTGCTCCAATGTTTTTACCCTAACTTGGTGCAGAGAGTATAACGTTTTATATTTTAACAGTTTAACATGTATCTCATGCAATATTGGCGAATTATGTAGCCACTTTAATCTTGGGCATATAAAAATGCACAATTCGTCGACTCCTCCAACTTCTGGTCAAGATATCGGTATAGCAACCCAAAGTTCTAAAAGTACAGTTATGCCCACTGACAAATATATCGACATGACTGGTCAGTATCTCCTGAAAACAGTTAAATGTTCAGAATCGGATGTTAAACCGAATGACTGGGTAGCAGTTTTCTTCACCGACTTTTGGTATCCTGGTAAAATAGTTTGTTCTTATATTTTATAATATGGGTATTCTAATTTGTACCGATTTTTAGGTTTGGTTTTGTCACAAACTGGCAAATCTGTGAAAATTGATTTCATGGACAGAAAAGGAGAAGTTTTTTTTTGGCCGGAAAAAAGAGACATCCAGACAATTCGTGCAACAGAAATTTTATATAAACTCTCCAAGCCACCGGTTCCAAGTTCTGCTGAGCTCTTTTCTGTTCCGGAATACAAAAATATAAAGGATATGACTTAATTTCATTACTCAGTTTTTATATAAAAATATTTGAAAAATAATACATTTTTATCTATTTTTAAGAGTTTCTCGTTCGAAGTTTTTAACGTTTTTTTTTTATGGTTTAAAATATTTTTTTTCTATGTGAACTACGTTTAATCTTCATGTTTTTAATAAAGAAAGAGTAGTTTTTGAATATTTTTTGTTTATTTTCACTCCCTAACATTACCATAAAAGTAAATTAAACATTTCCATGTCTTTTGACATTACCGTGACAGCCAAATTTCATTACCATGTCATTTTTTTGTAATTTTTCCGAAAAAAACTAAAAATATGGGGGGTACATATTACAGATTTTACTAACCTAAAATATTATATAAGCCTACGCAATAATATTTTTGAAAACATGAGTATTTAGATGTGACGCAAAATATCATGGAATTTTCCTTATTTCTAAAGAATGACCCACAATACATATTATTTTAGAAATATTCCAAAGCCTTGGCTGCAATATCGTAAAAAATTATCAATTTATCAAGCAAATGTGCATTAGGTGCGAAAAAATGTGGTCGAAGACCGAAGTTTTCGATGGATTGATGATGTTACTGAATATACTTATATTTGTTAATTACATTTTTATGAAGAAAGTGGCCCAACAAAAGTAAATTATTGTCTGGTATTAAACAATATTTTTTTAATATTAAATTCTACTTCGGTATACACAGTAATATGATTAAAAATGTCATGTTGATCCTCAAAATATTAAATACCTAATATATTTTATTAATTATACTCGTGATTGCCTTTCATGTTAATTAAAGTGTTTTTGCAAGTACTAATAGTTGGTTGGCATAATTATTTAGAGTAGAGTTATAATTATAATTTTTTTTATTAATTTTGTACACAGTTGAGAAGTATTGATACACCTAACCTCTCAATCAGTCCACTTTTTTCGTTTGTATCAAACGTCTAAGACACTTCAACCACCTTTTCAACTTCTCACAACTATGCGCTTCTACGGAGTTATGAAAAAGTTAATCACCATCAACGATTTTTTCTAATGATTAATTTTTCTGTAGAGATATTATTGCTTTCCAGCCATTGTCGATCAAAACAGTACGAAACTTTTCAATTACCGCTATTTCAACATGGTGGCTGCGCTTGCGCTCATCACATGATGAAAAGGTCTATTATAAAAGTTCAATTAGTGTTCGCTTTTTGGGATCGTATTTCGAGTATGCCGATTCGCCTCCGTATCTCTAGTCTTCTCTGTTATCTCTGGTAAAACCACATATTTCGATTTTCTCTTACTATACGGAGAATGGTCGCACTGCGCAGCTTTCTAAGTGTCTTGTAAAAGGAGATAGAAAATTCCGCCATTTTGATGTAGTTTTGTGTTGCCTTAATCTTGGCGCGATATTTTTAGTGGTTATGTTATAATATTTACCCAAACTCTGCCCCCAAAAATATTATTTACAAACCTACACTTTACAAAACCATTAACAAGTTTTGAGCAACTTGAAAACTTTGCTTTACTTAGTGATTTTGTGTTAAATCTTTCTATTTGTAAGTAACAGTAACTACTTTATTTATGGTCTCATTGTTGTATTATTTTTTAGGTCTCCTACGAATCTCGAGCACTTAACAAGAACAGTGGTTACAAATTAATCAAATTGTTTAGAAATATGTTTTAGCTAAACTCCGTTGTCTGTTCTCGGCATTTTGAGGAAAATGTTTATTGCTCTTATGTAAAAAGGTATGTGATCAGTCATGAAACAATTCTTGGTAGAAGGCAAATACCAAGAAAAATGAAGCATTTACTTCAATAGATGGGAGCAGTATTAAAATCAAACGAAATAATATAAATAAACATGTAAGTAATATTGTTTACTTCTCCGAACATTTATATTATAATAATTGTTCTTATTTATTTCAGGTTTACTACCTGTGGCTCATCTACACACCTGAAAGTATAGGCGGCCCACAGCCACACTGAGAAAATAGCCCCCCTCTGCTTAGTAGTTTACCTGTAATATTTAATTTTTTTAATTGGTACAGTAAACCGTGTAACAGTTTCAGATAAATGGAAATTTCTGAGAAGCAAAAGTACCACTGATCCAGGAATCATAAAAGTAACAAAAACGTTTTTCCTTTCCACAATATTAATTCGACGGACTAAGAAAAGCATAGCATTGATATACATTTAAATAATATAGAGGATCTACCTGTCCTTTAATTTAAAGTCCATTATTTTAGCATTACTTGTATCCTAGAGATGTCACTTAACCATAGTTTTAACCATAGTGAATTGTAGATATTCAACCAAAAGTTCTTGGAAGATTATAAAAAGCTGTGTACTCCCATATTTTATTTTTTTTACATTCGATTTCCTTTGCTTAAACTTTTAGAGGGTATAAATAAAAGTGTCGCTGGATGTAGTTCTATAGATAAACTCAAACAAATAATGATTGAGAGTGAAAGCAGGTAGAAATACGACCAAATCGGAGGCGTGCTTATTATTTTTGAGAGGGTACAATTATTTAAAATATTCATACAATTTCTTTTATTTATTTCATGAAAACTTTGCAATATCGTAATTTACCTAATCGTTGTAGTCATTAGTGGGGCTTTATGAAAACGGAGTAATAATTGTGGTAATTATAGTATTAACCAAATAAATTAAGAATATGAATAAAAATCACAATATATATTTCAAATTAAAAATAAGAAAGATACCTAATCAGGGGTTGGTTTGGTGACAGAAACAATATTATCAATTTTACTATTTTAATAATAAATTTAACTTTATTTCACAAATTAACGTTTAAATGTTTATTTCAAATTTATGTAACAATGTACAAATTAATACAATAATAATAATTAAATAAATAAACATTTGTATCCTGCTGAGACATTGTTCATGTCTGTGTACAGGAATTAAAAATACAAATTTATATAATAATTTCTAAATGGTAATAGTGAATGGTAAAAATAAAAATTATACCTAAATATATAGACTTCTTTTTGTGTACAAATTTTCTTCTAATCTTCAACCTCAGATTCGTCACTGCTGCTACCGCTATCATCAAAGTTAATTATGATTGGTTCAATACGGTTGTCTACGTCCCACATTTTTGCTCTTCTTTTAAAACATGCTGAATGCATTTCTTCCAGTCTTCTGCAGAAACATTTTGAATGGCTTCTTGTAGGTAACGTTGCACGTCCACTAATTTAAATGTTCTGTTTTCTAGTGCCACATATCCTTTTACTTGCGCCCAGATTAATTCTATTGGGTTTAATTCGCAGTGGTACGGTGGTAACCTTAATACTGTAATTCCACCACTTAACGCCATTTCATCCACTGCGAATTTTTTATATTTGTCTCTGTGTAATTTTGTTAACTGAAGTAGTTCTGCCTTTAAACTATCTTTTTTATATTGGATGTTTTTATTAATTAACCATTCTTGAATTGCTCGTTTTTTCCATGATTGTTTCGGTAATGATTCTAAATACCGACTATGATATGGGGCATTGTCCATGACGACGACAGACCCAGGTTTTACAAGTTGAATGATGCCTTCAAACCATTTTTCAAACACCTCCGCATTCATCTCTTCATGATAGTCGCCTGTTTTCTTGGATTTAAATATTAATTCACCATTTGGTAAAAATCCACTGTCGCTTCCTATATGCGTAACTATCAGACGACTACCTTTTCCAGACGGCTGTTTTAACCCAGTTGACAAGCCTTCAATAAAGGCTTGTCGTGCACTTGTTATATGACCATCCTGCCATACTTTTTTGACCGTATGTCCTTGGTTAACCCACGTCTCATCCATGTAGTAAATTTTTTTTTTGATATTCCGAAATTCCTCAATTTTTCGGAGATAATTTCTTCTCCATACTATTATTTCCTGACGTTCAATGAGAATGCTTTTCCTGTCGACTTTTCCGTACGTAAATTTAATTTCGTGTAAAATTTTCCTCAAAGTTTCTTTACTCATTTGTGGGACCAATTCATGATCGCTAACTGCCTCCAGAACTTTTTGCAAAGTGGGCAGCTCATTTCTGAAAAAGAAACTGTGAATAGTTGTGCGTATACTGTTTTTGGCTTCTTCATCAACTGTGATTTTTTTTCTTCCGCTACTAGTTTTTGGCGTTTGTACTTCCCCATGAATTTTGTTTTCTCTTAGTATTTTGTAAACTGATGATTTTGGTACACCCGTATAATCAGAGCACATATCAACTAATTTATCTTTTGTAATTGTGGAAGTTAATGATGTTGGAACGCCCGGTTGGTTATTCGGAGGTACATCCGTAGAATTACAGCACATATGCACTAAGTTATCTTTTGGTCGCTGATGATCTCTTTCAAGACAGTGAAATACTCGAAGTACAATTTATTTTTCACTTAGCGACCGAGACTTCGACCGTTTTACCCTTTTCGACGTTGAAGGCCCTTCAATGTCTTCCATTTTTTGCATAGTTTTAGAACGGTGTAGAAATATTATTATTTAATGTTTAAACACTTATTAGCACTAATATTTTCACCAATTGTTCTTACAACACGTCGATTACTTACTAACTTAACTGTAAAACTTACAATTTACACCGTATAATTCAAAACCCGATGTTACGCTCGTGGTTAGAAATACACTACTGAGAACGTCATCGACGAGATGGATTTTACGCGTAACAGACAAAGAAACAAATATCGCTCCGTACACCGATGCCATTAGCTGTAACAAATACTGAACAATCCATAAAATAATTAATTTTAAATGATCAAGAAATGTATAAGTATTACTTATTACTGATTTTTGTTATAATTAATATCTTTTATTAGTACTATAATGTATATTATCTATAATTTGCCACAACTTACAACTCTACTACTTACTCTATTTTGATTCTGCTAAAAACTAGTAAGGTAAAATTGAGATATGACAACACGGTTCACTCTCAATCATTATTTGTTTGAGTATAGGCAAGTTATTTTTAGATCTTAAGTGCCGATTTGATGTAATTAGTAAGTATTAACAATTTAATTTAATAAGGCGTTAGCCTTAACGAAGTATAATTTCATTTTGGATCGATTTTCAATTCTTTTTTAATATACCTATTTGTAACAAAACATGTCTGGCCCGGGTAAAATTAAGTATTCTTGTTCAGCTCCTAATTGTTTAAATAAGTATTATTCTAATATTCAGCAGGCTGGTTATTCAAATAAAACTTTTTTTCATTTTCCTTCCGATATTAAAAATCGCGAGAACTGGTTTAAGAATTTAAATTTTTATTTAGATAATAAAAGTTGCTATCAGTTTTTGCCCGAATATTTTTATAAAATTGCTTCAAAACGTAAACGACTAATTTTAAATTAGGTATCAATTTTATTAGATAATAGTACATCCAGTTCTACTACACCCCAACTATACTCAACCCGAGAGACAGATTTTACAAAATGTTGAGGCTGAAGCACATACACGGCAGCATGAGATAGATTTGCTAATCTGCAACGAAAAACAAGAAATTAGTTGCAAACGTAAACTTAGTATAAGTGATAAACAATTTGAATAACCCTCTGTTAAAAATGAAAAGCAATTTCCAAACTCAAATTTGTTAGAATAGATTAGTTAAACTATAATTCAAATCAACTATTGCACTATGAGAAATAAAAAGTTTTTTCTATAAACTAATTTTAGACAAATTAAGACTTTTACTTTTATTAGAATAGGCAACATTTTGATAAGAGAAATTGTTCAATAAGATATCAGCCGAGAATACCGATCAAGAAGCGACAGTAGCTGTCGGTACCTTTGATATCGGATGTACTTTTTTCACAGCATGACTTTGATTAATACACAACTTAGCAGGCTGAGAAAACATGCTTATTTTCTACACTGAGCGAAATAGTTTGGCAAATTATCTGATATTATTGTTATAGTCCATGCGCAAATGTTGCAATGTGATTTAATTACATTGAAGTAGTTAGGGTTATTAGCAATGGTGAAATTTCGGCACCAAAATATAATTCATTATATAATAATTAATTATTTGTTATAAAAGTAAAAGACGTTTATTATTTTATAATTTATCTATAAAATTTGTTCAATATTTGGTTTATTTATTGTTAAAAATGTAATAAAAGCCCCATATTTAAATTAAATTACCTTTTCCTTAAGTAAAAATAAGGTAAATAAAATTAAGGGTGCCAAAAAAAATTTAGGTAACAATTAAAAAGACATTAAGTTTGAGAGGTTTAACTAAATATTTGTGCATATATTTTCAAAGCTTTTAGGTTTAAAAAGTACTTACATATTTTTAGAATTTCTAGATTTATATTATATTAAAAGGACTTTCAAGTTTATCACTCATTTCTGTAGAAACAAGTGTTTTCTCGCAAAGTTAAGCCAGATGTCATTTAAGGTTTATGTATTTAGAGTTAAATACCTGGCCTGGCTATTACCCAGACAATACAAATATGTCCATTGGACGTCCATTCGATATACAATTTTGGACGTCCAAAAATGAGTTTTTTCTGGACTTCCGACATCCAATGGACGTCCAGTGAAGTATGCAAATGGCACACTTTTGACCATTCAGAGGACGTCTAATTCTGGAATATATTTGGATGTCGAATACTGGACATTCAAAAAACGTCTAGGATTATATTTCCATTGAGACCACATCCCCACTTTATTTACAGAACTGCAACTCACCACACACTATTTTATATTATTAATAATTTGTTTATTATTTTCGCAAACAGCTATACACCATTAATAAAAATCGCTTGACCTGAGCAGCCATCGAACACACGACATATCCATTATAGTTTTACGCTTTCAATCGCTAGACGAGCTCGACCAAGGAACCACTTGAAAACTTTTTACTAGATACAGTTATAATTGAATAAGATTCCAAACTTCCGCTGATAGAATGAAATGTAATAGATTCAATTTGTCAATTTTTAATGACCAGTAATATTAAAAAAAGAAGTATATATAGATGGGTATTATCTGGTAGGCTTAATAAATAATGACCTAAGATGGACGTCCACTGGACGTCAAAATACTACTAAACTTAAAATTAAGTCCAAAAACAGACGTTCACTAGGTATCGATATTCAGCTGTCAATTTAATTAGCATAAACGGACGTACACTGGATGCCCGGATATGGACGTCCTGACCCTCAAATAGATCTAAAGTGGACGTCCATTGTACTATGTGTAAATATGAATGGGCAAAACATCTTTATATTGACATAATTGTAACTTACAATTTAGCTATAATAAAGGGATTTCGCCCACTTTGACCAATCCTAATTGAAACACGCGGATTTATTATATTTTTTTAAATATAATTTCAAAATAAAATAAACAAAATCTGCAGTTCATTGTTTATTAAATTTATTTAATTAAAGAGAAACATATATTTCACAAAATACAATACCTACATATGAAAAATAAAATGTCAAAAATGATTAAATCATTATACTTAATATTTATGCATGTGATAAAATTCTTAGTTTCCTTTTTTGGCACATTTTATATTTGTATTAGAATACCTAAGTGTGTAAAAATCTTCATCTTATTACTACACAAAACAAACACCAAAAAGTATCACTTAACATTGCTCACGTACTAAACACAACTTGGACTGACTTTGACAGATAACATAATTTTGAGTGATACACAACTCCTTTTCGCACATACGCGTTACAAAACGGTACACTGAAAACACCAAGCTGTCGCTTCTCCTTGTTCGGTATTCTCGGATGTAAGTATGTACACTTTTTTGTTTTTATAGGAAACGCCTGACACCTGTATCGAAATTTGGTTCAGTTTTCCAAGAATGAGAGGAGAATACTATTAATTTCACTTACAGTTAATATACAGGTTATGTATGTAATAAACGTTTGAAAGCACCTTACGATTATTAAATGATTAAACTATATCTGTGTTTCAAATATTTTAATGTAAACATTTTTAATTAATATTTTTTCGAGTTTTATTACTTAAAAAACTAATATTTATGTTAAATACAGTATTTTAATGTATATATTAGTTCTTTTTTTTTAATGAATGCCAAAAAATGTAAATAAATAATAAAAAACATTTGAATGAGCCGCGGTTAGGCTTGACATTCTTCTTTTCAATTTTCTTTTTCTATGCTGCCTTTAACTGTCAAGTTAATCAGCCAATTGTATAACGTGCAGTGGTGGCGCCAAATAATATGGCCGGAACTAACCACTTGTTACCAGTGCAGTGCATTTAAACGGTTTATCTTTTATTATTAATTTATCTTCTGCAAAACCATTTCAAACCTGATAGAGTGTTTAGTGTATCGTCAGTGCCGGATTAAGCCTACTTAATGCCCTAAGATTTCACGCCTGTGAGCCCCCTATCCATAAATATCTCTAAACTAGTACCGCTCATTAAAAAAATACATTATTTAATTCAACGAGCTAGATCATTACGCACCTTAAAATATATGTCAAGGACGAAAGACATACTATTTTTGTATTCCTTATGTAATTCTAGATAAATTGTATTATTTTTTAGTCAAAATTGAAGTATCTAACCTCACAAATGTGTGAAATGTGTTTAATATCTAAATTTAAATAATGCAACTTCTTAAAAAAGTATGATAATAATATACGAAAAAGCTTACCTTTAATACTTTATAATCGTTCAATGTGTTGTAACACAAGTACATCCGATACTCAAACTGTTCTCGGACGTGTTGAAGGTGAAATAGCTCCACATATCAGATGACCCCATAGAAAAAAATCTAGCGGTGTCATATCTGGTGACCTAAGTGACCATTCTATTGGTTCTTTCCTACCAATTCACTTCTCAGGATAATGATTATCCAACCACTGGATGTACTGGTCGTACAAAATGAGAAAAGGTTCCGTCCTGTTGGAAGTGCAGCAAATGTTCATTTAGATTCTGGAGCAAGATTTCCACTTCATGAATTATATGAAGTTTTATAGCTTTGTCTAACATTTCGGCATAAATTAAACCACTCAGATTTGTATTTATAAAAAGGGGACCGATGATAGAATTGGCTAATATGTCTGCCGCAACATTTATTTTTTAATGCTATTGCGTATGCCCTTCTCTAATAATATGTGGATTGTAGTCGCATTAATAACGACAGGTTTATTTGCCAAGCAAAAACTGAATTTGTCACTGAAACATATATTTTTTATTTACATGGGCTGATTAATACTCCTGTTGGTCACAATTTTGCAAAACTCAATACGGTAGTCATCATTCCCTAATTCTTGAGTGATTAGCAGTATGGATAAAATTTGTGAAGCTTCAATACTTTTCTGACTGACTCATGCGACAGTCCAGTTTGTGGTGCAACTTCACGAAGGGTCGTAGTGGGGGCCCATAGACACTTGGCGAAGAACCTCAATCTGAGCGGCCACATTAAGCAATCTTAGCCCATCCCTTTTTGTATTGCAAACAGGTCCAGTTTCTTTAAATTCAGCTACTAACTCACGGATATACTTGTGTCCAACATATATTTCCAGCTGTCTTTTGTTAAATATGTTAAATGGCCACCGTTCTTGCAAGTCAACGATTTTTGGAAAAATAATTTTTATGCATTTAACAATAGTGTAAACTATTTTAAGAAACGGTTACAACTTAAGTAACGACGATTGAAAACTATTAAAAATTTTTATGTATGATGTAAATAACACAGCAAATAAATACCACGAGTCAGAAAATAAAGAACTGTACTAATCACTTGTAAATAATGGTCTTGTTCAAACATGCGTGAAAACCATAATATTAACGTACAATTCATGCGCTATATACTATTTTTGGGTAGAGCGCGCGATTTGTACGGTAATAATTACGGTTTTCGCACGTGTTAGAACAAACCTAATATCAGTACTAAGCAAATCGAGAATCTTGTTTGTTTAAAACGGACAAAAAAGTTAAAATATTTCATGTTTTGTAGAGGCAAAATTAAGTGATGTGAGGCGGCGAATGCAACCCGTTTTAAGAAGTTGCATTTATCAAATTTTAACAAAAAATTAAAATATAAATTATCTAGAATTACATAAGGAATACAAAAATGGTAAAAGAGAAAGGGGTTGCCGTTAAAAATTTTAGGGGTAGGTGCCCTGGGGGTCAGAGGGTTAAAAGTAATAAGACAACAAATGCTTTAAAAATTGTCTCCCTTGATATATAAATTGACGTGTTTTGCCAAATTTTCATAGTATCATTGGTAAAGGCAATATTAAATGCTTGTTCGTCTTCAAATTGATACCCTGTATATAATATTAATAAAGCATCGATCATCGAGCATCCAGTAGCATCGACGTTCTTTTTTTATTTTTTATTATTTTCAATTTCGAAAAAGATGGTTCCGCTGTGCAGTTTTTTTTTGTGCTGTTACCCCCCAGACGTGATGCCATAAGCAAATGCTTAATTTTCTTATGGGCTAATCCGGAAGTGTGTGTCTATTTGGAAAAGTGGGTAGCTGTCTTTTTTGCGTTACCTGATTTAATCTCTCATAGTCTACAGACAAACGAGTAGATCCGTGTTTCTTAATTACTAAAACCACATGTGAGCATTAGGGACCAGAAGCTTGTTTAATAATATTTGCATCCATCATGTCCTATATCATATTTGATAATTATTTCTGTTAAGCAAATGGTAGGCTTCTAGGTAATTGCCTTATTGGCCTTGCATTCTATGTATACACGGCTGGTAGATTTTTGCGTTTTGAAAATCTCACAGTTTCCTGGCACGGAATGCAACCACTCGGATGTTTCGTTTATCGCTAGGCTAGGACCACCCTATCATGATTCACGAGTGCTACTCATATTTCGTAGAACGATACGTCGGACTGGGTCTCATAAGAATTTTTGGTGATAAAGCACGGCATTCTTGCATAGACATTCATTCGATACGTTTCATTTTATGTATTATTATTCTTAACACCGATTAAATTCGATACTATATGAAAATCCAATTTATTTGATTTGAAATTAATTAACATAGTTTACAGTTCAGGTGTGGGGTGAACTAACTGCTTACCTTTGTTATAGAAAAACGTACGTGACGTAAGTGAAATATTTTATATAAGGTCGTGCAGAAACTTAAATTATTACGTAACTAAAAGGGATACCATTAGTTGTTATTCAGTGATTCGTGTTAAGATAGTGTTAAAAACTTGGTGTTATGATCATGTTAAGAACGATGAGCAAAGTTTTTAGACTCTATATGCGTACGATCTGCACGTAATTATATTCCGACGAGACGAGATAATAGTGTCAATAGATTACCCTTTAACGAAGGGGGTCGTAAAAAGAAGCGATATTTAGGTATTTCGCTAGAAAATATAGTACAAAGCACATCTCATGGTTTAAATTCCTGTTCCAGTCAACAAAGTTCCAAGTGTTACATACGAAGCTAGAATTAGACAGTTTGAAACAGTCATAGAGAGAATGTCAAGACGAAATCATAAGTCACCATCCACACTGCGGCTCGCGCTGGTTGTTACGGAAAACCAGAGGCATTGTTTGTAGGATACCTGTTAATGCTACGTAAGGAAAGTATTGAAGTATCGACTCAAAAAAAAACAGAGGGTTTGATAAAGCCGTTCCTGAAAGTGAAGTTAGGTTATTCATTTTCGAATATACGAAGTACTAAACCGTATACAAAACCTGATGTTTTAAATGTATGATAAATGTAAAATAAATGTAATTTTCAGTCAAAGTGTCCAAAACCACGTGTTGAATGCACAAAATGATATCTGTTAGGACACGAAGCATGATGTTGTGCATAAATGTAAGTAAAAGACCAGCTGATGATAAAATAAGGGTGAGTCGAAACCAGTTTTAATTTTATCTAATAATCAGGCGTTTACTACTTGCTATTTTATTGATTGTGTTATTAACGGTAAATACATACGAGGCTTTGTAGACTCGGGTTGTGATACAGTTACAATTCGTGATGCAGTCAAGTTGCATCTACAGGGTGAGCCCACATTATAGTACGTTTGTGTGGTTATGCGGGAGATTTTGTTATAGTACTTTCAAAAGTTACGAAAACTTTGAATGTTGATTTAGCTACTGCTACCGATGTCGCATCGGTTAATATACAGGATGTCCCTGTTATTGTAGGTTAGCCATTTTTAAATAATGATATGGTTACACTTTTCGTTAGATGCAACCAAGTATGACATATTTTAATTAAAATAACGTCAACGTTACACATATTAACGAGTCTTTGTCCAAGAAAATTAATTTATATGTAGAAGAAACTACTATTATTCCGCAAAATTTTGTAGGTGACATTTCTCTAATTAAAATTAAAAACGTTAGGGGTGTTTTTGTTAATCTAAGATATTTTTGTTGATCTAAAATGTTTTTGTTGATCTAAGTTATTTTTGTAGATCTAAGATGTTTTTGTTGATTTAAGATATAGAAATTAAGATAATATTTTCATATTATTTTACCGTGTGTTATTAACATGAATAATTGTTGCTGTTCTCATGTTGCCAATATGTCCGCTAAATCTGTTTGTTACAAAAAAGACAGAATACTTGCTAGAGGTTATACCTGTACCAGAGTTTCGAAGATAGTTACATTTTAAAACTTGATAAGGAAGAAATATTGCTGTATTACCAAATTTTACGTTATTCGATCTTAAGAAAGAAACTAATTCAGTATTAAATTGAATTGAACATTCTAAATTACTTAACGAGTATGGGGATTGTTTCGCTACTAGTTTACGAAAGGTTGCTAAAATGACTGTTACGGAAATGTCGATCATACTAAACGATAGGGAACCTGTAATGTACGGTTCATACAGTATGACTTTTGTTTTGGTAAATGCTCCTGTTGTTATGTAAAGGATTATGAACAAAATATTTAGACCCACAACGGATAATTGATGATGAAGACCGGTGGATGGAGGATAAAGACCCATGACGGAGAGGAGGACGAAATACCCCTAGAAAGAGGCAAGATGAGGAAATACTTGCAAAGGACGCCCAAATCGGAATGGAAGTCGGCACACCAAGGACACTGTAGCAGATTTTGCAGCACCTAAGGATATCAATGAAATTCGGCGAATTTAAAAATAAAGAAGCTAGAAGAACATCCATATATGCTATTTATAACAGATAAGTGAAAACTGAAGAACATTGTGACACCAGTAGAGTCGGACCAGTAGGAATACTTCTATAACATCAAAATGACAGCACTTTAGGCTAGTATAATATTTAGTAGAGCCACAACCAAAGAAGAGCAAAAATATTATTCATGAGCGTGAAACTTTGGCGGCTACACGCGCATTTAAAAAGTTCAGTTTTAAGTGGAATAAAGTTAAAATCGTCACCGATTGTAATTTACTTTGTAACACCCGTGTGAAACGAGACCTAATTCTTCGCATCGCAAGATAGTGGTTATTAATTCAAGAATTCAATTTTGGTATTGAATACCGTGTTGCCACTAAGATCAGCCACGTAGACTTTCTGAGCCGAAGTACTATTATACCCACGGATCAATCACTTGACGTAATGATTGTAAATATTAAGGAGGCTAACCGGATACTTTAAGCACAACTTCAAGACAACGCTTGTAACAATATTATGAATGTTTTGTCACGAGATCCTAGAGATAAATTACAAAAGACGAACGACAAATTTATAAAGAGTATTGTATAAAGAATGGACGACTTTCAAAAAACGGCAAAAGGAAAGAGATGGTTTATCCCAAAAACAGCACGACTAATAATTTTAATGTTAGTAAATTGCATCACCCTCATGATAGGTCATTTAGCAGTTGACGACTTTATTAAATTTGTATAAGAGTGTTAGGAAAACTCGAATCTCATCATATCGATTATCAGCTTTAAGAAATTTGTATGAGTATTGGGAAAAACTCATATCTCATCATAGCAGTTAACGGCTTAACGAAATTTGTATTTTTAAAAGTGATACAAAAATACAAAACTGAAATTTATAGATGCATTTAAAATGTTCGGTGTTCCTGCAGGTTTATTGCGACCGTGACACTGATTTTACGAGCAAGAATTTTAAGGAATACTGTTTAACTTTAGGTGTTAAACGAGTGTGTTTTTAGGTGTTAAACAAGTGTGTTTAACTTTAGGTGTTAAACAGATATGTTTAACTTGAGATGTTAAACAAGTATATTTAACTTTAGGTGTTAAACAGGTATGTTTGACTTTAGGTGTTAAACAAGTATATTTAACTTTAGGTGTTAAACAGGTATGTTTGACTTTAGGTGTTAAACAGGTATGTTTGACTTTAGGTGTTAAACATGTAGTATGTACTACTTCGACTCATCGGTCTTACGGCCAAGTAGAACGAGTGAACAGTTATAGCTTCAACCAATGACGAAAATCGTTAGACGAAGCTGTAGCAGATGTAAAATGGGGAATTAATTTGACGGTTAATTCCACTACAGGGAAAACTCCCTTCGAATTATTTGGATATTGAGATGGAACGAAAAGGAGATACTATCACGATACTAGTCACTGTTGGTGAGAATAAATGCCTTTTGTAAAATAACTTCAATTAAGTGATATAAAAACATTTTCGTTTCGTCAATCTTCAAACATAAAATTATTGAATTCAAATAAATCAACGTACGACTCTTAAGTCGTCATTTTTATTACACTTTTCCATTACTCGAAGTGCGTTGATCTGTTATAAGGCAAAAAAAGTGTTTATGTCGTCTCTACTTCATTCTATCTCGATGGTCCTGGATGAGTTAATGATGTCTTTTTGACGGCTTAAATCTGTGACGATAACGAACGTCCAGATTTGGAAATGATCAGAAATAAGTTTTCTGAAAAGATAGAAGATGCGCAAAGGTACCAAAATATGTGTTACGATAATGAGCATGCCCAGTTAAGCAAATTGAAGGTTGGCCAAGCAAATAAAGGCTCCAATGACGGACGGAGCAGGAAGCTTAAGCCTTTGTAAAGGACCCTAGTTACGAACGTACTCGATGACGATCGGTACGTGGTTGACGAACTGCCAGGGTCCAAACGTTGTAGGAGAGCTTATACGGGCATTGGTCCTTCAGATAAAATGAAACTGTTACGAAAGTTTCGGAAAGCGATACTAATGGAGCCGTATATTTGTTATAGAAATATTCGCGCTCACATTCATTAATTTCAGTTTAAATAATATTTTGTTTGTTTTGTATGTTACAGATTACTCTTCGCGAGGACGCGAAAATTTATCAGGTTAGCCGACTGTAACCACTCGGATGTTTCGTTTATCGCTAGGCTAGGACCACTCTGTCATGATTCACGAGTGCTACTCATATTTAGTAGAACGATACGTCGGACTGGGTCGCATAAGAATATTTAGTGATAAAGCACGGCATTCTTTCATAGACATTCATTCGATACGTTTCATTTTATGTATTATTATTCTTAACACCAATTAAATTCGATTCTATATTAAAATCAGATTTATTTCAATTAAAATTAATTAACATAGTTTACAGGACTGACATTTCTAGACTGTTATCTCTCTTCTTTTATTCGTACCTATACTTATAACAACAGCAGCACACAATAGGGTGATGGGAGACATTGCACTTCTTATTTAATTTGTACGTTTACCAATAATAATAACAGGACTTTATTGATCATCAAGAAAGGAAAATATACAATAACAATAATTTATACGAGAAAAAAAATATTCAAAAAATGATGAAAAGGTTCAGTTTTTACTGTTTTTCAAATACAACAGCCGTATGTTACAGAAAGATGCAAGGCAACAATATAAACATAACTTTTAAGTACAATTTGACGTTAATTGTATTTTTTTTAAATTAATATTATTAACAAATTAAGATTTGACTACCAAAACGTTTTTGTCCATTTTTCATTACTTTTTTGACAAAATTCGCATTGACGTTTCGGATAAATGTATTATAGTGTTAAATAATCTTTGAAATATTCTGAAATGTGGATATCGTGTTTTTTTTTTTTCGTAATTATACCATAATTAAAAACTATATTTAAAGAACTCTATTTTACAATAAGACAAATTTTATCATTATGAAAAATAAAACCATAAAATATTTTCATTTGTAATAGATGTTCACAGTTTCTTCCGTATTTTTATCATTGACCTCTCATCCCGTCATACTAATAGCAATAGAGTTAAAACAAAATTAATTAAGTTTGTTATTTTATTTGAGCATTTAATGAATTTCCACAACAATGATATTGTCGAATTGAAAAAATAATGTATTTATTTAACTGATTACAACGTATTTTATTAGGGTGGTAAAATCAATTAATCTTTTTATTACTGTGACAGAATTACTAAGAATTAGTTGCGTACGTAAGATTTAATGACTCCTTGTTAAAGTCCTGCTATATCGACAATATTTATTGACTTAAATTATTAAAAAAGAACATTAAATTTTATTTCTAGTAAGGGCAAAGGTGATAATTAGTTTTCAATAATAAACCAGTGCCGTATCAATTGGAGTCTGATAAAGAATATTCTTAAAAAATAAATAAAGGTCTATAGAAAAAGTGGTTTTCGTACTACCTACTAGATTTATAGATCGATTTTTTGACGTCTGTAAATGTCAGAAAAGTATAACTTTCGGCTCTTAGAAACTTTTTTACAAACGATATATCTATTAATGTTAAAATATTGTGTAGTCTTGAAAAAATATAGTGTGCAACATGTGCGTAAAGAACAGTATCGTTTTTTCACTTGCTACAATACTATTAAAAAAAATACAATCAGAAATACATCAAATCGAAATATTTCAAAAGGAGGAAAAAAAGACAGTAGTACTTAGTTCAGAGCAGACACGATAGATCTGTATCTGTAACGTGTGGAGGGTGGGATACTCCACGGCGTTTAGCCCTTACTAGGCACATTGTGCAACCTCTAAGATGATAGCCTACAGATTTGATGTAGTTAGTAATGTCGCCAAGATATGCTTCTCTATATAACATTTTTTTTTTGTTAGTTTGAATTGCTATATTTCAGCCAACCAGCAATTTATAAACCTAAGTAAACTTAAGGGGCCTAAACCTGATAGTTCACTCAATGGTATCTTATCCTTTCTGTTCTGATAAACTATATACTGCACACGCGCACTGTTTTCTGCTTTTACATAATTTCACATTACTAATTAAAATGGTTTGGTTCTTATGAGCCTTCGAATTAGGCAACAGTTGTCCAGGAACTGTAGAACTTCACGATATGATCATATCTTGTTTACGATACTTTATTCTGAAGCACCCTGTATATTATTTCAATTTTCAATTTATAGGAATATTTTTATTTTAGATGACAATAAGTAACTCTCTGTTTTATTTTATTAATTTATCTTTCTATTTTTGTTTAATATAACGTTTAAAAAAATAATGACGTTCACTATAGCTTGGGGGTGGTGGTAATTACCCTCTTCCCCTGTAAATGTAATTAGAAGTAAAATTGTAAAAGTGGAATATAAATACAAGAAGCTAGGGAAGAAGTAGAGTTTGTAATCGAAAAAATATTACCTAGACGAAAACCAAGAATTAAAAATGAATTTAGAACTTCAACCAAAAAATGTAGTGAATTAGACAATTGGAATGAAATTACTTTAAAACAGATACATGTCTAAATCACTGTTGAAGTACACTGAACAACTAAACTAAATATCGGGTGAAAATGTAGTACCACGCAGGGCCGCCGAGAGAAAGGCCGCCTAGAGCAAGGCCGCCTAGAGCAAGGCCGCCGAGAGCCAGACCGCCGAGAGCCAGGCCGGGCCCCAGGACAATTCTCTAGATCGGGCCCCGTGACAAAAAACAGCTCTTCAAATAAAAACTTTTCCTCTTCTAGTTGAATTGAGTTTCTAAAAAAAATCCTCAAGTCTTCCTCTGCTTTAATTGCTTTTTCTAAAAAAAAAGTCTTTAAGCAAAAACTTTTCCTCCCCTACTTCAATTAAGTTAAAAAAAAGTTCCCCAACCAAAAACTTCTCCCTCTCGTCTTGTGTCGAATTTCTCATACAAAACAAAAAATTCAGTTGTCGCGCCCCCTTTATACCGTTTCCGGGCCCCCATTTTAGTCCGGGCCCCAGGAATTAGTCCCGGCTACCCCCCTCTAGTCGGCTCTGGAACCACGATAATATTTATTTTATTTATCAAACGCTGTTGATTAAATTTGGAACAAACATACAAGACGTTGGGTAATAAAATTTTCCATCTAAAGACGAAATGGCTCTCAATAGGTGTTATTTAAAAAATTGAGATTGTTTAAAAATATTATGCATTTTTTCACATATACTTCAGTTATTATTTTTGATCCACCCCGTATACATAATATATAGTAAACATAAAAACAACAATATATTTTAAAATGAAGCTTGTACATTACACCATAAATTTTAGAAATCTCACATTATCAAAGCTAGAATGTACTTAAAATGGTTTTCGAGTTCCTAGAAAAACATATTTGTAAATATTCTAATAACATTTACCGCCTAAATTATAGCTTTCTCTCTCATAGAAAATTTTCAATAATTTAGTTGCAAGTCCCAACTCTCTTTAACTGGAAACTTTATTCTTTTTGCCCTTGTATGGGCATAGTTAAAATAAATTGTTAAAAATAAAAACACTTGTGAATTCAATAGCTGCAAAACAAGCGCTATCTATTTCCTGCGTAAACCAAGAGCAGATAGCATGCTACATTCTTCGAGCAAATCAAAAAACCATACTTCACATCAGAACACATATACACAAGCTTCTTCACACTCAACAAACAAACAAAAAACTGGGAGTAACTCTCCGACCAGCAACCGAACAACTTTGTTTTTATTTTAAAACAAATTAAATGTTTCAATCTTGCCCAGACATTATAAATTTTAAGAACTTATAATAAGAGCATCATACATTCTACGAATCCTTAAATCTACAGTTCAACATTCCCTCACGTTGAAGGGAAAGTAATCTCGCATTTGCAGGGATGAAGATTCGAAAGAAACGAAAACGACGTACAATGCAAAACAGAGATTTTGGTAAAAAACAAGTTCCAAAAATTAATGTTTTATCTGAAGACTTTGTTTTTATTTCAATTGGTAAAATAGCTTTTGTATTGAGTTATTCGAAGCTATTAGAACATTATTTCCTATTGCATGGCCTTCTAATTGAAACATGTTTTATTAAATTTACGTTATAGCTGGAAATTATATCTAGTAGGTTTGTCCCAAATTTTATCAAAATCTATTCATAAATAAAAGAGAACTAGTCTCATTGTCACCCGGTAAAGTAAAAACGTCCAATTAAACTTATAGTAAGAAAAACTTTTAAAATTAATGCAATATAGTTTCATTTAATCAGTTTTTCGCGACTAGTTTCGGTCTATTATGGCTATCATCAGGCCTACAACACAAAATCTGTAAAGAATAAAAATTAAACAATAACAGTACTAAAAGGTTTACTAACAAATTTTCTAATATGTAAAAATTAATTAAACTTAAAACCCATGCTATGAGTGGTTGAACAGTCTTAAATGTATTGAAACAATTTGTTTTGAGATAAAAGTAGGTTTAGTTAATCTCGTATCAAAAATTGTGTTGATAATCTCTAAAAGTTACAATGGTCATATTTCCCCAATTTTTACTTTACAGAAAAAGTTACTTGAACAATGCGACTGATTTATGAAATTCTGTACCTTTGCTTTTTGGAATTCAGTAGTGTTTAGTCAATGAGTATCCATAAAAATTACAATATGTCCTCAACGTGTAATATTATACATTGAAATACACGCTACTGATGTGCATATACATTAAGGTATTATTGTTAAGTATTGAATTAAATAACAACGATACTTAAAAAAGTAGGAAGTAATTCTTTTTGACATGCCTCATTTTTTATTAGTGGTCATCATTCATTTTAATTGCAATTCGATTGAAAAATGTTTTTTAATTAAGAAAACATCATCTTTCCATTTGTAAGGACGCACTTAAACTAAATAACAACACTGTGGACTCAAACAAACGTAAAATAACACGGAAAAAAATATGAATATAATTATTGGAATCTATTAGTGAACACAAATTATAATTATTACATAATATTATAGAATCAATAGCATAAAGCCAATTCCTTTACTATTATTTGGAAAACGAAATGTATTACAGACATGTGATAAAAACAAAATGAAATATTATATTAAAAATAGTGAAATAGTACAGGAAATTTATGAATAAATCATGAAAAGCCCAGACCAAATTGAAGACTTTCTTCCAAAAACAGCACATATCACAAAATGTATAAAATGAGTTGGGCATATTATCTAGTAGTCAAAAGCCATAATTTTACGTTTCTTGTAAAAAGAATACACCTCGTTTACACAAAAAAATTTTACCCTTTATTTAGATTTCAATTAACGAGATTAGAGAGTTATTGCAAGTTTATTTAAGGTTAGTCACTATAAGTGCCGCTCTTATTTTGATATCTGAGCATGCGCAGATCACTTACACTCTAGAACTGACATTAATAAAGATTGTGCCTGTCCTTAATTGTGGATGTTTAAAGACAGCAGATACAGCAGAACTTTATAGTTTTCGAGTGCACTCGCCAACATTCGTATCAGTTTGAAGTTGTTTAATTGAAAAAAATCGGTAAAAGTTCATTCCCTTGTTGGTATTCTCCGCAGCTTAGACAGTTGTTACGCGATAAAAAGTTAGCCCATAAAACTTATAAATGTACTAAGTCTCCTGAACATTACAATTATTTCAGTCAACTCAGAGCTCAATGCAAAATGTTATCAAAAGAGTGTTATGCTAGTTATGTAAGCCGTACTGAGAATTCAGTTGTAAAAAATGTTAAAGCGTTCTGGAAATTTGTAAAAAATAAGAGAGAAAATAATTCTTTACCTGACTCGATGACATTAAACGATACAGTGGCTTCCTGCGGTAATGACATTGCCAATCTATTTGCTAGTCACTTTTCTTCTGTATACACGAACCAAACGCTAAATTTAAATGGAAGTGAAATCCAATCTGCAACATGTGTATCTTCTTATTTTATCCAAATTTCCAAGATCTATGTTAAGCTGTCAACTCTTGACACTAATAAAGGGTCAGGTCCCGATGGAATTCCACCCATTTTTCTCAAAACATTTAATTTTGCATTATCTAGGCCACTTTTTCATATCTTTAACAAATCACTGAGCACAGGTGAATTTCCTGACTTTTGGAAACTCTCTTATGTTACTCCCATTTACAAATCGGGTAACAAATCTAATGTAATAAATTATCGCCCCATTTCCATCCTAAGCACAATCCCAAAAATCTTTGAAAGTATAATAACTGATTTTCTAACTCACGACTGCTCCAATATCTTAAATTCCCAACAATTTGGTTTTTCGCCAGGCAAATCTGCTGAACTAAGCTTATTAACATATGCTAACTTTCTGTCTGAAGCTTTAGAGAAGGGTCTACAGGTAGATTCTGTATATACAGACTTTTCCAAGGCCTTTGACAAGGTGAACCATGATCTTCTCGTTCATAAGCTAAATTTATATGGTATTGATGGGATTGTCTTACAATGGCTCGGTAGTTATCTAACAAATAGGACTCAACAGGTTCGAGTAAATCATCATTATTCCCAAATTTTCCCAGTTACTTCGGGTGTTCCTCAAGGGTCTCACTTAGGACCGCTACTATTCAACCTGTTTATTAATGACATCATAACTTGCTTTCCTAACACTAAAGCCCTATTGTTTGCAGATGACTTGAAATGCTTCAAGATCATTCATGACTATGCCGACACTCAGATTTTGCAGTTGGATTTAAATAAACTAGAAAGTTGGTGCTCTAGTAATGGCATGGATCTAAATACTAACAAATGTCACATTATCCGATTTTGTCGCAGCCATAATTTAATAACTTATAATTATAGTTTATTTCAACATGTTTTGGACCCTGTCGATCAAATCAAGGATCTAGGGATCACCTTTGACTCTTCCATGAGCTTTAATGGTCATATCTCTGCTACAGTTCAAAAATCAATGAAAATGCTGGGCTTTGTAAAGAGGACAACTCAAGACTTCACTAATATAAACACAATTAAAATGCTATACTTCTCTTTAGTTAGGACACAACTTGATTATTGCTCCTCAGTCTGGTTCCCACACTACTTAATTCATAAAAGTAAACTGGATGGAGTTCAAAATAATTTTCTTAGATACATAGCATTCAAGTTTAACATTTATTACAATTATGCGGAATTGCAACAATATTTAAACATACCTTCTCTGGAAGTTCGTAGGAAACGAAAAGATCTTACCATACTGTCCAATATTATCAATGGCAGATGTAATTGCC
>OV651813.1:78333226-78362928 GCA_927349885.1 Psylliodes chrysocephalus | reverse complement strand
GAGTAACATTCCACTTCTTTTTCTATCTGTACGTTTCCTATAATAGCCGCAGGGTGCTGCGTAACATTGCTCCCTCCTCTCTAGTTATTGCGCTAACTTTTCAACGTGAACTATCTTGGCTTTACTTCTCGCTGACAACTGGATGCGGTAGATCAGGTCGTTAATTTTCTTAAGGACGATGTAGGGGCCTTCCCAGTTCCGTTGCAGTTTCTGACAAAGTCCTTTTCGGCGCTTGGGATTTTACAGCCATGCTGGATCGCCTCTCTCAAAATGTGCCCCTGTGGCACGCCTGTCGATTCTAGCTTCTGCTTTATCGCTGTTGGCTTTCAGTCGTTCCCGAGCGAATCCGTAGACTTTTGTCCTGCCATTACATACATCACATTTTTTACACCAATCTGCTACATCACGTCGGCAATTGACCCAATAAAATCTTTCCCGAACTCGTGCCAGTGTTCTTTTAGTAACAAAATGTCCTCCTGAGCGACTTCAATGAAGCTCCTCCAACACACTTCTGACATGTGATTTCGGCAGTACCACTTGGCGGATTACATGTACTCCATCAGGGCTTTCCTACTTCCGGTGCAATAGGCCATCGTTAAGATACAGGGAATCCCACTGAGTCCGGTACCCTTTAATAGCTCCACTGTAGTTGGCTATCTCTTGCCAAGTAAGTGTAACTTTATTTTTGAGCCATTCTCAAACAACTTTCAAATCATTGTCTTCCTTCTGTCCCTTTATTAGGCTTTCAAGGGTGATTTCTTCTTCATCGCCCTCTGGTTTGATAGTAGTTACCCGAAGGGTAACTTTATTAACTGGTTCCTCCTGTTCTCCGAGCTCCTTACTATACCGGCATTCTCGTTCTAAACAGATTCGCCCGGAGAGAATGTCTGCGTTGCTATGGAGACGGCTTCAACGATGCTCCACTTCCTGATTATTGCTAGAAAACCGACTCGGTGTGGGTGATTGGCTTTTTCGGGACGCATAGCTGCTGTGACTATTTCTTGTTTCACTTCATAACGATCTTCGGAAGATTGATCTATGTGACTTTCCTGTCTCATTCTCTGATTTTCTATTTATAGAATGAGCTCTGCTTCTACGGGTTCTATGAATGTGCCCAATTCTTCCGCAATTAAAGCATCTTCTTTTCTCATTTTGACTATTTCGTTGCATATTTTGCAGGATATTTAATATTTGCGAGAGGTTAGATTGGGAAATACCATAAGTATTGGCCTCCTCACTTTCCTGGGATTTAATTACTCTTTTGCGCGAGAAGATCTGGATATGAGCTTCACCGCTTCATATTCCTGGGCTGCAATCAGTTTCTCCCTCAGCGTCTTGTGATGTTGTAGACGAAGGACTTGCTGCATTTCCGCATCTTGTAGTCCATCAATAAATGCCTGTATTCCGATTTGTTCTTGGAAATCGTTGGGCGCCTGTGGGTAGGCCAGATGAATAAATCTTCTTATGTCGGCCATTAATTCCTGTAGACCCTCATTATGTTTCTGACTACGAAGCTTTAGCTGGCTTTAAAATACCCGTTTCAAATGCTGCTGGCCATATCTTGTCTCCAAAGCTTGGACGAGAGATGAATAACTGGGTTCTTCTTGGCGAAGTAACTATAAAATGGTTGCTGCCTGTCGCAGCGACACTATCAATGAAGTCGCCATCTCTTTCTCGGTCCACCAATTGGCTCTTGCTTCAGCTTCAAATTAGAGTCGATACGTTTCCCAAGTTGTCTGACCTTCTAACGTGGGTAGCCTAATGGTCTTGCTAGCATAGCTTTGTGAAACTGGGTTTTGGATATGGCTTTGTGAAACTGGGTTTTGGATATAGCTTGGTTCGGTTATAGATGAAGACGAGGTTATGTTTTCAGTTTCTCTGTTGTTTATCGAAGCTTGGCTACGAATTCTTCTTTCTAACTCAACTAGTTCAGTTCTAATTTGCCTTTCGAACTAGACTCCAGCCTTCTCCTGTTGTTTTAAATTCTCTTGTAGTTGTTCTAAATTAGTTTTTAAATGCTCTTTCTGCTATTCTAAATTAGTTTGTAAATGCTCTTGTTGTTGCTCTAAAAGATCTACTCTAATTTTAAGCTGACCAACCTCTTGCTTGAATGTTTCCTGGATTTGTAGCAAACCGATCATAATTCCTACCTCAGCTTTCCTACGCCTTTCTTTTTTCTCCTCCTCTTCTTTTTTTATCTGTACGTTTCCTATAATAGCCGCAGGCTACTGCAGGGTGCTGCGTAACATTATTTATAAAAATATTTTTTTGGCAAAGAGCAAAATATGATAAGTTCAGAAATCAAGTTATTGTTCATATTTGCAATTTGGCTATTTAAACAATCCATTGATATTTACACCCCTCTCTCCCTCTGAGGCTCTAATATCTATAATGTTTAATTAGGAATATTTTTATTCATAATTTAAATATTTAATATTATTTTTTATTTAATTTACTCTTGTAACATTAATTGTAATTTAATTATCATTGCAATTAGGCCAATAGGCCTGTTTGGGTACTGATAAATAAATAAATAAATAAGTAAAGGTAAGAAGATAGAATAGTCTAGAAATGTCTCGAAACGTCATTCCCTGTCAAGAATAATCCGGATTGTTCTAGAAGGGGAAGGCGAGCTATATAAGTCGACGATCCTGATGTCAGAGTGGCACTTTTATGATAAACATTATACGTTAATGTTATCAGTTGTATAGTTATTGTAAAAGTTGGTGACATTGGTGACAGCGGTGGGATATAAAATAAAAGTTACACAAGCATTCTATTCATGGTAAATAATAAAGCCACTGCGCACGATACAGATATGGATACTTCAGGCCCGCCAGCATGGTTTTTGAAGATGGAAGAGGAGAGAAAGAGGCGAGAGGGGGAAAAGGAAAGGCGAGAAGAGGAAAACAGAAGGCGAGAAGAGGAAAACAGAAGGCGAGAAGAGGAAAAGGGAAGGCGAGAAGAGGAAAAGAAAATGCGTAGAAAGGAGGGAAAGGAAAGGCGTAGGAAGGAAGAAGAGGAGGAAAAAGAAAGGCGTAGACAAGCTGAGGTAGAAATTATGAATGCTTTGCTATCTTTTAGAGCAACAACAAGAGTATTTTAAAGCTAATTTAGAACAGCAGCAAGATAATTTAAAAACTAATTTAGAACAACAACGAGAGAATTTAAAACAACAGGAAAAGGCTAGAGTAGAATTCAAAAGGCAAATTAGAACTGAACTAGTTGAGTTAGGAAGAAGAATTCGTGGCCTAGCTTCGATAAGCAATAGAGAAACTCAAAATACTACCTCATCCTATCTGTAATCGAACCAAGCCATATTCAAAACCCAGTTCTCAAAATCCCTACTAGCAAGATCATTAAACCACCGACGTTTGACGGTCAGACAACATGGGAAACGTATCACCACCAATTTGAAGCTGCAGCTAGAGTCAATGGCTGGGCTGAAAAAGAGATGGCGGCTGCATTGATAGTGTCGCTGTGAGGACAGGCAGCAACTGTTTGACAGTTACTCCTTCAAGGGGAACCCAGTTATATGTCTTTCGTTTAAGCCTTGGAGGCAAGGTATGGTCAGCAGAATTTGAAATGGGTATTACAAAGCCAGCTAAAGGTTCGTAGCCAGAAACATAATGAGATTTTACAGGAATTCAAAGCCGATATAAAACGATTGATCAATCTGGCCTATCCACAGGCCCCCAAAGATTTACAAGAACATGTCAGCATACAGGCATTCATTGATGGACTACAAGATGTGGAAATGCAGCAAGCCCTTCGTATATAATATCACAAGACGCTGAGGGAGAAACTGATTGCAGCACAGGAATATGAAGCGGTAAAACTCATATCCAAGGGGTTATTCTCTAACTTTTAGTCGAAAACGTATAGCAACGAAAGCGCCAAGCGGACTTCTCAACAAAGTTCGATCACCAAAACGACAAGCATGCCATTAAGGTATTCTCTAATGCTAGACGTTTTTGCTATTCGCAAGTGATTTTCATTTTTGACGTAAGCTGTCATATTTATAAATCGTAAATGTTGATTGGTCTGACTAACTAAGGTTAGTATTTGAATGTCATTTTGACAATAATATAGTTAATAATTAATTCATCATTAAAAATGAACGCGGTGAAAAAGCAACTCTCTAGGGCCCAAAAGCAAGCCCTACTGTGCTAATAGCTAAAATATGAGAAATTTCAAAGTTAATAATATTTTATATCATCTAAATTATTAAAATCTGAGTACTCACTTTTCTATTTACAGTCAATGCAGTTTTTATTTGTGGATTCAGCACTAAGGGTTCAATGAGAGCCGCTAAGTTAGTCACATAATCCTTTTGCAAACGAAATAGCCTGATAAATTGATTATCTGAAAGTTCGAAAGCCTTCTCCGGGTTATAGTAGCGGCTGATCTTGTGATTTTCAGCATCTTCGATGTTTTGAATAACATTTTGATATATATTAATATTTAAGTCCTTATTTTAGATGTTTGTCTTATCTACGTCCATAAATCGTAGTCTCATATGTCAAAACTTGTGCGAACACCAAAACGCTGCTGATCTGCAAATTTTTTGAAAGCGCTTTACGTTTTTCAAATGCGCACGGCATAGCAAGTAGAGAATACCATAACGTTCGTGCTTTACGCTTTTGTGAGTTGTTTGTCGCGTTTCTAGAGAGACGCGCTAAGCGCTTTCAGAAACGATGGTTAGATAATAAGCCCCCAGATCTTTTCGCGCAAATGTGAAAGGAATTAAATCCCTAGAAAGTGAAGAAGCCAATACTAATGCTATTCTTCAACCTACCCTCTCGCAGATTCTAAATATTCTACGAAATATTCAACGAAACAGCCAAAAAGGAAGCAGGAGATGCTTCAATTGTGAAAGAATCGGGCATATTCAAAGAACCTGTAGAAGCATGGCTCACTCTATAAATCGAGATTTAGAGAACGAGACCAAAAAATCATATAGATCAATCTTCCAAAGCTTGTCACAAAGTCCAACAAGAAATAATTACAGCAGCTATGTGTCCCGAAGAAGCATCACTCACACTGATCCGGCGTTTTAGCAATAACCAGAAAGTTGAGCATCGAAGAGGTCTCCATAACAATGTAAACATTATCTCCGGGTGATTATGTTTAGAAGGACAATGTCGGTACAGCAAAAGGCTCGAAGAACGAGAGGAACCGGTTGTTAAAGTTACTCTACGGACAACTACTATCAAGCCAGAGGGCGACGATAAAGAAATCACCATTGAAAGCCTGAAAAAGGGACAGAAGAAAGACAATAACGTAAAGGTTGTCCGAGAATGGCTCACAAATAAAATCATACAAACTTGGCAAGAGATAGCCAAATACAGTGGAACTATAAAAAGTGGGAGAGCCCCGTTGAAGTACATGTAGCCTGTCAAGTGGAACTGCCAAAATCACATGTTAGAAGTGTGGAGGAGCTTCATTGCATTCGGGAGGACATTTTGGTACTAAAAGGACACTATCACAAATTCGGGAAAGATTCTATTGGGTAAATTGCCGACAGGATGTAGCGGATTGACATAAAAAATGTGATGTATGCAATGGCAGGAGAAAGGTCTACGGATTGGCTTGGGAACGACTGAACGCCAACAGCGATAAAGCAGAAGCTAGAATCGATAGGCGTGCTACAAGGACCGAGGAGGACTTTGTCAGAAACTGCAACAGGACTGGGAAGGTTCCTACGGCACCCATAGGGAAAATCAACGACCATCTACCGCATTCAATTGTCAGCGGGAAGTAAATCCAAGGTAGTTCACATTGGAAAGTTAGCGCAATGCCGTGGTCCAGATCCTGCCTGTTAGCTCCAACCAGGTCCCAGTAATCAAGTTATTCGGGGCGAATAACTAGAGAGTAGGGAGCAATGTTACGCAGCACCCTGCAGCGTGGTGCTGCGGTCGTCATAAGTAAAAGTACGAGTAAAAAAAGAAGATAGAATAGTATAGTAATGTCCTTAAATGTCATTCCCTGTCAAGAATAATCCGGATTGTTCGAGAAGGTTCTAGAAGGGGAGAGCAACTTATATAAGTCCTAAAGTTAGACCGGCAGTTTTATGATATACGTTATACGTTAATGTTATCAGTTGTACAGTTATTGTAAAAGTTGAGTTGAAATAAATTGAGATACCAAAAACCTGCGTAACATTTTTTTCCATATTATTTATTTAATAGATATTTATGTATCGAGGGCAAAATACATACAGAATTTTATGCACGACCCTAATAAATGATAATTTATTAACAAATATATAAAATTTTATGTACGACCATTTTAATGATCGTTTGATAATAAATAGCTACTGTTTTGCAAACTAGATGTGAATTTTTAAAAGAAATAAAAACATATTTGTTTCGATGACTATTTAATAATATAAGTATTATACATCCATTTTCTATTGATTAAATGTAAGTGACTATTCATATAGTGAGTTTTTTTTTATTACTCAATTATTTTTAACCATTACTTGATTATTTTCAACAAAATTTGATCACAACTACAATCTACATGGAAAACCAGTTCACTAGTAGAAATATAACTATTACTGTTCATTTAGATTCAACATCTTATGTTAATTTTCAAAACTGTTTTAATTTTACAATTAATTTTGGAACAAATAAATGAAATAAATTATGACATAACTCTTTTCTATTATCTAATTTAATAATGATAGAAAAAGTATAGTATTCTACTCAAGGGCAATAGCTATTACTTAGTCGAATGATTACACTACTCGCCTGCGGCTCCTATTGCAAACTTCATCCTCGTGAGTAATAGCTATATTTACCAGCTCGTTGATTAATAGATTATTAATTTTTCGTCGGACAAACAAAAGCTATGGAGAAAAAACAAGCAAACAAATGACATCAATGACTTCCATGCCCATCGCAGTTTTTCCAATGTCAGCACTTAGACTCGTCTAGGAATAACTTTTAAGACTCAATTGCCAAAAATGGTAAGAGTAAAGCTTTGTTCAAATTTATTCGTTCTTCTCTCGCATCTGAATTAACTACACCTCTTCTTCAACATCATGATGCTTTTCTAATGACAAAACATCTGAACTTGTATCTCTCACCTTCTCACAAGCTTTTAATATACCTTTTTTTGGTCAAGTAGTGAATGAAAAACATTTTAAAATAGCTCCGATTTACTTGCATTTTTGATTTTGCAATAATTTCAAGCCGAGATTTTCAGATTTTTGGTTTAATTTTAGTGTTTTTAAAATCCCATGCATTTCTTATAGAGCATATTTCATTCACTGTAACATGGACACTGTGTGTTACGATTTTAATAGATAACCGTGTATATATTTTTTTAAAGTCGTAGGTACCTATATTTCTGTTAGTGATACTCCCCTTGTACCCCAACATTATTGACCACGTGTCATTGTCAATTGTCAATACTCCTGGCAAGTCAGGATGGACGAACGGAGAGCAGCGGAGGAAAGCAGCAGTCGGAGTCTTAGCTCGACTCGACCGCGTAGGGCTTAGCCAAGCAATAAAATATAGAATAGTGTAATACTAATAAATGGACAGTTTTGGTGGTTTAATGATTTTTATTGGGGTTAATTATTCCTTACCTTATCATCAGAAGTGGGATAGCACCGTGTCCAGTGCCGCACAGACAATACGAACTAATATCAAAAACCGTGTCCCTGAAAATCGAGGACGAAAATTGTGCAAATAGTGTCTCGCTAAACGCTGTACCAGATTCGGACGGAGGTGTTGCATCACCACGTGTGGATTCTTATCCTGAACTTTTAAAAGGTACAGTACAGTGGCAAGAAATCTTAAATAATTTTATCGTTGCCCAACAACAATAAATTGCTGATTGAGCAAAATACACAAAGAGTGCGAAATTGCGATGATGTCATCGTCATATTCAGAGGCAACGCCCAAGCTTCTCGTAGCAGATGGATCAAATACTGGACATCAAACTACACATTTAAATTAAGCAGATACTATCCGGATAACAGCGCAAACGCCATTTATGGAATGGTTAGAAGATGCTACGAAATTAAAAGATGAATTAACCGTCAGCGATAATCTAATGATCGCAAAGGCAAGCGAGATCTTGAAAAACAGAGGTAACCGATACTGTTGTAAGTGGCGGCAAATCCGCCAAACTTGGGAAAATTTGTGATTCTTTATGTGATTATCTGTGGTATACACAGATTCTATAACAATTTTCCTTGGGACAAGATTCTAAGTATGATTGCATATGGTTTAAACCACGCGGAAGAACGTGCCTCGCTGCATATACAACTACCGCAACCTGATAATGAGGTTATGACAATACTAAGCGAATGTGACGGAAGAAGGATTGCAAAACGGCCCTTAGAAGTTGAAGGACCGTCCACAAGGAAATACCAATTGAGAGCAAGACAAAACATAGGCCATAGAGGAACCAAAAAGAAATTTAAGAAATCATGTTTCAGTTGTGGTCGTCAAGGACACCGACATGATACGTGCCGTAATAAACAAGAAAACCAGAAAGAAATTCAACAAAATATTCCAGATTCCTTAAAAATTCGACATTGTATGCACTGCAAGAAAATTGTCCAAAACGAAAGTAACTGTTTCATGGTATAAAAACGGTAAACCCAAGAGAACAGTATTACTAAAAAAATTACGTTATTTAAGCACAAAACCAATGACGACATTATTGTGAAAAAAACAATGTTCCTTTTTCTTTTTCTTAATAGTGGCGTTGACAAATCAATTATAAAACATTCTGTAACAAAAACATTAAACACGACTATCAAAACAGACGGTAAGGTAGGTATTTTCTCCGGATTCGGGATACAAATTGTTTACGCTATCGGTGTTTGTGATCTAACAACTGCTTTATCTAAGCTGGTATGCCGATTTTGACAGTAGACATTTGTTATGCGGTCGTACCAGATAATGTTATTCCAGGCAACATTGACCTTATTATTGGATGAGATGTTATTAGTAGACTTTGTTTGCGAATTATCAAAAAATTATTACGGACTCGAGTTACATCATAAGCTACTCAACATTTCTAACGTATTGATTTTAAAAAGTGTAAATAATAATAATATTGTGATAAATCAACTTGATTTAAAAGAGAACTTGAAAATACGGCTAGAGAATCTCCTACTGTTTTATAAAAATAAAACTCCCGCTCATATTACCACCGGTGAAATGACAATAAAGTTAAAAGACACCACTCCAGTGGTATATCGTTCTCGTAGGTTGGCATACCAAGAAATATTGCAAGTAAAAAAATAATTAATGAACTTTAAAGCTCGAGCATAATTCGTGAAAGTCGATCGGAATATGCAAGCTCTATAGTGTTTGTATCAAAAAAAGTGGTGAGGTTCAAATGTATGTAAATCTCCGTGATGTCAACAAAAAGATAGTTAAAGAAAGATACCCATTGCCTCATAATCAAGATCAGATCAATTCTCTCTGCCATGGACAATACTTTACTACATTAGATATGAAGCCTGGATTTTATCAAATTAAAATTGAAGAAATATGACTTTTGTTACGCCAGCTATGGGCATTATGAATTTAATTACAAAACATATGACTAGCGGATACTCTGAAAATTAATTTTACTCATCCTGTACTACCATGACACGTGCCACAATATTTAAAGTTTAAGTATTTGTTTATTAAAGGAAAGTGATAATAATAAATGTTTTTATCAAAATTATAAGGTACAGTTAATATCGTATTAATGCGTTCATCACCTTGTAAACAATATATTTTTATATTGTAACACGTTTTTATAGTTAATTATGTACCAATGCTGGTTAGTGTAATTTACAACATAGAACAAAGAGTCAGAGACCTGAAAATACGACATTTTTCGTACTATTTTACTAGTACTAGTAGTAATACTAGTGCTAGTTTCTTTGAAAATAAATGATATCAAAATTTTTATGACCCAGAAGATAAACCCCAATATAACATCATAAATCAGTGACGGAGGTTTTATTAAATAAAATGTTTAGCATTATTTGTTCCAAAACAAAATATTTGGTTTTCTTTCTATAATTTTTAAAAACGCTAATTTATTTCAATTCTTGTCCTACATTTACAATTCAAGATCAATTTAAGTAGCCCTTAACTTTCTTAAAAAGGATTAAAATTTCTAATCGGCAGAAAGGGTTAAGCAGATTGTAAATTATTTCAGTTAAGATTTACATTTCTGTTTGTATAGTTCTGTGTTTGTAACACACAGAATTGTAAGTTCTGTAATAATAGGCGATAGAAAGCGATATTGATCAAGCGACTTTGTGCAATAAAAATGGCACAAACGTCTAATTATACTCCTGTGAATTTAAAGTTCAATTTAACCTTACATATGAAACCTTTAGTGTTAAATGGACATAACGTTCTTGTACATGAACATTTCAATAGTACTGTTAGGACGAAGTGTTCAAATATGACCGGAGTTGAAGAAAAAACCATTTATAGCATTTTAAAACAACGAAAAGATGGAGGTATTACAGAAGCACTTAAAACGTCTACTGGGAGAAAACCCATTTAAATGGACGGTACTATGAAACAACTGATCCGAAGAAAAGTGCATTCGATTTATTTACAAAAAACCTTTGGATAAACTTTTAGTAGATAGTAATGGACACGAAACTTTGCCAAATGTTAAGAAAGACAAATTGTGGAAAAGTTTAGATGAATTAGACTTCGTTTGGGAAAAGAACGATATAAAATCTGCTCTCATAGAGAAAGATAAAATTATTTGTTGGAGGAGGCAATATTTAGGGGAAATTAGAAAATTAAGAAGAGAAGACAAAAATATTTGTTGTTTGTATGAAACATGGATAAATGAAGGACATTTTGTAAAAAAGTTTGGCAAGATAAATAGGTTACATATGCTCGTCAGGCAATAATAGAAGGCTTAAAATTTCCAAATGGTTAAAGTCGCCGTCATATTAGAGAAGACAAAAGATTTGTTGATAGAGGCTTGTTAGAATTCGTTTCATATTCTACGAAAGACTACTGTGATGAAATGACTGCTGATGTTTTTAAAGAATATTTCAGTCAAATGATTATTACCGACCAATTCTGTAATATTTATAAACAATGCCAGTTATCATTCAAGATTAAAGAAACCGTTACCTACACTAAATGGAAAAAGCAAGAAATCTCCGATTTGCTAATAACCAAAGAAATAGTGGCAGAAGAGGGATTACTCAAAAGAGAGCTATTGCAGTTATGTAAACAACATTCACCAAAATTTAAGCATACTTAGTGTAGATGAAATAGCAAAAGAACATGGAGTTAAAGTGTTGCGGTTACCAACTTATCACTGTGAACTAATCTGGGCTCAAATGAGGTAATATGGAGCGAGAAACAATACAACATTTAAACTTCAAGATGTTCGTAAACTATTATGTGACTCCATATCAAAAATTTCACCGGACAATTGACAAAACGCTATAAGACATGTCATATCAGTCATAGCAGAGGAAGATAAATTCTGGAAACTTGATTTGTTAATAGATGAAACAATAAAAGTGAGGAAACTGATGATGACGACTCCTTATCAGGAGAAAACGACTTATTTATTTAGTTAGGCAACTATATATTTATATTATTAACAATAAGTTTATATGACGCTAGTACCCAAAATACAAACAAACAATTTTTTATGGAATCACCAGTATTTCTAAAAACGAAATATGAGTGTTATATGAGAAAATATTTTTTGGATCATATAAATTTGGTTGTGTGTATATTTATTATTATATTTTAAGGAAATGTCCTAACCTAATATCTAATATACTATTTTTATAAAAATAAAAGTGGGTACTTAATATTTTTTATATTATAGTATATTACATTACGAGTGTGGAAAATCACTTTTCACACAAGTGATGTACAATATTTTTCCTACGACCACAAAATAATGTCATCAAAAAAATGTAAAACCAAGGTTATTATTACTATAATAATTAAAATGTATTTAAAAAAATAATCAACAATAATCGTATTTATTCAATTTTCATATTTTCTAAACAAAAAAAACTAAAAAAAATAAAAAAAAAATAAAAAAAAATAAAAAAAAACAAAAAAAAATTCTGCCCCGACAGGATTTGAACCATAGATTGAACGCGGTCGAAAAATGGCAAAATTGATAAGTTCGACGTCCTAACCAGCTGAGCTAACAGCCCTTGTGGTCAATTGAATGATCTAATCGGTTATGTATTTAACCAAAATAAAGAGCAAACATTATTTTAAAATTATTTTAATAATAATTGTTAAAGATAAATATCTAGGATCTAATTTACAACAATTTCAATAATTTAACAATCATATCGATTTTAGTATTAATATGGATATTACATAGATCAAAATAGAAATTAGCTTACAAAATAATATCAAAAAAATGTAAAACCAAGGTTATTATTACTATATTAATTAAAATGTATTTAAAAAAATAATCAACAATAATCGTATTTATTCAATTTTCATATTTTCTAAACAAAAAAAACTAATAAAAAATAAAAAAAAAACAAAAAAAAAATTCGGCTCCGCCAGGATTTGAACCATAGATTGAACGCGGTCAAAAAATGGCAAAGTTGATAAGTTCGACGTCTAAACCAACTGAGCTAATGGGCCTTACGTCAATTGAATGATCTAATCGGTTATGTATTTACCCAAATTAAAGAGCAAACATAATCTTAGTTATTTTAAAATTATTTTAATAATAATTGTTAAAGATAAATATCTAGGATCTAATTTAAAACAATTTCAATAATTTAACAATCATATCGATTTTAGTATTAATATGGACATTACATAGATCAAAATAGAAATTAGGCGTTTGACATTTTTTGACAACTACTGCGGAAAGTAACATATTCTCACTTGGGTGGAAAGTAAATTCTTAGTCATACGCGTGTGATATAGGACACTTTCCATAGGACTATATAGTGTGATATGTGTCACTTTCCTAAGTGGTCGTAGGAAATAGTATATTACATTACGAGTGTGGAAAGTGACATTTTTCACACGAGTGGGAAATATTGTCGCACGAGGCGCAAGCCGAGTGCGACTATCACACGAGTGTGGAAAATCACTTTTCACACAAGTGATGTACAATATTTTTCCTACGACCACAAAATAATGTCATCAAAAAAATGTAAAACCAAGGTTATTATTACTATAATAATTAAAATGTATTTAAAAAAAATAATCAACAATAATCGTATTTATTCAATTTTCATATTTTCTAAACAAAAAAAACTAAAAAAAAAAATAAAAAAAAACAAAAAAAAATTCTGCCCCGACAGGATTTGAACCATAGATTGAACGCGGTCGAAAAATGGCAAAGTTGATAAGTTCGACGTCCTAACCAGCTGAGCTAACAGCCCTTGTGTCAATTGAATGATCTAATCGGTTATGTATTTAACAAAAATAAAGAGCAAACATTATTTTAAAATTATTTTAATAATAATTGTTAAAGACAAATATCTAGGATCTAATTTAAAACAATTTCAATAATTTAACAATCATATCGATTTTAGTATTAATATGGATATAACATAGATAAAAATAGAAATTAGCTTACAAAATAATATCAAAAAAATGTAAAACCAAGGTTATTACTATATTAATTAAAATGTATTTAAAAAAATAATCAACAATAATCGTATTTATTCAATTTTCATATTTTCTAAATAAAAAAAAACTAATAAAAAATAAAAAAAAAAAACAAAAATAATTCTGCTCCGCCAGGATTTGAACCATAGATTGAACGCGGTCGAAAAATGGTAAAGTTGATAAGTTCGACGTCCAAACCAACTGAGCTAATGGGCCTTACGTCAATTGAATGATCTAATCGGTTATGTATTTACCCAAATTAAAGAGCAAACATAATCTTAGTTATTTTAAAATTATTTTAATAATAATTGTTAAAGACAAATATCTAGGATCTAATTTAAAACAATTTCAATAATTTAACAATCATATCGATTTTAGTATTAATATGGACATTACATAGATCAAAATAGAAATTAGGTGTTTGACATTTTTTGACAACTACTGCGGAAAGTAACATATTCTCACTTGGGTGGAAAGTAAATTCTTAGTCATACGCGTGTGATATAGGACACTTTCCATAGGACTATATAGTGTGATATGTGTCACTTTCCTAAGTGGTCGTAGGAAAAAGTAGTTTCGTGTTCCCCGTCACTAAGGTATAGAATTATTGGTTAATCCCTTAGGGTTTGCTCATTTACATTTTATGATGTATTGTATTCGAGGTTTTTCGGGGTGGTCATACTAAAATCTTGTGAAAATTCAGATAAGAAGGTATCAATATTTACTTTTTTCTGCTTTGAACAATCCTGTATCTAGACCTTTGCCATAAAAACTGTGCTATCATGCATTTTCAAATAAACTATAAACAGTATTTGGTTGGGAAAATTCTTTTAAAATTAAAAGTTTGTATTTCATGATATGTCGTCATACACATTTGACTTCTAATAGGCGTCAAAATAATATGTCACTTGGGCTTACCTTGTTGTATACTTATACATTATTTCTTGTCTTCTTCAAGGACAATTTCTTCATTTGTTCAGTTGTGCAGATAACACCCAGTTAAATTTTATAAAAACACATTATTTTAAAATCACATAAATAACATAAAAATATAAATTGAATTTTAATATTCTTATTATTTTCATACATGTTATTCTCAATTTTTTGGTACGATGCTGCGCTCTGGCTATTTACGTCTTTGTCGGTGCACTATGCTGATTGAGCACGAGAGGTTTCCGCAAATGCCTGTAGTTAAAAAGAAAGGTCAACAGTTCCCTGAAACAAATAATGTGGCCACTTAAAACCACGTTATTTTGTGCACGAGACGTAACGTCACAAAGTAGGGCGGGGTATACGAACCTTTCCAAATAAACTCTAATGGTGTTCTGCACTGGCACTGGAAGTACCCACGGAATATATTTGTGTCCTTGTTTATTAATATGAAAAAGAAGAAAGTGAGAATACATTCAGAATGCACTGAACATTCCGGTGGAAAACATCATACATACCTTATAGTTCTTCATAAGTCAATTTTAATTTAAAAATTGTGTTCAAATAAGAACTATGACTTTAAATAAATCGGAAGCATGCATGTCAATTCAACGACTGTTACAGAAAAATGTCTCCAAGGTAAAGCATTTACTATTATTTTAAGCACAAAAGAATTTTTGAGGTAATATTGTTTGTTTACTTGCATTTTTAAACAATAATTTAGTTTTTCGACTGTAATTTATATTTTGTTTTTTATTCCAGTGTCTGAGACTATTTCAATAGTATAGTATTTAGTGTAAGTACTAGTACAGTGAGCAAACATTTGTAAATTTTTTTGTTTCCTACAAAACCTGTTGAAAGGAAAAAATGATTATTTTGATAACTATTTCGCTGCATAAGTAGGGAAACATAATTTATAAACTTTGGTTATAGGAGACATGATAAAATATTTTACTAAACTTTTTTTCACTATTAATCATTTATCATTCCTCAAATTAAGACGTATAGGTTAAAATCACCCCCTGTATAATCAATACTCTCTACCCAAATATTTAAATCAGCATTTTTATTTTTGCTTTATTTATAAATGAACAAAAAATTAATTGCTTAACAATTTTTTATTACTCAAATAAAACTTCCTATTTTAATAATTGTGTGGCTAAAAATGATTGCTAAACGTTAGTTAGGTTATAATCGGAACCAAAAATTTAAAAGTTGTTTAATGATTCTCATGTAAGAGTATTGTTTTTGCAAGCATTTTTTATAAGGTTTGTACCTCACCCCGCCCTTTATTTATCCAGGAATTCCGAAAAAAAAAGTAAAAATAGTCGTCGTTATGGGAACAAAACATAAACGAGGCTGAATTGGGTATAACTATTGAATAAACCATTTTTGTAAGGAAAATATTCTTATTTAAGAGTCATACAAACATTTTAAGAGCATTTAAACGACGTTTCGAGTTTTGGTTTCGATTTCAAACCTATTTTAAAACCACGTTACTTTTCGCCATGATGCAATTTTTTTGAATTATAATCCTTTCGCATACACAAAAAATGCTTGCAATATCATCTTGGATTCAGAAAAAAACGCGTTTAAGCGACTGCTCCCACCACTAAGACATAGAACATGTTGTTTATCCCCTTCCTTGTGCCCAACTATTAATAGCAAGCAAAAAATACGACGTGCCACTTCTTGCAGTCAGTTGAGGAAATATCGTGCCTTTTATCACCTCAATTGCTTGCAGTGGGGTTGTTTTATACGCGCTAGCAGCCCTCAGCTCTATTTTCCTCTATTTTTATCAAATGAAGTAATAAAAAATAATAATAATAACAATAATAGCTTTATTTCCTTTTTAAGAACTTTCAATATTTTAATTACGAGTTTTTCTTCTTTTAAAAAAATGGTGGAGGCACAAGTCTACATAATGTGAACTGCTAAATTATGAAACCAACTCAATTTTTCGAAAACCGTCGAATTTTTAAAAAATCCTGAAACAGGTGGATTTTTGTTTTTATTGACTATGTCTTAATCTATATTTGAAACAGATTACGTCACCAGTGTTGTCGTATGACATAATCGTTACATTTTTTAAACGGTAATAGTTTTCATGTGATACCTCATTCGAAATGTATTTTGATTTTCTATTCAGCGATTTAAATTTTTATTTAATTTATTAGCATACGAAGAAAAATTTTGATCTTATTTAACTACAACCAAACTACAATAAAATATTCAAACAATGAACCTTTATTAAAAAAGTTTCGTATTGAAGTCATTTTAAACACATTAATTAATTAGGTCGCCTTTTATTCAAAGTAATTTACAAACATTCAAATGAGGACTTCAAACGACATGTCACTCAAACTGTCAGTTTTATGCGTAGTAAGAAGTAATATCATTTAACAGGAAAAAAGTAATTCTTTATTTAAGTGAAACCCAACGAATAGAAATTTTCATTCTTCTTGAACGCGGATATAAATGTAGAACTCAGTAGGAGACATGCGATTTATTTAATGAAATCTATCCAGACAGATTATCAGCCGATCAACAGTCAGTAAAGTCAACAGAAAATTTAGACAAAAACGGGCATTATAAAGGGTCCGGAGAAAAGGTCGAAATTAAAATACCTATTAAAAATGCTCGAATTGACAGATTTTTAGCCTACAAATTGCTTTTTAAACTGTTATGGTACGAACATAGGTTTTCTTTTTTGTTATTTCATTAATCTTAAAAGTCCAAATTTCTTCAAAATAGCTTTTTTCCACATAAATGGTGATAGTCAAAGAAAGAGCTATGAACATTTTCACATTAAGTTGGAGGTCATTTATTTATTTATTTGTAAAGTTTGGGGCACTTACAGGTTAAAACCCAATTATAGTACCCACTAATACAATTTTTAATACTAAATTTACACTAAAATTAAAGTAAATTAATTTTACAATTATTACAAAAAAAGAAATCTTATTTCAAAAATATTAATTTCACTTGTTTCTTAAAACTATACAATGATACAAAAAAGATGTCCGCATCTAAACAATATTTGTTGAATACAATGCACATTCTGTTAATTGGTGAATTTATGCCTAAATTAGTATTATAATGTGGATTGTAAAGTAATTGTCTGCTCCGAGTATTTTTGGGAGGGACATGCAATGAAATTAGATTTAATAGGTGCGGTGAATCAAATCGGTTATTTATAATTTTATATAGGAATGTGAGATCATTTATTATTCTGCGATGTTTTTTAGTTCGGTCAAATTCCTATCGACATAAACATTTGTTACTTGAAAATTTAAAAATTTTACGAAGTTGTTTTGAAGCCGTTCAAGTCTAGTTTTATACAAATTATAATTTGGATTCCAAATTATGCTCGCAAAATTAAGCCGACTGTAGATATAAGCAAAGTAGACGGATTTTAAGGCTTCAGTATTTTTAAAATGTCGACATGTTCTCTTAAGGAAGCCTAGCATTCTAGAACACTTGTTTACTAAATAATCTACGTGCAGGTTGAAACTTAGCCTACTGTCAAAAACCACTCCTAAGTCTTTTACAAAATCTGAACGTGTGATAGCTTTATTATCAACATTATAATCGAAAATTATGGTATTCTTATTTTTCGTGAAAGTAATACATTGACACTTAGTAATATTCATCTGAAGTTTATTCTCGGAACAATAACTAGTGAAATTGTTAATATCCTTTTGTATTTTTATACAATCCCTTACAGATTCAACTCTATCAAATATTTTCAGATCATCTGCATAAAGAAGGAAATTTGAAAATTTAAAACATTTTTTTAGGTTGTTTATAAATATTATGAACAACAATGGTCCCAAGTGTGATCCCTGCGGTACCCCAGAAGTAACTGTGAATGTATCGGATTTGAAACCATTAACCTAAACAATTTGGGTTCTATTAAATAAATAAGAAGCGAACCAACTCAGCAACGATTCATTTACACCAATTCTAGCTAATTTCGAAATCAAAATATTGTGATTTACTTTGTCAAAAGCTTTGCTAAAATTGGTGTAGATAGCGTCGATTTGAAATCTAGAATCCATACCTTCTGAGATGTATTGTGAATAAATAGCCAAATTAGTTTCTATATTTCTGTTAAGGTAAAATCCATGCTGTTCATCAATTATTTTATTTTTTAAAATTTTGAATAGACTATCATGTACCAAACTTTCTAATAACTTACTAAAAATGCAAAGTTTACCAATTCCCCTATAATTGTTGGTTTGGTCCTTATTACCATTGTTTTTGTAAATAGGAATTAAGAGGGCTGTCTTCCACAGTTTAGAAAAGATTCCAGACTCCAGAGATTTTTTAAAAATTAAATATAAAGGTTTATAAAGCGATTGTGAGCATTTTTTAATGAACGATGAAGGATAACCAACAAAACCGGCCCCTTTTTTTCTCGTTTAGGGAATTGAGTTTATTAAGTACCATATTCTCCGTTTAATAGATGTTATTTACTAACATTTCACTAGAGTCATGAAAACTGGATGTATCTGAAAGTTGACGATAGGGCTCGTAAACAGATCTAAAAAAAGACGAAAATATGTTACAAACATCTTGGGGACTGTGACTGACTTTATCGTTAAATTTCATTTGTAACGGTAAACTATGATCCCGGCGAGAGTTGGAAATATAATTCCAAAATTTTTTGGGTGTCGTCTTTAATTCCTCCTCTATTTCCGATAGGTAATTTTTAAAATCTGTTTTAATTAAGTATTTACTTCGTTTTCTTAATATTTTAAATTCTTCGTAATCTCGTAAGTTTCCAAATTTTTTCCACTTTGAGTGAATACGGTTTTTGTTTTTTATGCATTTTATCGTAGATGTGGAAAAATATCGTGGGAATGATGAAGTTTTTATTTTAACCTTTGGAATGTATTGATTTACCGCCTCTGACAAAACTTCGTAAAATTTTGATACCGAGTCATCGACAGTTAAAAAATTTAAAGATTGTTCCCAAGCGTAGTCTTGTAAGAAAATATTGAGGTTATCATAATTTGCCGCTTTAAAATTATATGTTTCTGTCTTAATATTATGGAGAAGTTTAAGCTTAGGACAGACGATATAAAACTCTAAAGGAGGGTGGTGTGAATCAGGATTAACAATTGGAACATCGCTCTGAACTAAATTACTAATTTTTGTACTATTATTACTAAAAATTAAATCCAAAGTTTTATTATTACTATTTAAGAGATAATTGTACTGCATAAGTTCACCAATTGACATTATATCTAGAATTTCAGCACTGGCATTATCAATATTTGTTGTAATATAAAAACTGTTACATTTACTAGGATGCCAGTTAACATCTGGCAGATTGAAGTCACCGAAAATTAAGACACTGTCATTTATAATACCGACCAGAGTAGATTGTAATTTTGTAATAAAACAATTTCTTGCAAAAATATCGCGCGGTGGCAAATAAACACAACATACATGTAACTTTATGTCATGATCAAATTTAACCGTAATCCATAGATCTTCAGAGTCACTCTGTCAATTCGGTTGTTGGGTAATACAAAATTTTTTGTTCACTGCGATAATAACACCTCCACCATCTTTTTTCGTGCTTGCAGAGCTTTTACGATCTCTTCGAAAAACGTTGTAGATTGAAGTGTCAAAAATCTCGGCGTTGTTCACTCCATTATTGAGATAACTTTCAGTTATACAAATCGGCTCCGTAGTTGAAAGTATTATTGTAAAAGTCTTTCGTTTTAGTTCTTAATCCATTGACATTTTGGCCATAAACTAGTAATTTATCCATTGGTTGGCAAAGCTAATTTATAAATAGTATTTTTTGATATTAAAAATTACTCAAGCGAATCTAAATTGCGAATATGTTTGATTCTAGAAGTATCATCTTTTCGCATTAAAACGTTCCCGTTTTTGACCCATACATATTTAAAATCATTGTCTGTGGACCATTGGCGAGCTTCTCTGAATAAAGCTTTATTGGCAGGAGTGAGATGCTCATTAATAAAAACAGTTGATCCAACATCGTCGATCTTTAGCCCTGGACCGTTTGACGTACGTTTCTTCTGTTTAGCCAAAGCTAAAATCCATACAATCAAGACTTGGTGATTTTTTTGTAATATGCTGAACAATATTTTACACGTAGATGGCATTTTCGTAAGAAATTGATAGAAATTGAAAATAATACGTACAGATTCAGATAGCTTGTCGTATTCTGGTTCAAATGATGTAAACTTTAGAATTAACAAAAACTTGTTTACCACTTAAAACTTAATATAAACAGTAGGCGACTTGGGACACGTTTACTTATACACAGTGGCGTACATTATCCGTATCATACTTTAGTTTGAGTCCGAAATTTTGAATGTTTCTGTAAACTACTTGTCCAAAATGAAAATAACTTCCCTGTTTGATGGCATTAGAAAAGATTAAATCGCAAGCATTTATAACTGCTTTTTCAACATTGCTTACTTGCTTACTTTTGGACATTTTATAAGTGCTCTTATTTTTTCAAACATTTTTGTAGAAATCGATTTAGTTTTTTGTTGTTAATAGTGCGTATATAAGAAAATAATGAGCACCGTTTACTTAACCGTGAATTGAAAATAATTGGTTAAATAAACTTGGCACTGTTTTAAATGTGCCGTCTACAAACTATTACTGACTGTTACCAAGTACGTTTAAATTCTTCTTTGTGGCAAATATTAAAATTCTGTCTTTATCCTTAGAACCCTAAGTCAAAAATGTATTTCCTCAATTAGTTTTTGTAAAATTTTCAAGTTCTTCCAGTTTTTCTAGTGAAGAAGGTGTGGAAAGTCCCACATTTTTAACCGACTTCATAAAAGGAGGAGGTTCTTAATTCGTCGGTATATTTTTTATGTATGTTCAGCGATAATTCTTTAACACGGTGTCCGATTTCAATGATTATTTTTTTTTTGTTAGAAAGGGGATACCTTAGGGGTGGTCCCATATAAATTTGGTCAAAATCTAACAGTTGGATCCCTCAGAAAATTCTCAAATTCTTCATTTTTTATGTATGTTAAGCGTTAATTATTTACCCCCTTGTCCGATTTCTATAATTCTTTTTTTGTTAAAAAGGTGGTATCTAAGGGTGGTTCCACCTAAATTTGGTTAAGATATGGTAATGGCATCTGCACGATTTTGAAGTAGGTTTTTTAAAATTTTTAATTTTTAATACTTGTCTTTTGTCCGTACGCTTCTAATCATTCTGTTTATACAACTTACAGAAGGACATGACTTGGAATTACTTTCGCGTAGATTAGTTGCAACAGAAGCAGTAATAGCTCGAGGTGAATACTTGCTTGTTTTGGCGTGTTCCTTTAATGACGTCATCATTTTAGGTTATAATAAATAATACGGACACATTAATTTTCACTATTATCGCGTAATTTCTTATTGCAAATGATACTACTTACTTTTTTTGATCAATTTAACTGCGAAAAACCCAAAATAACTATATAGTTAATAAAAACATAATTATGAAATAATCAGAAAATAAACCACTTTTTTTATATAAAAAGTATACATTGTTGGTGGATACTTGGTGGACTTTTACCAACAAGATTGCGACTGCGGACTGCCACAGGTGAAAGTGCCAACATCCATGGGGAAATCCAGGTTAAATTGATAATTGGCACAGAAAATTTCATTCATACTGTTATTGTGGCTGATATCGAAAAAGATGTTATTCTTGGAATGGATGTAATGAACTTACATGGTTTCCAGACTTTAGGAACAGAGTGATCAACGTTAGTGCCGAAGAGGTATTCCTACATCCATATAGGGACAGTACCGTGGCAGTTGCTGTACAGGAAGATACGGTGGTACTTAGCAGAAATGAAACCATTATAGCAGCACGGCTTCAAAAAACTATGGAAAAAGGAACACCTGTCATGATGGAACCTTCGAACCACGATGAAAATGTTGGACGAGGAATTCTGATTAAAAAGGGGTTGGTCACGACTGCTGAAGAGATTCCAGTTCATCTTATAAACGTTAATGATCACCCATTTACTTCTGTACCAGTAACTTCCATAATTCGTCAGACAACAACTTCTGATAATTCCAATGACAAATTTAAGCCAATGATTGCAGTTGCTGGTCAATCTCTAAATCAATTAGAGAAAAGAAAATAAAGGAATTTCTTCGATGATATCGTGACATTTTTGTATCAAAAGTAGGAACAACAGGAAGAACTTCTGTTAAACACAAAATTGACACTGGTGACGCCAGGCTGATTCGTCAATCAGCTCGAAGATTACTAAATGCTAAGAGAAAGGAAGCTGAAAGGATTGATCAGAAAATGAAGGAACACAGGGTGATAGAATCTTCTAGCATCTCATGGGTTTCTCCGGAAAAAAGATGGAACTACGGGGTTCTGTATGGATTACAGTCAGTTGAACAATGTTACCAAGAAAGAGAGTTACCGTCTGCCTCAAATCGACGATACCTTGGACACATTGTCCGGAAGTAAACTATTCTCTACCTCAGACTTGAAGTCTGAATACTGGTAGGTGGAAATGGACCCAGTAAATAAAGGAAAGACAGCTTTTACCACCGGATCTGGATTGTGGCAATTCAGTGTTATGCTATTTGGATTATGTAATGCCCCCGCGACATTTGAAAGACAGAAAACGTAATGAGAGAAATATCCTGGAAAATATGCGTGGTGTATTTAGACGACATAATACTCTAGGGGAAGACGTTTAATGAACATCTAAAGAACTTAAAAGATGTTTTTAAAAGACTCCAAGCTGCCCAACTGATGTTAGCACGAAGTGGGTGAAAGACCTGTTAATAAAAGAATTCATTAGTAAATTTAAAGAGATCCACAGTGACCAAGGGAGAAATTTTGAAAGCCAGCTTTTCCGAGGAATCTAATAGACTGGGCATGAAGAAAACAAGAACTACGACATTCAACCCACAGTCAGTTGGAATAAAGCGAATGAATAAGATAATTGACAAATACCTGTCAAAAGTAGTTTTCAACCATCAGCGAGATTGGGATGAGTATCTTTCGCTCTTCGCAATGGCATATAGATCGATCTCAATGTGAATCTACAGGCCAAACACCAGCAAAGGTACTGTTCGGACGTGAGATAAGACTACCATGTGACCTTGAGTTTGGATGTCGAGTTGATAATATGCGGATCATCAAGAAAAAAAACCAATGATGTCATTTACCGTATAAGTGAAATCCCAAATGGTAAACCGAAGGTAAAGCACCAAAACCGGCTGGTGCCATTTGAGGGTGACCATGACGATGAAGAAAAAGTAAACCAGCTCCAAGAAACACCTGACTTTGTCTTTGAAGAATTTATGGGTGCATATGGAGGTACCGTAAAAGCAAGATATGGTGTTACAAACGATCAACAACAAGATCTGCTCACGGTTTCTAAAGACTACTCTCGCTGATCCATAGCACTTCTGCTAATATCAACGACGCTAGAGGTCTGGCATTTGTGTTCCAGAAAAAGTTTAGTCGATTGCCAGAACTTCAGGATCAGTTTCCAGCCCGTGGAAAAGTCTTTAAACTTTAAGATGGGTCGCGTTATCTTTTCTATTTAGTAAAAAAAGACCACCTACCGAGATCAACCCACTTATCATGATGTACGGGAATCATTACTTAGTCTGAGTAAGCAACTAAATTGGAGGATCATTAGAAACATGGTGGAAGTAATCTTCCGAGACGCCCAGGTTGAAATACTGCTCTGTAGCCATTCTCCCAGCGTTCACATTAAAGCGAAGACCGTCCCTTGTTACTTTCATGCAACTGGAAATTGTAAAAGAGGATCCAGTTGCAGATAAAACCATTCAATTTTAGTTCCTGGAAGAACTATTTCTTGACGAGGGGACAATGTTGTGAGAACGCCTAAGCCAACTCTGTTCCGCTCAGTCGTTGCAAGCCGTTTTGTCTATGTTTCGATTCGCAGGACAGAGACAAACTCACTGCTTCGAGAAGCTACAAGAAACAGCAATACATGGCCGTTGAGTCATAGAGAGGGAGTATCTCGGATATTCTAGATCGCCTAGAAACTACTGGTACAGAGTTTGTATAAATAGTGTAAGTTTGTCGACGGAAAATAAGATTCAATTTAAATGGTGGACAGAAAAGATAAATTGTAAGAAATAAATTAGAATTGTGAGTTAGTGCCCAAGTATTATATAAATTAATCAGTACGTTATAAATAAATTGTAAATAAAGTATTTTAAATAAATAAACTACAAATAAATTAAACAAACGCTACAGTAAACTAAAATATTGTGACAGTTCTATCATTTACGCTTATAACGGAAGTAGATGTAAAATTTATTATTTTAAATAGGATCCTACTTCTTTTATTCCATATAGCGACAGAATATGAAATTTTAGTGTATAATAAAGATGATAAAATTCGTCTTTAATTTTCTATACTCAACTTGAAGATCGACTTCCGGTACTGTCAAAAAAATCGACTGAAAACTTTAATTATTTGAATTAAATAGATCGAAAAAAATCCATAAATTGATTTGGACTATACAGACTATTTCTAGTATGCAGTTTCAAACTTTTATATGGACCCAAAATATCCTGTTTAACGGGCTCAAAACTTACAAAATATGTACTGTGAAGAAGCAGGAATTGTCAAGAAAAGTACTTTTTATTTTGTATCTTGATAAATGCAGATTTCATCATCGAAATTTTGAAAATAGTAAAATAAAGGGGTTTCTGTCTAATTATAAGTAAGGAATCATAAGCTGAAAAAATTTTAAAACATATTGTCAAGGGGGTAAAACGCACCTTCCCGCTATTTTGCACACCCCTCATTAAATTTACTTGAAGCAAATATCACTAAACCGAAACCATCAAAATATTGTTTAGTTTTCTTGAAAGCTAGGTTTAAAATTATATAGTTATTTATTGTAAAAACACAATTATATTTTTTATGTGATATATCACGTGACATAGCAGAAGGTTACAAAGTTAAAAACATTTTAAAATATTTTCCTTTAACCACAAGATACCTGTATTCGTCGATTTGGTTATTGTCAAAAAACCAGTTGATTGCATTATGAACTTTTGCTTTGAATACAAATCTACTTAATTAATGTTTTTAAAATTACTTTTGATTGAGAAAAAATTCAGAGGAAACGTTATAAATGAATTTGGGAAACATTGCAGACATTTAAATTAATTTTTCTCTCAGCCTGTGTGCATGTATATTTATTTATTTATATTTTATAAAAGATAATACATTTATTTGTTAATGTTAATTCATTGAAATTTAATAAACGAATAATGTTTCATATTTTTAGTAGTATTTCGAAGGATTTAAAAGATCCTTTATTTTTAAAAATCTAACGTTCTTCTTCTTTCCTGCCCTCCCCCCAAGAAAACTTTATATGGACGCCCTTAGCTAACATCAAATTGCGCAATCTGTATTAAAACACCTCAAAACATTTATTATATGACAACGGCGTAATGTGTTATTATGTGACGTTATTTTAAAGATATAAAAATCCTATTTGTTTAAAAATCCAAAATCTGTGTCAGCCCAAGTAAAAAGTTAAATGAAATATCCCTTGCTATTGAGTTGTAGCAAAAATGGTACTGAAGAGAATGAGTACCTACTATATAATTGTTAAAAAAAGCATGAACTTGAAAATCACACTGTATAACTTACAAAAGTGATAGTTATAAAACTATTATGGTTCATTATTTACAAAACGTTGAAGAACACCGTAGAATGGCTACCGAACATTCAATTATTATATTAAAGGTCTATTTGCGAGATTAATTAGGTAGATAATGGGCAATTTGTCATAAATATCGTGTCTCAAAGAAACAAAGGCAAGTAGATAAATACTAGGTAATATCTTTAACTTTATCGAGATTTATATAACTATTATTTAATTGATACCTATTGATTATTTTAATGTTTTCATAACGTTTTCAGGGACTAAAATTAAACTTTTACTTCCTAGAGATAAACATTTACTTTAAAGCGCTAGAGATGGGGGGTGGGTTGGCTCAATGGTTAGAGGGTTGGCGGAATTTTGTTCGAAAACTTTACGTTTGTTCGAATGATAGGTTGTTCGAGAAACTTATGTTCGAAAATACTTCTAGTCGAAAATGTTATATTCGAAAATACTTTTAGTCGAAAACGTTATGTTCGAAGATACTTTTAATCGAAAAATATTATTTCTAACAATACTTGTTCGTTTTTTTTGGTGAATCCTATACATTAAAGAAAATAGAAAGATTATCTTAAATAAAATTAGGAAATAACTAATTTACCTAATTTGTGTGGTCTAGAGTCATCGCAGGTTGCTCCGGAAAAAAAATTATTCATAAAATAGGAAAAATAAAAACAAACAAAAACTAAACCGACTGACCTAACCTGTGGAGATTCGCAAAAAAATACATAAAAAACAATAGTATTGTTACGCAGCACCCTACAGCAGCCTGCGGCTATTATAGGAAACGTACAGATAGAAAAAGAAGTGGAATGTTACTCATCGTACTACGGTGTGCTGCGGTCGTCCTAAGTAAAAGTACAAGTAAAATAAGATAGAATAGTCCAGAAATGTCATTATGCGTCAAGAATATTCTAGACGACAATTCGAGAAGGGTCAAGCAAGATATATAAGGATGATCCTGACGTCAGTTTTCAGTTTTATGATAGACGTTACATGTTAATGTTATCAGTTGTATAATTGGTGTTAAAGTTGAGTTGAAATAAATTGCGATACCAAAAACCTGTGTAACAGTATTTTTATTGTCAACCAATTAAATTTAAATATCATAGTACTTTTATTTCAAAAGCAATAAATACATGAATCTTAAACATTTAATATATTGTAGTTTTAACTATTATTTAAATAAGGTAGACTACGCTCCTTAGGTACTGTTGCAATTCCTCGTTTCTTATACTATCACCCATCCATTGTCCTTTTTAATCTCATTGAGTGTATTGTAATTTCTATTTCTTTTAGCCAAGAACTCCCCACTTCCCTCTTTTACAATTTTAATACAAGTTAAATTTTGTTCCTTTTTAAGGGCTTTTATAAATTTCCAAATGGAAAGATTATTTGCTTTAATAAGTGTTAAAAAGCCACTGTTCCATCCATGTTCCATCCTTCGACCACGTTGTTCGTAAGGGCTGTTTAATTTTTAATGTTAATATAACAACTCCACATGCTGTGTTAGAATTTTGAGTTCTTTCGTATTTTTCTGTCTAATTGTCCAATCCATACATCTTCAAAATAATTCACTAAATCTTGACATTTCTTTTCAAATAAGTTTTGTTCCATAATTAAATTAAAAGATCTTACAATACAATTTTCAGGTACAAATGCTATCGATTGTAAAAGTTTAACTTTGTGTGAAAACTTAACATCAGTATCGTACTTTTTTTTCAATCCACATTTTTGGATTTTTCGATATAGGCTTTGCTTGAAATTAAAGAAGCAACCATTATGTCGAACTGCAGGAAATAGTATTTTTATAGCATTTATAACACCTATCTCAAAGTCTGTCATTATCCCTAATAATTTTTCTTGTCCGTGTAACATGTATTTTATTTTCGTGCTCATCCTAACGTAAGTTGATTCTTCTTTATTAGGCAATAAAGCATAAACTAGTGGCAGTACTGAATTATTTAACCCGCCATTAGTAAACAGGCTTTATGCCGCCGCCATAGCCTCCTTCTCCACCACAAGGTGTAGTGAAGGAAAACCTAGAAGTAGCTCCATTGCTGCTGTGGGCGTAGTTCTAAATGCCCCTGTTATTATTAGACAGGCTAGTCTTTGTACCTTGTCTAATTTTCTATTAGCTGTTATGCTTTTAGTCTTGTGCCACCATATGAGGGCTACAACCACAGTGTAAAGCCAGTGCATCATACTTGGTTTAAGTCTCCATATGTTCCCTACCATCCGTCTACAGGCCCATAGTATTCTTACAGCTTTTCCTGTTGTTTTTTCTATATGAGTGCAGAAGCTAAGCTTGTCATCAAGAGTGATTCTAAGATATTAAACCTCTTTTGCCATTTTTAGATATTGTCCCCACATGTAAAGCGTGTATAAGTTTTCTCTCTCTAACTCCCATAAGAGGTCGACAACCACCAAGGTCCACATAAGAGGGCGGGCATCCCTTGTTGACTGAGACCTCTCTTGTTGTGTTTATTAGATTACTGGTAATGGTTCTTTGATTAGGCATAAACTCAACTCACTTCGTAATGCAGTGGGCTACTCCACACCATTGTATGAAGCCGAATCGAAGGCTCCTTTTATATCTAGGAAGACTCCTGGTGCTATTTCCTTGCTTTCCAATGCTTGTTCAGCCTGTTGAGCTAGCCCACGTATGGCTGCATCGCAAGACTTTCCAGATTGGAAGACAAACTGGTATCGATGTATCGGTTTATCCCGTAGAACATCGTCCCGTATATATCTATCGCCAATTTCTCCAATGCCCAATGTTTTTAGGATAAATAATGTTAGGCTGATTGGTTTGAAAGATTTTGTCTCCTCGTAAGACGGTTTCCCTGGCTTGGGAATGAAGACAACTCTTGCGCACACCTCTTCCCTGCTCAAGTGTAGATAGGCTAGAAAAAGAAGAGTAAATATCGTCATTTTCGTCTAATTTTTTACTCTTACTTACTGTTTCGGCTTTATCTTCAAAATTCATTTTTAAAAGAAAATAAAAGTAATCATTCATACAAGCATATAATAAAACAACGTGAATTCATTATATTTAATAAGCTAATAAACTTTTTTCAGAATAAAAATTTAATGTGAAAGCCATTTTAGTAATATTTTCAAAAGTACTTGAAATTGTTGTCAACAGAAACCTGCAAAAAATATGTTATTTTATTCCTAAAACATAAGATGTCACATAATGCACTAATTTTTGATCATGTTTAACCACTTCTTAGATTTTTGAACACCCCTTAAAATAAATTAAAGGGGTACATTATAGAAAAACAAGAGTTCCGGGATGAATTTCAACTTTGAAATATAAAGTCTCGACATGGAACAAATGGTGCACAGTAAAGATCTATAATATTTTAAAATTATGTTTTTATGTTTGATCACCCCCTAAAACAATTTTAATGCTCCCAAGTAGTAAGAAAATTCGAAAAATAAAATTTGGAAATCCTA
>OV651813.1:78292570-78332726 GCA_927349885.1 Psylliodes chrysocephalus | reverse complement strand
ATTTTTGGCAACCTAAGACATTTTGTTAACGGCGTCAAGTGACAGCCTAATTTTAATTATGCCTTTTATAGTTTTTATGAGATTTTCGAAAATAATTTGAACATTTAATTATTTAATAAGGACATTTTAGAATGGTGTGCAAATGTGTAGTGTGCCAAACTATTTGTAATAAGAATGATATTCGATCATTTCATACGTAAGGTTTCGTTAACATAGATGGAGGCATATATAGGGAATAACGCTTGATTTATTTGACACTGATTGACCCGATCCTGCTTCGCTGGAATTTCTCAAATCTCAGTTGAAGGGCTTATTGGAATAACATAACAAGCCACAACGTTAACATTAAGAACTCGTCTTCAAAGGTTAAAATAAACTTCTAAAATTACTAAAACTTTATTAAAAATGCAATAACTTGATTTATTGGCCAATGATGGTATTTTTTGATAATTTTCATTAGATTTATGGCTTTGTAACCTTATTTTTTTATTACCGTGAAGTAAAAATTCCTTTATTTTAAAAATAAAATGAATTTTTTTATTAATTTTTATTAATTTTTATTAATTTTATTAATTTTTATTAATTTTTATTAATTTTTATTAATTTTTATTAATTTTTATTAATTTTTATTAATTTTTATTAATTTTTATTAATTTTTATTAATTTTTATTAATTTTTATTAATTTTTATTAATTTTTATTAATTTTTATTAATTTTTATTAATTTTTATTAATTTTTATTAATTTTTATTAATTTTTATTAATTTTTATTAATTTTTATTAATTTTTATTAATTTTTATTAATTTTTATTAATTTTTATTAATTTTTATTAATTTTATTAATTTTTATTAATTTTTATTAATTTTTATTAATTTTTATTAATTTTATTAATTTTTATTAATTTTTATTAATTTTTATTAATTTTTATTAATTTTTATTAATTTTTATTAATTTTTATTAATTTTTATTAATTTTTATTAATTTTATTAATTTTTATAATTTTTATTAATTTTTATTAATTTTTATTAATTTTTATTATTTTTATTAATTGTTATTAATTTTTTATTAATTTTATTGATTTTTATTAATTTTTATTAATTTTTATTAATTTTTATTAATTTTTATTAATTTTTATTAATTTTTATTAATTTTTATTAATTTTTATTAATTTTTATTAATTTTTATTAATTTTTATAATTTTTATTAATTTTTATTTAATTTTATTAATTTTTATTAATTTTATTAATTTTTATTAATTTTTATTAATTTTTATTAATTTTTATTAATTTTTATTAATTTTTATTAATTTTATTAATTTTTATTAATTTTTATTAATTTTTATTAATTTTTATTAATTTTTATTAATTTTTATTAATTTTTATTAATTTTTATTAATTTTTATTAAATTTTAATAATTGTTATTATTTTTATTAATTTTTATTAATTTTTATTAATTTTTATTAATTTTTATTAATTTTATTAATTTTTATTAATTTTTATTAATTTTTATTAATTTTATTAATTTTTATTAATTTTTATAAATTTTTATTAATTTTTATTAATTTTTATTAATTTTTATTAATTTTTATTATTTTATTAATTTTTATTAATTTTTATTAATTTTTATTAATTTTTATTAATTTTTATTAATTTTTATTAATTTTATTAATTTTTATTAATTTTTATTAATTTTTATTAATTTTTATTAATTTTTATTAATTTTTATTAATTTTTATTAATTTTTATTAATTTTTATTAATTTATTATTTTTTATTAATTTTTATTAATTTTTATTAATTTTTATTAATTTTTATTAATTTTTATTAATTTTTATTAATTTTTATTATTTTTATTAATTTTTATTAATTTTAATAATTTTAAATATAATAGAATATTTTTGAGAAATCTGACAACATGTGGACACCGTCTAGTCAGGAATAGATCCACTATTATTTTACTGGATAGGATATAGGCTATATTTAACATACTAAAAATCCGTTCCACCAAGGAGACCGGAAGTGCAACACTGCTGGCCGATTTGGGCAAATTATGGTGGGATCACATAACTGAATTTTGGGATAATTTGACATACCTAACCTATGATTTGATTAGTTTTTCTTCTTATTCTTCTTCTATTCCTTTTGCGGGCAATGTCCTTCGGGACAATTCACCCATAATTTGATTTTTTTATGAAAGAAAATATAAAAATGGAATGTGAAGCATATTGTGTCTTCATGAATGAACGTTTATTGTTTATATCATAGTAATGCTATTCGATACTACCTAAATAAATAAAAAAAAATCTCATCGTTATTTGTTGACACAATTAAATGACAAATGTGATGACAAATGGAAATAGAGGTTATGTTAAATAACATCCGGTCCGCCATATTATTTGCCCAAATCGGCCAATTTTTCGGAACGTTTTTTAGGGGGCTATATCCTATCCAGTAAAATAATACAGATCAGTGAATAGATCTATCGGAGTATTCTATTGGACCTTTGGACGTAACACTAAAAATTAAGAGATTTAGAACGAACGCTAATTGGGTCCTATGATTGAACGTTTATGTTATCCATAACGTACATGTTGGGTCGAATTTTAACAGTAACGAAGCAAGTTTGTATGATGGAAAACTGTTAAATTAGAACATAACAGGCGGAAAATAACACTAATGTGTTGGAAACCGTTTTTCATCATACGAACTTGCCTAATTACTGTTAAAACTGAGCCTAACATGTACGTTACGGATAACGTAAACGTTCAATCATAGGACCCATTATCTGCTCAAATTTGTCGCTGAATATATAATTTTAGGGCATCTAAACATCTAATCATCGGGGGCCGGCCAATTCGCCGAAAGTCAAAAATGCTTGACTATTTTTTTCATAAAATACAACCATGACTCTTTATTTTTAAATAAATTGCACAAATAAGAATAAATAAAACAAGTCGAAATGTCTTGTTCGGCTACTTTTCACTGGTTTGTTGTCAAATATTTTTTTATGAAGTGATTAAATTTTAGCATTGGTTCATGATGGTTTAAAAAAACAAAAAGCTGTTCCTAATTTGCGTTAAAGGTTTTAAGGTTATTAATAAATCGGGATTTTACTTAAACTAAACTCTCTGTGGTTGACGATATCTTTATTTAAATGAAATTCTCGAAAGTATAATTTTGGTTTGATAAACACAAAAAAAACAATTTTAACCTTTTAAGTATTCAAATTTTTTCGTGGGGTAACCACAAAGATTTATTAAAATACCATTATTGCATATATGACAGATAACATGTTAGAGATTATAAAAATAAGCGAGGTTTATTCCATTAAAAGTGCGACAGAACCCAGTAGAGGTAATGGCCAAGTTTTTAACCTCATCAATTGTTCCACCAATTGAATCGCAGTTTTTTAAGGCAAGATTTTAATTGCTTTTAATTTAGTTCCAAATGAATTTTAAAATTTAGATTCTAAATTTATCGTTCTAACTTCCTTTTTAACCTCCCCCTTTATTTCTATTCACATATTTCCTTGCAAGGGGTACATTTCAGTAAGTAATTTCTTCCCACAAAAAACCAACGTGCATGTTTAAGGACTAGGTTAAGTTGTGTGTTTTCACATCTGTCATTTTCTTCTTTTCTTCTTCTTTTATTTTTCAGTTGCTTCACAACAGTTAACCCAGTCATTTCTTCTTCTTTCTTATTTTATGCTACAACATCACATACACTTGGTGATTGGTTCATGGCCCAAATCTTATATAATAAATAATAAATATTTCTTCACTCATAGTTTACATCTTATTACCTATACCCTGTCATAAGTTTATCCAAGAATTTTTCGTTAGTACTTACCACCACCTGTAGAGGCCTTAACTTGACAGGTCTCCTTTCAAAAATGTTAGATTTTTATAAAAAACAGCAATGTTGCTTAAAATAGGCCTTATCTTTTAATCTGTTTAATGTATGTGATTTGTTTTTGTATAGTCTTGAATATTTTAAAATTTTTAACTGTTTATATCGACTAATATTTGTTTTTCAAATATTTTTAACTTTTTATAACTTGTAACATTGTTTTGTTTTACAATTTATTTCATCCCCCACGTTTTGATGAAACTTGTCTGTAGTATTCCCTAGTGGATGGAGAGTATGGTGAGTTTTTCTATTTTTTACTATTTTATATATTGTGGGCTCAAAGTCAACACACCTTACACCACATATTCTCCTTTCCACTAGGCGAGCCTGAAGATGAAGTGATGATACTTCGAAACCGGTCGCACTCAATGTTTTGTTGAATAATTAAACATTGACTTTCCTTGTGAGATATAAAGGACTTTTTCTCCCCCCTTCACCTTAAAAATATATATGTTTCATCGACCCTGTCAATGATAACAGGCCCTCAGGTTTGCCATATCTAAATTGTCAGTTCTCACTGGGAGCATTTTGACAGATTGTTGGAATGCTTAATAGTTTCTATATTTTTTTTTTCAAAAACAAGAAAAAATATTTCTGATTAACTATAACGTCAACAAATCAACGACTATATTGAATTTCATGTAACAGTTCGTTTTAGGAACACGTTTCAGATCACAGTAATGTGAGATTTTGGGACGTTTATTCGCTCTTAACCTCTCATTGGCCGTTTGCCGACTAGCGCCGGTAATGACAACTATTTAATAAATTTTGAACATTACTACATTTCGGAACCCGCTCTTAGTAACGAATCTAGTTACTTTTCCCTGTCTAAATGCGTCGTTTCAATTCGCTCCTCCTAGTCTATGGAGGGTAGAAAAAAGGAGGACAATCTTATATGGATCTTTATATTAAAAAGTGGTCACCAAAATGTATGCAATTAAGATGGCGCTCGTGTAGCCAGGGGACAAAATCCAATGCTATATGGTCATATAGATTGCTCATTCATAAGAATTATTTATTGTTTATATTATTATTTTTCAATAAAATTTGACTATTGTCGTGTATTGTCAAAATTTATCTACGATCACAGAACACTTACTCTTCTACGATCAGTCACTTTTCACGGTGTAGTTTTTAGTTTTTTATGGTTGAGCAATATTTATTACTATATACATCATTGGTGTCATTGTGTGATCTAAATTATCGACTGTCGACGTCCCCTGGGCACAGAAGCGCCATCTTAATTGTATACATTTTGAGGGACACTTTTTGTATAGAGAGATTGTTCTCCTTTCCTCTACCCTCCATATCCTAGTCTAAAGACAGAGTATTCGCGATTCAAACTAAGTGATACGCCATCTGGAGGAAATTTGTAGAAGGTCAGTATAAGTAGGATATCGTTTAGTGTTGCCAGAAGTAGCAAAACTTCGCTACGTCGTCGGATTTTAGCTCTTGAAGAAGTGGATAAACCCTTTTATTTAAGAATCAAAATTTGTGTATGGTAATATGTTATCATACTCATATTTATTTAAGGATTTTTTTATAAAACCGATTTGTTACATTGATTTTTTTTAAATTTCAGTTCATTTTTGTTTTAAAATCAGTTCATCATTTGGCAATATTGGCATTCGTGTTCATTGTTTACATTTTAATTTGTATCAATTACAATTCCAGTTTTTTCTTACTTTTTAGCTTTAAATTTGTTTATTTTTTATAGCACGTGATAGTGTTTATATTAAAAATAAAATCTGCGAAAAAGTCCTCAGAAAATTGCAATCTATATGGTGTTAATGTCAAAATCAAAACTGAAGTATTCATTATTTTCCTAGTATAAGTCGTAAAATTTTGTTTTTTACGATAAACGGATATCTACAAACTCACAATATTGAAATTATACAAAACTTTGTTTAGAATCAAACTGTAATCTTATTTTTTGACGGTTTTATTACCATTTACATGTATACAAAGTACTACATGATTCACTTCATAATATAAGAATAAGTTTAGTAAGATTTTTAAAATAAGTTCATCAATAATAAACGTGTGGTACCTGAAATGTCCTTTAATCCACATAATAAAACATGTCCTGGGTTTAGTGAATACATATTTCTAGATGTTCTTGTAGCAACCAATAGGTGAATATTTCCAACAAATTAAGTCATACACATGATAAATACTATATTTATGACGAAAGCACGAGATTTAAACTTAAATTAACACTAAATGAAACTCAAAAACACTATTACATCCTATGAAAACTATAGAGGAGGTGAATCGGCAATGGTCAAATTTTAAATTTCCGTCCTTCTTTTTATAAAGTTCGCGAAATTGACTGTAGTTGGCATGTCGAACAGTAATGCTGTCAATTTTCTATGTAAGTCAATGTAAAAGGAAATTGGTGAAACAAATCAAAATAATGTGAAAAAGGTACCTGAGTACAAGTAATATGAGTGACAAAAAACATCAAAGCAAGATTTACTTCGTTCCAGATTGTAAAACGGGATACACATCAGATGTAAAACTAAAAAAAAAACCGAAAGGAGAAATCAATTCATGTCTTTTTAAAGCTTCTAATATAAGTAAAATAATGTATTTATGTCCAAATATAATATTTATTGTAAACTAGTCACAACACGTATCACGGAGTGTAGTTTATTTTATTATAAGTTTCTATAAAATAAAATGTTACGGTCATAGATCCTGACTTACAAACAACAATAATTATACATTAAATTTTACTTACTAGAAAAGAAAATTTATTTTTTTATAGAGTTTGAATGTTAGATAAAGAATTGCTCCTGTTATTTTTTTTTTGTTGAACCCCAATTTTGTCATTGTAAATGTTTTTATAGGATCCTAAATGCATATGTATCGTTCCTAGGGCCGATAAACCACTTTCTAGAGATGATAATGTTATAAATTTTTTAGAAGATATTTCCAAATATTAAGAGACTCTTTTTACTGTTATCAAAATAAAAAGTGGAAAGCCGATATTAAAGGATCAGGGCAATATCATGTACGAGTACATTCCCAAATCTTCCTTTATGTTTGTATTATAACAATAAAAAAATTTGTTAACTGTGTTTTATTTTGCTCTTATAATTAAGTATAGTTAAAAAAAAATTAGACAAAAAATTGTACTTACCAAATTTCAGCATTTAACAAATCTTTTTGAATTTGGTCATTCTTACCCAATTTGCATTTTATATAGATAAAACTAAATAATTTATCAATTAAAACATACAAGACTTATTTAGAAATAAATACAGCAGTATATTATGTGCTTTATTTGGCAATGAACAAGTTTATTTTTATTATTTTGACAAAATTATGTAAAATTCCCATAAGAAGCCATGTATTTTGAACTGCACTACTAGCACCAGCGCCCTTCCGGTGAATTAAAAAAGCTCAATTAGCGTTCGGTTTTTGGGACCGTATTTCGAGTAAGCCGATTTGCCTCCTTACTTCTAGTCTTCATAGTACATCCATACATCGCGAGGAACAAAAGGAGAAGACTTGTTTCTAGCAGCGAGAAAATTAGGGCTAAACAATAGAAAATTTCAGGCGTTTTATAGGATGTCCAAAGATAGTTTTTAAAAATTATTAAGAGCTGTGAGACCTAAAAACGTATGTATCGCTTGGCAACTGTTGACTGGTGACCGGCTGGTATATCTAGAAAGGGTCGCGACATAGCGTATCTTGGACGCCATTTTTTCCGAAATAGTAGTCGCCAGGCCTGCCAATATAAGAAAAAATATTACCGATTTTTTTTAAATTACATTTATATTATAAAATATGTATAAAATATTTTTTTTCAATCTTTTTAATCAATTATTTATAATCTCATATGTACATAGAATACGTCGTGAAAAGAAGATCACTTTTAATATTGTGCTGTTTTGGTTTATTTTAAAAGATAATATGAAAAGATGAAGCGAATTTTCTCATAGATGTGGATGCAGAGCAAATTTTGAATCCCTTTTTTAGGGCTCTAGTCCCCTAAGTCTATTTAGGCACTTCTTAAATTGTTGGTAGGTGTTATTTACTTTATTTATAAGTTTTAACGCTTCTGTATGCAGCAAAGAAAGTATAGGATTATTTTATTTTCGACCTCGAGTTTTCCACTGATTTTTACGTTTTGACGATAATTCAAAAATTGATAGAGAAACACCAAATATAAAACTTTAATCCATCCTACGATGAGCTAATTAAATTTTAGGCAGTCTAAGCATCTGGGATAGGGAGGATACCCTTTCGACATTCTAATTTTATGGTAAAACCCCACAATTGTTTTAATTATCAATACAAAATTTTCATGGTTACTATCTATAAAATAAACATTTAAATGTGTAATATTTCTACAATTTATTATATCAAAAATATTACTGACTTTTCTTATAAAAGTTGGAGCAACATCACGAAAATCAGTAATATTTAAATCTTTCTCCAAGAATTCTAAAGCATCGGCGACACTATTGCTCATTACTTGAGCTGCTAGCTTAACTTTCATTTTTTGTTTATGCCAGTCAGTATGAGCAATATGAGCATGTCTTATTTTATTCGCATTTAGATCTTGTTTTTCTTGAAAGTTATGCAAGTTTATGATATATTTCCATTCTACACTATTACCATCAGGATCAACAATCACTCTAAAGTCTGCCAAAAAAATAAATATTTTCTCCTGTTGTAGGGTACTCAAACCAACTTTTCGTGTTGTTACCTTCTATGCTGCCTTCTAAAATTTTTGTCGTAGTTTTATTTGATGATGGACCGTCACAGGTTACAGAAATAATTGATACTCCAACCTCATCTAATTTTATCAAACACTCTCTTACTTTATTTGCCTTTTCTTGTTCAGTAAGAGAACTAATCCAAAAATATTATTATAACTTGAGTTGACATTTCCTGCTCATAAATAATTGTGCCACTTCCAATGTTCACAGAACCCCTTGGTTGATTATTTTGATCCAGTCTATTGCTTTTTTTAATATGCATTTGATCAAATAACAAAGAACAAATAAATTCTTTATTTTAAGAGTTACTGAATAGAGTGAAAGACAGATTCAAGAAGAGATTTATTAGTATAATATGCACATACTGGATCAGAAAATTCAAGTTGTTCCATCTACATTGCTTCAGAAGCTGTAGAATGGGTCATTCAATTTATAAAGAAGACATCTATAAAAGTGCCTAAATCCAGAGAAAAAAGTTATTCTAAAAATAATAGGTAAAGTTATAAATGCCCATTTTTAGAAAATATTTATGGCACATATTATTTTGGAGATTATTAAAATATCTAAAATTCCAAAAACTTTAAGAACATGTTAAAAGAATATTAATGAGAAGTTTGTTATCTAGAACAAGTCAGAGGAGGTTATTCTCTAACTTTTAGCCGAAAACGCATAGCAACGAAAACACCAAGAGGACTTGTCAACAAATTTCGATCACCAACAGGCAAGCATGGGATTATGGTCTTGTTTATTGCTAGACGATTGTGCTATTAGGCATTCCAAACAAATGAATTACCAGTGGGCAGGTTTGGTATATCTAAGGGTGGCGACATATGGTGTATTCTATCTACTTTACGTAAAATCATGAATAATGGATTAAATTTAAATATTTTATGTCAAACACAATAAAAATAATATTTAAAAAACCCACCTATACATTTCTTCATAAATTGGCAGGCTTGGCGGGTACTACTTCGAATAAAAATAGCGTCCAAGTTGCAAGACTATGTCGCTACCCCCCTTAAATATACAAGAATTTCCCACTGGCACCTATTGTTTGACAGGTCGTTGGAATGCCTAATTTGTAAGTGATTTTAATTTTTGTCATGAGCTGTCATAATTATAAATCGTAAATGCTGATTGGTCTAAATACCTAGGGTTAGAATTTAAATGTCATTTTGACAATATTATAATTATAAACTATTAGAATATATTTAGGCCAATTCCAGAATTATAAGGAATCAAAAACATAATAAACAGCATACATTTGTTGACATTTAATATTCAAGTCATAATATTTAGGTCTATATTTTAATGTTTGACAAAACGTTACGCATGTGTAACTGTTTTGAAAGCGCTTTCCTTTTTTCAAATATGAACAGCACAGCAAGTAGAGAATACCAAAAAGTTTGTGCTGTATACTTTTGTTAGTTGTTTGTCACGTTATTAGAGAGACTTGCTAAGTGTTTTCAAAAATGCTGGTTAGAGAATAAGCCCGCTGGTTAGAGAATAAGAACCCTGATTAATTCAGCGAAGTAAAAGAAGGTTTTAATCTAGAGTATCTGTCAATATTCGCTTCTAACATACGCAGTTGATATATCTAGTATTAAAATAACATTATTTCAATTTGGTGACATACATGTTGTCATTTAATTATAATATGTAACATACGCACAACTTAGATTCTGATGGTATGTAATTCCATATATTCTTTGAAAATGGACCACTAACCAATTTTTTTTTTATTTATAATTACCACTTTTGATACTTTTATATTGTATTTTTTTATTAATTTTATATTGGATTTTTTTATTTAATTATTGTACTGTTTGAATCTAGCTTTTGAGCTTAAACTTACACACATGTTTGGAGACTTGAAGTTTTTGATGTAAATTTTTCTTTTTTGATGTCAATGGCAGTAAATCAATTTCTAATGTTGATGGTTGAGGCTCACAGATTTTGGCGATCTATAGGGTATTTTCTTTGCAATAAGATGGAATATTAAAAACTGAAAACAAAACAAAAAATAAAATAACAAACCAATATTATTTAAACAGTAAGTCAAAATCTAGTTTGTAAATAATATTTACCATTGGTGCATAGCTTCATTTTTATAAGACGCTTGTTTTTAATTTTTTGGTTATCCTTAAAATGATTACTGCATAATAATATTCAATATCACTGAGTGCTTTATTTTTCATTGCTGAAACCCATTTCCCCAACTTTTGAAAATGTGCTTAAATTTGGAAGGTAGTGAAAATATATCAAGGTGAATCAAAATCCAATGCACCTTCAAGTGCAACAGCAATTAGGCATTCCAACGACCTGTCCAAATGGCTACCAGTGGGGACTGATAGTTTTGATATGGCAACCCTGTCGTCATGTTGTCATTAACAGGGTCAATGATACATATATAGATATATAGATTGCTCAAAGCTGGTCGTTTGCGAGCGGCCATATTGCCTGGCAAATATTTACTAATTTGAATCGGTTTAGCAAAAATGTATTTAAAAACCAATTTTCAAAAAATAATTGCTTACATTTTTACTTCAAGCATAAGCTTATGTTTATTTTAAAAAATATGGATGATCAATCTATGCAACAATCTATTTCATTGACCTTGTCAAATCACCAGGCCTACAGGGTTGCCATAATTTTGCCATATCATAACCTGTCAAAACCCACTGGTAGCCATTCAGTTTGGAATGCCAAATAGCTATTTCAAATTTTTGAAATTTGATTTGAAGTTTCTCACGAGTTGGTAACTGACTCTGTCAATACTGTCATTTCGATACAAACACCATCCCGTTAATTGGACCTTAGATAATATAATAGCAGATAGGCCATCACTGCATAAAGTTATACAAATTAATCTCGCTATCATATGATCAGTATCTCTCTTTCTAATGAAGGCTTTCTCACTCGTTTTAGAATTCTCAGCAGTAGCGTACCGTAAAACAATTTCACTGGGTCATTTTAAATGCGAAAATGTTGACCAAATAGAATATAAAATAAAATGTTCTAAAAGGTGGGTAGGTGCATTTTTAATGAAGTGAAAACAAAATATGACTTTTTTGTTATGAATATAATATTAATAACAATTACTTTTAACACCACAATACGAACAAATTTTATTTAAACACTGGAATAATTGTCTGAGAAAAGCTCTGTAAAACTGACAAATACAAACAAAGAGATAGAGATATTAATCTATTTCTCTCTAATTAGAATTCTCGACCATATTATCATGGCGACACAAACATTGTTTACTGTCCTCTCTTTACTACTTACTTACTCTGAGAATTGGACTGGTACTAAATTACCTATCCTACAGCACAGTGAGCACTTTCTGGAACTCTTACTTTGCATATTGATTTCTTTACTACCATCGTCCTGTTGATTACTGGTCGATTTCTATAAGTATAATTTTTGTACTCGGACAATTACTCGACTCCTGCCGAGCGACAGTTCTAGTAAAAATTTCTGGAAGTACGTTTCGTGCGCTTGGCAACGATTACAAATTAGAAATTTACAGGTAATGCAGATCATCTTTAATTTCAGTTTTGTCAGTAACATCAAAAAACTGTCAGCAATGAAAATTTGCAACTTTGTACACAAACTCGATATTTAAGCAGGTAATAAGTAAACGTACATAATTAACATATATTTTATATTTCAACACTATCTCGTCACCTGTTTTTCTTCTCAATTATTCCTGCAATCCTTGAATAACAAAAAAGAGACAGATGCCAGAGTTAAACAAACGCGTATATACGAGATACCTCATACTCTCATAACGGAACAATTTAACGTGACATAAAACATTACGTTTTCGGAATGTACCTATATTTATGATTTAAAAACGTACATTATTAGGTAGATTAATAAATTAGTTAATACATTCAGGCTTTTTCAATTCTTCTAAAACTTCAAATTGATAAAAAAACAAAAAGAATAAGTCACCGCGGCACCTATCGGCGCCTGTAGGACCGGCGCATTGCACTTTTAGAACCGGCGCTTGTAGGACAGGCACACCGGGAAATCTCCCGGTTTTCTGGTGGGCTTATACGCCCCTGCTTTTTATGCCTATAATGTCTGTGTAAAGATATCTATTGTTTTAATTAGGCTCAACAGATTCCTTTAGATCCTTCTTGGAACAAGGTTACATACTATACAGGGTGTCCCAGCTTTTATTAGAGAGGCTGTAACTTTTATAATAATTATCACAATTAAATGAAATTCAGATCGGAGCTATAATGACTTATGAGCTATCATACCGGAAGTGACCATGAATTTTGTTATTTCAAATAGGACACACTGTAAATTTCAACAAATCTGAATTTTCTAATCAGTTCTACACATTTTTCATGTAATATGTCCTATACCTATCTCTAACCGTTTCTGATAATTTGGTGGTTACACTAACTTATGATTCTTGTTCGAAAATAAAATGTAAAAATAGTACAGTTTATTGATTATTATAAAAAGAGAGTACATAATTATTATAATAAATGTTCGAAGGGTCTTTCGTCCTCTTCAACACAAGCTTGAAATCGTTTTAGGAGTTCCTTTGTACACGATGCTCTTATCATCTCGGGAGTAATATTATGGCCTGCTTTTTTTATTTATAGATCATTTAAATCAGTTGGTTGGGTTGCATAGACCAATAAAAAAATCTAAAGGGGTCAAATCAGGAGAACGCGCCAGCCAACTTATAGGTCCCTTGTTTCTAATCCATTTATTGGAAAATATCATATCCAGGTAATTTGTGACAATTCTATTATTGTGTGGTGGGGCACCGTTCTGTTGTCAGAGCATGGTTGCGCGGTCGCTAAGCGGAATGTCTTCTAACAGCCGGGGAAGAGAGTTTTGAAGAAAATGTAAATACCTTACCCCATTTAACGTGCCATCAAAAAAATAGGGACCTATTAGACGCCCGTTAAATAGCCCGCACCAAACATTGATGCCCCACACTGTTTGGAAACGAGTTTCTCTGACCCAATTTGGATTTTCTACTGACCAGTAGTGAGAATTGTGGCGATTTACCATTCCATTGTTATAAAATCTTGATTCATCACCCCATAAGATTTTCTCCAAAAACGTAGTATCCTCAAAAAGGATAACACATGATATATAAATTGCAACCTTCGCTCGTAGTCGGTGGGACGCAGTGCTTGAACAAGAAATATTTTATATGGATGGTATTTTTCTGATTTGAGGATCCTGTATACAGTACTTTTGCTAATTCCCATTTCTAGAGAAGTTTCTCTTACAGAAACTTTTGGATTAACATTTGCATAAGCCAATACTTTTATCGAAATTTCTTAATTGCTTGCAGGTGCCTGATGATGGGAATGTTTTATCGAATTCAGAAAAAATCCAGTTCGCATTTTTGACTCAATCAAGGAAAAAGTATACGCTGCAGGTGTCCTATGATCAGGAAACCGTTGTTGATACATTCTTCTTGCATGAGGCCTATTTTTTTGACACTCACCGTATAAAAGTAACATATCAACACATTTATTGGGTGTGAAAGATTGGGTGTGAAAGTAAAAGGCAATGTACTTTGAGTCGTTACCACTAAAAATAACCAATTAGTTGTCAACAGTGATGCAAAATGACATCGAAAGTTTGACAAAACAAAGCCCACTAGATATATCTAGATGGGTAGCACAAAACATACATAAACACAATGTGTAACGAGGAAACTACTAAAGAAGTTTCAGGCTTTTCTTGAGACAGAAAGAAGACACTTCAAATGTTCATATAATTTCTAATGTTAGATTTTTTTGTTATAAAATGTCCGTAAAATTTATTAAATTGTACTATTTTCATTTTCAGTCAAGATACTTAATAAATGTAACCTCCAAATTATCAGAAATGGTTAGAGATAGGTATAGGACATAGTACATCAAAAATATGTAGAATTGATTGGAAAATTCAGAATTGTTGAAATATACAGTGTGACCTATTTGAAATGACAAAATTCATGGTCAGTTCCGGTAGGACCGGAAGTTCTTGATATTCGAAAATACGCTCATTAGATAGCAAACATGTCATTATAGCACCCTTCTAAATTTAATTTAATTCTGATAATTATTATAAAAGTTGCAGCCTGTCTAATAAAGGTAAGTTTTAACAAATTTATAGAATGATCTATCCATTACAAATTACTTTTAAAGCATATAGTACGTCTGTTTATTCTTAGAATAAAAAATGATAAAATCTATTACAAGTAATTTTTTTTTTCTGAGATAGAAGTGACTGATTCCATATAATTTTTTTTTATATTTTTAAAAATATGTGTAACTCTGTCCTAATTCCTATTTTTTGACATACATAAGGTAAAAAATTTGAAATGTATCACTTCAAGTGGTACCAATAAAAACTCCCAGGCCGGATATTTTGGTAAGTAATAGAGATATTTTAATTCTGTAAAAGCCAGTTCATAGAGCGCTAAGAGAGCTTCAGTTTAAGATATAAATTGATTTTAAATAGGTCAATATGTAGATGGCGCTGCGCTCAATATTTTTTTTTTAGATGGGAGGATCTTTCTTATGTAGCGCATCTTGTAATAAATGCATTTTTAAGCAATTTTTTTCCATGAATGAATTCGATAAATCTAGCCATTTTTGATATACAGAGTGGGTCACTCAAAACAGTTTCATCCTGTTTTTCGGCATTAATCATTGGATTTTTAGAAAATGCTAAAACAGGTTGATTTTTATTCCAAATTAAACACATTTTTACAATACAGACATCTGTCATGTGTCAACCCCCTCCCTTTCACTTTTCCAACCCCTTAATTTTAAATAAGGAATGTACCATGTACGACACATCATTAAAAAGTTAATTTCATGGGGAAGTTAGAAATATGACAGTTTATTGCGATATTTTTAATTTTAGCGCCCTCTATCGGGATAAAAAAATCTGTAACGTATTATAAAGTGTGACACTTCATTTGAAAGCTAATTTAATTACTGATTCAATGCACCACATAACATTAATAAAAAAATATTTCCATATTGCACTTGCAACAAAATAAAGTTAGCAATAATGTTTAAAATAATGCATGACTAATTTTTAAACTATTGCAAGTGCAATATGGATTGGATATTTATAATAATATTATGGTATTAATTAATGTTATGTGGTACATTGAATTAGTAATTAAATTTGCTTTCAAATAAGGTGTCACACTTTAAAATACGTAGTTTTTTATCCCGATGGAGGGCGGTACAATTAAAAGTATCCACAATGAAGTCATATTTCTAAATTCCCCATAAAATTACCTTTTTAATTATGTACTACACATTGTAGTATCACACTCTATAATACGTAGTAGTTTTTTATCCCGCTAGAGGGTGATAAAATTTAAGTAATGCAATGTACATAAATATTTCTGAATCCCCCATTAAATTACCTTTTCAATGATGTGCCATTCATGGTACATTACCTATTTAAAATTAAGGTGTGGAGAAGTACAAGGCCCACTCTGTATATCAAAAATGGCGAGATATTTAGAAATAGTTCATAGAACACAATCTGCTTAAAAATGCATATTTTACAAGATGCGCTATACAAGAAGGGGCCTCCCATCGAAAAAAAATTATTGAGCGCAGCGCCATCTACATATTGACCTATTTAAAATTAATTTATATCTAAAACTGAAGCTCTCTTAGTGCTCTGTGAACTGGTTTCTACAGAATTAAAATATCTCTATTACTTACCAAAATATCCGGCCTGGGAGTTTTTATTGGTACACCCTGTATAACGGAAGAGTAAATTGGATTTTTTTTTATTGTTAAGTTTCAGAAATAATAATTTCTGCTGATTTTAAAATAAACACATGAAACAATTAAAACGGCCCTGCAAAGGCACTTTGTATGCAATTTCACCAGTACTCCCACCAGTACGTAATGCGCGAATTCAATTAGGCTTGCTTTTGTCAATAGGTATTGTGGTTTAATTTTAAATATACAGTTCACTGTACTAAGAGTGTAATTAGTGGAAACCTAATTTTGTTTTATAAATATCCTTTATTACATTTGAATAAAAGTGGCCGATTTTTTTTTTGTAAAACAAAATTTTATATTTGAGTTGTATTTTTCTATAAATTTGTCATTGACAAAATATTCACAAAACAATCTTTTGGATTCTGATGAAAAAACTATTTGATACGCCCATGAAGTTCGCAGCTGTCAAAATTTCGTAACTTTTCTGTTTCATTTGTTTATCTGAGAAACAAAATAATAAATGTAAAATAAGGAAGTAAGCTGTGCATTTGACAGAAAGATTTCCAGTGTAATTACGCTTAGGGTACCCATGATCAGAAAGATTTTCGGAAATCTTCCCTGTTGTTACAGTAACGATTATAAATAACTATACTTGATTGGTTAAAGAATGTTCGTGTGTAATTTTCAGTACAAACATTCGATCAAAAAAATTTTTAAATAAACTTATTGAATCTTCCAAATTTGAGATTGCACTGATTTTGGATATTATCCATTGCAGCATGTACATTTATCATATACGTTGATAGATAATAGAAACACTGTAAAACAAGGCCTATATTCTATAATAAAATTTTGAGTTAGTACCTATCTAATGTTCTAACAGTAACAGATATACACTATTGAACGTGTTTATAGAGCGGAACTACTAAATATGTTTTATTTTCGTAATAAAGAAGCGAATATAACTTTAAATATATTCTGAAATAAATTAATTTAATGAGTTATTTGATTAAAGAAAAATAATTTAAAATACATGTCTATATAAACATGATTTATTTTTATTTAAATTCAAAAAGACATGCTGCACAAAAATCTATTGTGTAAATAGTTTAAATTGTACTACGGCTATCCATAAAAAATGTATTGAAGTTATTATGAAAGTGCGTTGACTTTTATTTTCTCTCAAATTCAGAAAAAAAATAGAGAGGTTGTCTTATTAAAAACACCAAAGTCATGGTCTACTTCCAGTTAGATTAATTGGTTGTTACTCATTCTTAAAATATTCTCGTCTAACCAAGAATGTATAATAACAAAAATAGAAAACAAACTACATTGGTTCGGGGTTCGGTCATATAACAAGAGTAAATCAAGACAGACTTTTTTTATTAATTTATTTAACGTCGGCCTATTTCTAACTACACCGACGCAGGCAAGTGTTTATCTGTTTATCATGGTAGGTAAAAATAAATTGTATAAAATACAATGTAGAGTTTTAATAAAAAATCGAAGAAAATTACATACACAGATAAAAGAAAAGCACTGTTAATAATACTCAAGAACAAAAAATAATTTTTAAAACATAAACTGCAATGCTCTTAAATAGCGTTTTAAAATCAAAGAAAAGTACATACATAGACAAGAGAAAAGTAAAAGAACAACAATGGCGATAATACTCAAGAACATAAAAAATATTTTTAAACATAAACTAAGCAAAGTTCCTTTACATATATCTACTTAAGTAGGTACATACAAAAATGACAACAAAAATATTTTCTTACATGCAGATGGTAAATACAGACATACAGACACACAGACACACAGACACATATACAGACATACAGACATACACACAGACATACAGACATACAGACATACAGACATACAGACATACAGACATACAGACATACAGACATACAGACATACAGACATACAGACATACAGACATACAGACATACAGACATACAGACATACAGACATACAGACATACAGACATACAGACATACAGACATACAGACATACAGACATACAGACATACAGACATACAGACATACAGACATACAGACATACAGACATACAGACATACAGACATACAGACATACAGACATACATACATACAGACATACAGACATACAGACATACAGACATACAGACATACAGACATACAGACATACAGACATACAGACATACAGACATACAGACATACAGACATACAGACATACAGACATACAGACATACAGACATACAGACATACAGACATACAGACATACAGACATACAGACATACAGACATACAGACATACAGACATACAGACATACAGACATACAGACATACAGACATACAGACATACAGACATACAGACATACAGACATACAGACATACAGACATACAGACATACAGACATACAGACATACAGACATACAGACATACAGACATACAGACATACAGACATACAGACATACAGACATACAGACATACAGACATACAGACATACAGACATACAGACATACATACATACAGACATACAGACATACAGACATACAGACATACAGACATACAGACATACAGACATACATACAGACATACAGACATACAGACATACAGACATACAGACATACAGACATACAGACATACAGACATACAGACATACAGACATACATACATACAGACATACAGACATACAGACATACAGACATACAGACATACAGACATACAGACATACAGACATACAGACATACATACATACAGACATACAGACATACATACATACAGACATACAGACATACAGACATACAGACATACAGACATACAGACATACAGACATACAGACATACAGACATACATACATACAGACATACAGACATACAGACATACAGACATACAGACATACAGACATACAGACATACAGACATACAGACATACAGACATACAGACATACAGACATACAGACATACAGACATACAGACATACAGACATACAGACATACAGACATACAGACATACAGACATACAGACATACAGATATACAGACATACAGACATACATACATACAGACATACAGACATACAGACATACATACATACATACATACAGACATACAGACATACAGACATACAGACATACAGACATACAGACATACAGACATACAGACATACAGACATACAGACATACAGACATACAGACATACAGACATACAGACATACAGACATACAGACATACAGACATACAGACATACAGACATACAGACATACAGACATACAGACATACAGACATACAGACATACAGACATACAGACATACAGACATACAGACATACAGACATACAGACATACAGACATACAGACATACAGACATACATACATACATACATACATACAGACATACAGACATACAGACATACAGACATACAGACATACAGACATACAGACATACAGACATACAGACATACAGACATACAGACATACAGACATACAGACATACAGACATACAGACATACAGACATACAGACATACAGACATACAGACATACAGACATACAGACATACAGACATACAGACATACAGACACACAGACACACAGACACACAGACACACAGACACACAGACACACAGACACACAGACACACAGACACACAGACACACAGACACACAGACACACAGACACACAGACACACAGACACACAGACACACAGACACACAGACACACAGACACACAGACACACAGACACACAGACACACAGACACACAGACACACAGACACACAGACACACACACACAGACACGCAGACACGCAGACACGCAGACACGCAGTACACACACACACACACACACACACACACACACACACACACACACACACACACACACAGACACACAGACACACAGACACACAGACACACAGACACACAGACACACAGACACACAGACACACAGACACACAGACACACAGACACACAGACACACAGACACACAGACACACAGACACACAGACACACAGACACACAGACACACAGACACACAGACACACAGACACACAGACACACAGACACACAGACACACAGACACACAGACACACATACACACAGACACACAGACACACAGACACACAGACACACAGACACACAGACACACAGACACACAGACACACAGACACACAGACACACAGACACACAGACACACAGACACACAGACACACAGACACACAGACACACAGACACACAGACACACAGACACACAGACACACAGACACACAGACACACAGACACACAGACACACAGACACACAGACACACAGACACACAGACACACAGACACACAGACACACAGACACACAGACACACAGACACACAGACACACAGACACACAGATACACAGACACACAGACACACAGACACACAGATACACAGACACACAGACACACAGACACACAGACACACAGACACACAGACACACAGACACACAGACACACAGACACACAGACACACAGACACACAGACACACAGACACACAGACACACAGACACACAGACACACAGACACACAGACACACAGACACACAGACACACAGACACACAGACACACAGACACACAGACACACAGACACACAGACACACAGACACACAGACACACAGACACACAGACACACAGACACACAGACACACAGACACACAGACACACAGACACACAGACACACAGACACACAGACACACAGACACACAGACACACAGACACACAGACACACAGACACACAGACACACAGACACACAGACACACAGACACACAGACACACAGACACACAGACACACAGACACACAGACACACAGACACACAGACACACAGACACACAGACACACAGACACACAGACACACAGACACACAGACACACAGACACACAGACACACAGACACACAGACACACAGACACACAGACACACAGACACACAGACACACAGACACACAGACACACAGACACACAGACACACAGACACACAGACACACAGACACACAGACACACAGACACACAGACACACAGACACACAGACACACAGACACACAGACACACAGACACACAGACACACAGACACACAGACACACAGACACACAGACACACAGACACACAGACACACAGACACACAGACACACAGACACACAGACACACAGACACACAGACACACAGACACACAGACACACAGACACACACACACACACACACACACACACACACACACACTCACACACACACACACACACACACACACACACAACATCATCCTGAAAATAGTCAAAACGGATTCAGGGGACCCCAAAACGTAAAAATCCGTCGAAAACTGGAGGTCGAAAAAAATCATGATTCCTATACTTTCCTTATCTGTATACAGATAAGAAAGTAAAAAGCGTAGCAATTAGATGAAATGCGGGGCATTTTTGTACTTAACGTGTGCCAGCAAGTTATAAAGAGGGAAAATTACAGGGACGTCTGGCAACCCTAGCTGAGTACCTAGATATGGACGCATAATTTTCAAGATAGCCAAGATTTATTGATGAACGTGGCAAAAGGTTTGATAAAACTTTAGAGCCAAAGCAACTACAACACCAATTTTCTCTTCATCCATGATCAGTACACAAAAGATATATTTATTTTTTATCCTTACAAATTCAAAACCAAATCCTAACTACAATACATAATAAACAAATAAAAATTCGCGATATCTGACAATGTCATAAACATTGTCAATATGAACCACATACTTTGATTTTCTATAGGCGTTTTCGGAAACTTACTCGGATCAGAAAGATTATTAATCCTATTGTTCGTTTACCTACGGTTACCAACCCTATCAGTGTTCGGGAACTAGAAGATTATTAATCCAGTTTTGTGATCGAGATTAATTTTGTGATCCTCTCTGCGAGTAGATTAGTAATAGATCCACATGTAAACTTTTTTAATGTCGGGTGTCTGACAGTTGTAGTTTTTTTGAAGTTTTTTACTTTATTCTTTATTTTTTACTTGTAATAAAAAATGTTTATGCAAGATGATGATATTTTGGCTAGATGTCCATATTGTGATTTTATTAGTCAATCTATAAATGTAAAAAGACATATTAAAGAAACCCATGAAGTGTTTACAATCGAAACTCTTAACCACGACTATGCTAATATAAGTGAACAAAACGAATATATTGAAAACGAGTCATATGAAATAAATGAAACTAATCTAGGTAAGTTAATTTCCATATAAGCAAGCCACTTTTAAAATAAGTTACTTTTTGAGAGGAACATGAGTATCAAACAACTCCCCATAGTGAGAAACTAATTGAAGAAGAAAATTTCGAACGCAGCAGTTCTTCCAGTAAGTTTAAAATGTATTTATTTTGTTATATTTGTAATGTTCACATTATTGTTTTAGTGTTAAATGATAAAACAATATGGATGAGATCACAAACTTTATTATTAATTGATCTTTATAAAAAACATCTAGCAGAATTTAATGACAAAAAAACCACAAATTGGTCAATTTGGAGTAAAATTTCTAAGGAAATTGAAATAGAGTGTAAGAAAAGGTTTACTTCTCAGTTCTCAACAATGCGAAACAAAGTTTAAAATAAATGAACTTCAAAATAGGATTAATAATCCAACTCGTTCGTAAACTATCGGCACTAAGTTCAGTGATCCACCTGATCCGTCAGGTAAACCTAGTAATCTGGATTTGTAATCTATAGTAGGATTCCGAAAACGCCTTATATGAACCAAACATTTTTAAATCAGAATAATAGAACGTCATTATAATGACGTAAGAACCATACTTGACTTGGTCACATTTGTAGTAACTGATTCAAAAACGCCTTATGTAAAATCTGTTTTCTTTAGGGGAAATACCGCCAATATTTACAATACTTACCCTTATATCATAATATATAGGCACAAAAATTAACCACCTGCTATATATGGATGACCTGAAGGTAGTCGGAAAAACTGAAACGGATTTAGAAGAACAGCTGGTAACAGTCAAAAAGGTCAGCGATGATATACAAATGGAGTTCGGGATAGAGAAATGTGCAAAAGCAATATTTAAAAGAGGTAAACTACAAAAGAAAAGTAACATCGTTGAAAGTGAGTTTCAATTCCGCCAGTTAGAAGAACAAGAAAACTATAAGTACTTAGGCATAGAGGAAGGAGAGAGGATAGATCACAAAAAAATCAAAGATCAACTAAGAAAAGAATACAGAAAACGAGTACGTATGATCTTAAACACAGAACTAAATAGCAAAAATAAAATAAAAGCAATAAATCAAATGGCCCTACCAGTTCTACAATATAGTTTTGGTGTAATAAATTGGAGACTGGAAGAAACTAAAGGTCTAGACAGAGGAACAAGAAAACTTCTTACTATGCATAAAATGCAGCATCCTAGAGCTGATGTAGACCGCTTATATGTATCTAGAAGAGAAGGAGGTCGAGGTTTGCAACAGATAGAAGCAGCATTCAAAGCAACCATGCTCAATATGAGTGAATATTTGTTGAAGAATAATACAAATCGGTTTATAAATGTCATCAAAGAATATGATAAAGAATTACCAAAAATTAGGTCAATTACTAAATTAGCAGCAGAACTCAGAACATCTTTAGAGCTAGAGTATAACCCGATAGAAAGTGTTGAAAAAAGTAAACGTAAAATAAAATCTAAACTAAGCGCAGCAATAACAACTAGTTGGAAAGAAAAAGTCATGCACGGCCAATATATAAGGCAAAATGAAGAACAACCAGAAATAAACAAGACCCATACATTCAGCTGGTTAACTAAAGGAAACATAAAAGGGGAAACAGAAAGTTTACTGATAGCAGCTCAAGATCAAGCTATTAACACAAGGTACTTCGCAAAAAACGTACTCAAACAGACAGTAGATCCCAAATGTCGAATATGTAACGCCAAGGACGAAACAATTAGTCATATTCTGTCTAACTGCCCAATATTGGCCAAAAATGAATACATTAAGAGACATGATAATGTAGCAAAGTTAGTACACTACAGCATAAGCAAGGACATTGGAGCTGAAGTGACCAAGAATTGGTACCATCACTGCCCTGAACAAGTGATTGACAATGAAAACGTAACGGTCCTATGGAACCAACAAATACAAACAGACAGGCACATAACAGCAAATAAACCTGATATAATAATTAAAGATAGACAAAACAACTTGTGTACAATAATAGATATTGCAATTCCAGCCGATAGCAACGCAATTCAAAAAGAGGCAGAAAAATATCTAAAATATAGAGATCTGGCCATAGAAATATCTAGGATGTGGAACATCAAAACCCAGATTATACCTGTTGTCATTGGCGCTACCGGTGCAATTACTAATAGACTAGAGCGTAATTTGAATAAAATTAGGGAAAACCATAATATTATACAGCTCCAAACCAATGCAATACTAGGAAGCGCACACATCATTCGCAGAGTGTTAGGATAGGTGCGACCCAAGGAATACGGTGTATTTTCGGTCCAAACCTAATAAAAAACCAGTGTACCCTTACAACATGAACACTGTGAAACTAAACAATAATAATAATAATAATAATAATAATAATAATAATAATAATAATAATATTAATAATAATAATAATAATAATAATAATAATAATAATAATAATAATAATAATAATAATAATAATAATAATAATAATAATAATAATAATAATAATAATAATAATAATAATAATAATAATAATAATAATAATAATAATAATAATAATAATAATAATAATAATAATAATAATAATAATAATAATAATAATAATAATAATAATAATAATAATAATAATAATAATAATAATAATAATAATAATAATAATAATAATAATAATAATAATAATAATAATAATAATAATAATAATAATAATAATAATAATAATAATAATAATAATAATAATAATAATAATAATAATAATAATAATAGGGGGGTGGGTGGCTCAGTGGTAGAGCCTCTGCCTGTGGATCCAAGGGTCCCAGGTTCGAATCCCACCGTTGGCCGGAATTTTTTCATTTAATTTAATTATTTAAAATTAATTCTGATGCCTTGGTAGGATTCCCCACTCGACCATTCACTGTTGGGTTCTAATTAACAGTGCTGTTCCTAAAGTGGCGCTGGGAAACAGTAACAAAGCCTACACAGAACACGAGGCAAAATAACCTTAGCAGTTGAAGCCGATGACACACAAAAATAAAAAAAAAAAAAAAAAAAATAATAATAATAATAATAATAATAATAATAATAATAATAATATGCAGTGTAATTTTTACCGCAAACGAAGCTATTGACTACGGTATAAGTTTTAGCGTAATTATCTGGCCACATGAATCTGGAGCTAATAATGGCAGTAATAGTCCTGATAAGTGCAAAGAAATAAAAAAAAAAGTGTTAGTTTTAGCATCACATCTGAGCAGAGGTATTTAACCGAGGAATAGGCATCGGCTTATTATGTGGTCTCGAATTCTACAAACCACTTTTACAGTTTAAGCACCTTGTTAGTGAAAGTTCTTATCATTGTGATCAGGCGAACGTATTCTTTGAAATATGTATCTATAGTTAATTAATAGCTTTAAATATTTTTGGATTAGTGTGTATATTTTATATTTGTTTATTTATTTATTACTATCAAATTAACGGAATAAATATTATTTTATTCGCTAAAAACATTTTTTGTTTAAAAAATTCCACTATGTTTTATAACAAGTCTTAATTATGTAAAAAATGTTCATGAGTAGATACAATCCATATTACAGTCAGAAAATGCAACTAAATAATTTTGTCCATCTGGCTTGAATTGTTCGAAACACTGTGCATCGGGATGGTAGAAGGCTTGGTTATATTATATACATAGATTAGGTGAAAGTGAATAGATGGGAAACTCAATGGTAAAATTCTGAGTCAATGTGCTGCCATCTATCAAATTGAAGTGGTACTAAAAATTCAATATGGCCGCCACGAGCGGGCTTTTTGAAATTTAACTTTGTAATAGCTGGGCAAAAATGTAATGAAGAAAATCAAATAAAGCAAATAATTTGGAAAAATATTTGACTAGTTTCAAATCATAAAATAACCATATTGACTGTTTTGTGATTTGAAACTAGTAAAATATTTTGCCAATTTATATCTTTATTTAATTTCACTTCATTATATTTTTGCATTAATTTCAAACTTGAAATAAAATGCAATTTATTTTTATTACAGTAAATTAATGCCGCATGATATAATTTGTCTATTTAAACATGGAAATACTCAAACAAATATGCATTTACACCATATAAATAATTAAATATTTATAAAACAAACCTATCAAAAATGTTTTCTGTAACAAAATCAGCATATATAAGTGTTCAAGACCTTTATAAATGTTTTGCGACTTGGAGTGGCAAATAAGTTTTAAAAAAATTGAAGTTGAAGCATCATTCTTTTTTACTATCGAGGCAAATTTGAGTGTGCATAAAATTTGCCATACGGTTATTGAGTCGACTAGTTAGGTTGAGGAGCATTTCTTCATCCGATAATTGTTTTCTTGATTTATTTATACAGCACTTGTAGTTATTAAATTTTTATTCATCATGTGGGCACTGTGATAAATGAATTTAACATTTGAGCTTAAATTAAACTTACACACGTTCGGATCCTTGAAGATTTTAGGGTGTTTTCTTGTTTGATGTCCATGACATTGAATCAATTTTGGATACTGATGGCTGAGGCTCAAATATTTCATCGATCGACAGGGTATTTTCTTACAGCAATGATCATTTATAAACTGAAAACAAAAAGAAATTTAAGTAACAGACCAATTATTTTAACACTGAATCAAAAACAAGTTTGTAAATATTACTTACCGTTGGTGCCATACAGTGGTGGTGCATGTTTCTTAAGACACCTATTACAAATTATTTGGTTATCCTTAATATGACGACTGCATATTTAATGTGGTATAAATTGCATCACTATCAATATCTGGGAGTGCTTTATTGTTTATTGCTGAAATCCATCTTCCCATCGTTTGAAAACATGCTTAAAATTGGAAGGTGTTGAAAAATAAAACTAGATTCTAGATGAATCAAAATTCATTACACCTTCAAATACAATAGCCATTTTAATTTCTCCAAGTTTGAAGTTTTGACGAGCTGACAACTGACATGACATTTCGATACGAGCGCCATCCCGTTAATTGGAGTGGTACTAAATTACCATCCTCATGTTTTTCCATTTGAGTTACTAGCCCCTAGTTATATACGAGTATCTAAGGGTAGAAGCCCACGGTTCCTAGATTGAAACGGTGGCCTCATCTGAATTGCTAAGGACGATGTGATATCACGGAATTAAAAAGTGAGTTGACAGAACATACTATTCTGCTTGGGTTCGTAAGTTAGTTATTAAAAATCCAATATTTTATTGTTATTTAGTGGTATTTATATTTTTGTTTTTGAATTTTTGAATTATTTTATGGTGTTAGAGTTCTTATAATATCGGTAGTGATTTTTTAAAAGATGAGCTACAAAAGCAAACAAAAATTATGTAATGATTCCCATAAAATTTCCAATAAATTACTTTTCATTTGAATTATAAAGAGGAATATTATTGCGTGAATGGTTTATTTTAAACATTTTGGGTTAGGGTACAGCCTTTGAGCCACATTTTGTATATACCCTGAAATAATTTGAAATTTTAGCATACCTAAAGCAAGCTGTAGTGTTGCTGTTTGCAATGACAATTTTTGCAAACAAAATCATCAAAAGAAAGGGACTGAACCTAAACTGAAATTAAAGGCTAATGGTAAAATTTTAGAATATTATTCTGCAATCGTCATTTATAATTAATAAATTAATTGCAGCTTTGTTCGCCCTTAAACTGAAAGCAGATGATATGTTTTCTTACAAGCATTAAACACAACCAAAAGCAAGAAAAGAACAAACATTATTGGAAATTTGTTATTAAAAATAAGTTAAGAAGAAACATGCAATGTATATTTATATTGGAATTAAAAAATATATTTTATCAGTTCTAGTGGCGGTTCGTGACCAAAATATTGGGGTTCACAACAACCGAATATAGATCTTATCACAGTTGTAGATACAAATGTTTCAGTGTTTTAAAAAGGTGTAGATGTACAAAGGTATAATATACCTAAAACGCCGAAAGTTATTTACCTTCATCTGTACTGAGATCTATAGACTGTCATTATGAACCCCAATATTTTGATAACGAGCCGCTACTGGTCAGTTCCTAGTTATTTTATGTATAAACAGTATAATGTACTTAAAGAATAAACGAATAAAACATCCCAGTTTTATTATGTGATTCGCGTCCGAAATTCATCTATAAAATCCTCTTCCTTAAATTTTAACACTTTATGTATTCACAGTTTCAATATTTATGTTACATTTTTTAAACCATTGCAATCATATTTTATGAATTTTTTTTTTTTTTTTTGAGAAAGGGAATAGTAGTTTATGCAACAAGAGTGGATATGAGAGCCATATCGCATGAAGATGAAGTTTGGGCACGACGCCATAGGCGGAGTGATCAATCGTCTGTGTGCGACATAGACAATCCACTCGAGTTGTACGGTATATTTTTCCTTCGACTCACTAACGAAAATCTACAAATTTAAAAAAATATATATTTTAGGTAATTAAAACAAAACTAATTTTAAAATAATTTATGAATTTTACTGATTTTTAAAATAAAATAATAATTTTTTTTTATTTAATTAATCCCCAGCAGAAATTCTATCCCGGGCTTTCGCGTGGAATGCAAGCGGTCTGTCCTCGCGTCCATGGCCACTTTTAGGATTTTGGTTTTATTACTCGTATTTAAAATAGTATCATATAGATTGATTAAAATTAATTATATTTTAAAGTATGGACAAAATAAAAATGCTATTAATTATCGATTCTACACAAAAATAACTCATTTTAATGTACGAGGGCCATTCAATAAGTACAGAGACAAATTCTATAATTTTAAAACTATTCAGGGGTGTTAGTTGGCAACCTTGGGATATGCTCTGATCAGCTGTTTCATCATTTTATGTCAACATAACCTCAACATTTTTAATTCACCATGGCAAGTCCACTAGAAGATTGCACCTTAGAAGAGCAGCGCTCAGTCATTAGATTTTTAGTCGCAGAAGGTGTAAAACCAAGTGAAATTTTTTCTATAATGCTGATACAGTACAGTAAAAGTTGTATGAATCGTGCGAATTTTTACAAGTGGGTTGATTGGTTTAAAAGTGGCCGAACAAGTGTAGGTGATGAACCCCGATGTGGACGTCCAGTGGAAGTTTCTGGTCCATCGTTGGAATCGAGGATTGAGGGACTTATTCGTGATAACAGAAAAATTACTGTTGAAATGATAGCTGAGAAAGTTCAAGTAAGTGTTGGAACTGTTCACAATGTCATTCAGAACAATTTAAAATACAGAAAATCAAGGCTTTCCATTAGTCAAGAGTTAAAGAAACGAAGTTTGATTAAAGGAGACGCTTTTTTAAAAAGAATAGTGACCAGCGACGAGGTCTGGATCTATCACTACGACCCTGAGACCGAAAGGCAGAGTATGGAGTGGAAACACACTAGCTCTCCAGTTCACAAAAAAAATTAAGGTAAAGTGATGCTGACCATCTTTTGGGACTCACAGGGTCCAATCTATTGCGATTTCTTTGAAGATCATCGAACGATCAATAGCCAATACAACTCTGAGATGCTAGAACATAAAGTTAGACCAGCTATCAGGAGCAAACGCAGTGGACTCTTGTCAAAAGGAGTCATTCTTCAGCACGATAACGCCCGCCCTCATACAGCCCAGCTGACCCGTGATAAGCTTCAAGAATTGGGTTGAGAGGTCTTACCTCATCCTACCTACAGTCCCGACCTCGCCCCATCTGATTTTTACCTGTTTGGACCACTTAAAGACGCCCTACGTGGAAAAAGATTTGCTAACAATGAGGAAGATAAGGAAGCGGTGCAAAAATAGCTTCGGGGTAAATCGAAAGAATTCTTCGCCAAGGGAATTAGGAAGATGCAAGAAAGATGGGACAAATGCATAACTATGGGGGTGATTATGTTGAAAAATAGCCTTAATTTTGAAAGATTGAAATAAACCGGTTTTGAGCTATAGCCATTTGTCTCTTTACTTATTGAATGACCCTCGTATTTAGATATGAATACATTATTTTACTGACATTAGTAGCTTTAAAAAGACTTTGAACTGATTTCTTCTTGTGTTTTCTTTAGATTTAAATTTGATTTTTATCCTGTTTTACAATCTTGAACGACGTAAATCTTGCTTTGATGTTTTTTGTCACTCGTTACTTGTACTCAGGTACTTTTTTCACATTATTTTAATTGTTTTCACCAATTTTTTAAAAAATTGACCCCGCTGTCATTAGACATGCCAACTACAGTCAATTTCGCGAACTTTATAAAAAGAAGGACGGAAATTTGAAATTTGACCATTGCCGATTCGCCTCCTTCTCTCTAGTCTTTATAGTTCCAACTCATAACAAGACCCAGATTAATAAATGAAAGAATCGATTAGGAACTTTTATGAATCGAATACATATTGGAACAATGCTCATATCAAGCATGCAAATGTAATTATTGGGAAGACATCCTTTTCTTAATATTACAATTGTTAATATACTTACACAGGACCGACAAGAGGGGGGGTAGCCGGGACTAATTCCCGGGGAGCGGGCTCAAGTGGGGTCCCGGCAGCGGCACAAGGGGGCTCGGCAACTTTAGGTGAGGACGTCTTTAATTTTTTTAGTTCGTCACAAGAGCAGAAGAGGGAGGACCGAGGAGAAGTTTCTGCTTCAAGACCTTTTTTTGTTTTTAAAATGCGATCTTGAATGGACTTAATGTTTTTATAAAATTATCGTCACGGGGCCTGGCCTGGAAAATTGTCCCGGGGCCCGACCTGGCTCTCGGCGGCCCTGTATTTACATTTTAGGATTTAGTTATTTTCAAATATACCACAAGAAACCCCCTAAAGTATTTTCAGTGTTATACTTCCAAACACTTTAAAAATTTTGAATAAATTGCTGTAGTACAAAATAACTAAATAATAATATTACATCATCTCTAAAGTAATAAACAATAATTACTTTGTGTTATTCAAAAGTTTTTAAACTTTTTCAAATAAGAAGATTAATTTGTCTGACAAATAAATTGTCAACCAAATTCAACGTCTATATTATATCAACTAAAGAGGATCGGGTAGCCATAGCCTAATTCATTCAATTTCTGCTGAGTCAGCCGTGACGGCCCTGGAAACTTTCAGCCGCGTCCCATTTAAAACATACAAGAATATATCATTTTTTAAATCACGATGTTTAAATTTTTTTATAGATATTTAAACGATCATTTGACCAGAAAGAAAATTAAACTAATCTGAAAATTATAGGAGTAAATAGTAAAAGGTAATAAGTTTATCTACTATGGCCATGTTCTCTGAACATATTTTTAATATCAGAAATTTGACATGTTGAAATCAAAATTTATAGACAGAGTGTACAAAAAGTAACTTAACTAATTAATATTTATATTCCTGATAGGTTTACAAAAACGTTTTAAATAAAAGTCTCATAAAATAAATCAAATTATCAGTATAAGTTAATTAAAAATATTCTGAGTTCACCAATATTTACAAATTACGCAATAATATATTTTTTTAAATAGATTTTACTACCTATTTATTTACTTCTGTAATTTTTGAAAGTGTTTAATTTTCTCTCTGGATAAATGATCTTTTGAATAATATCTGAAATACCTTTTTGTTTAAAAATAAATAGAATAAAAAAGATGTACGTATCGATGTATATTTTAAATGAATTCCAGCTAAATCGCTGAAAGCATCCAGAGGGTGACGTCTCAGCTGACTTAACATAAATTGAACAAATTTAGCTATCCTCATCAATTGATGAAGTAGTTGCACTTGGTTGACAATACACATAAGATAATATATTTCATTGTTTCAAAAAAGTTTAAAAACTTTTGGATAAGTCATTCAGTTTAAAAGTTTTCGAAAGGTACTTTAAAGAAGATGTTATATTAATATTAAGTCAATATGTACAATCAAGATTTATCAATTACCAATACTATCCACCAAATACTGGAAAAGTTGAAGAAAATGGATTAACGAATTACTACGTTAGAATATAGTAGCAATGGAGCTATACCTAGGAGAGAATATAATAAGTAATACCCTAATAATAATAGAATGAGAGAGAGAGAGATAGAGAGAGAGAGATATGCTTTATTGTCGTAAAAAAATTTACAAAAATTTTATAGACAAAGCGTGTAACTTAAATACTAAACATATTATAAAAATAACTAAACAGCAGAAAAAACAAACAGAAACAAACAGACAAAATAGGAATAACAATTGCAATGGATATGCAATATCCGTCATTATAATTATTCTAATTTAATTTTTAAATTTAAATTTAAATTTAAACTTTAATATTTAATTATTTAATTAATGCCATTGTATGTGGAACTCAAATGTCTAAGGTACGTTATAAAATTCTGCTACTGTGTAATATGGTCTTTCTAGAAGAAAAGCTTTAGCCAGTCTTCGGAACTTATCGTATGTATTTATAGATTTTAATTGCATCGAAAGGTAATTATACAATTTTTTGGCATTGTAGGTAATGGAATGTTTTAATAGGTCAGAAGTGGGCATTGTTAAATAAACATCAGTCTCTAAATTTCTTGTAGGATATCTACGAGTCGGTCTTTCGGATAAATTTTGAATGTGCTTGCGAACTAAGCAGACGGATTCGAAAATAAATAGAGCAGGAAGGGTTAGAATTTTGAAATTTTTGAAGTAATTTTCGCAATGTGTCCTACTACTTAAACCAAATACATAGCGGATTGCTCTTTTTTGCAGTTTAAAAATAGATTCGAAAAGGTATAAGCTACAAGAACCCCAGAAAGGTAAACCATAGCGAAGGTGAGATTCGAATAAGAAAAAGTAGGTTATTAATGCAGTAGAAGGAGTCAGCTCTTTAGAAACCGATTTAATGGCAAAACATGCGGAGGATAATTTTTTTGCTAAGGTATCTATATGAGCAGACCATTTTAGAGAATCGTCTATATAAAGACCTAAAAACTTGATTGAAGTCACCGTTTGGATCAGATTATTGTTTAAAGTTATAGGTTGTAAAGTACCTCTGTAAGACAATGCTACAGTTTTACTGGTGTTGAAACAAAGTCCATTCGAATCAGACCAGGACTTAATAGTCACTAGATCTTCACTTATGATAGATTGTAATGTCTGCATGTTAGAATTATTCCAGGTTACACTGGTGTCATCAGCAAATAAAGTAATTCTACCACTTATTCTTAAGTCTGTGATGTCGTTGATGAATAATAAAAACAAAATTGGACCTAATACTGATCCTTGAGGTACTCCACTGCTTATTGCTAGATTTGTAGAATCCTCACCATTCGCCCGCACCTGTTGATTTCTATTTTCTAGGTAAGTTTTAAACCATTGTAAAGGAGAACCCCGTATGCCATAAATTTGTAACTTATTAATTAAAATATCATGATTTACACAATCGAAGGCCTTTGCGAAGTCACAAAATACTGAAGCGGTGAAAAGTTTATCATTAAGTGAAATGCTAATGGACTGCTGCAGTACCAACAAGAATTGCAAGCAATCCTAGACATAAGAAACATAGACATATGCTCAATTTCAGAGACTTACTTTACCAAAGAGTACTTTATTAAATTTAAGGGATATAAGGTTTATCATACCATTCATCCCCGAAATGCAGCAAGAGGGGGTAGGGCAGTAATGATTAGAGAAGCAATTAAGCATCATCAAGCGGGATACAGGACTGAAGAACTTCAGGCTACTTCAGTATAAAACTTCTGATGTTATGGTCACTTCGGTACATTGTCCTTCAAAATATAAAGTTAAAAATGAACAATACCTAGACTTTCTCAATAGTCAAGAACCTAGATTTATCATTAGAGGCGACTTCAATGCAAAACACACTCATTGGGGCTCCACAACAACTAATGGTAAAAACCTAAAAGAAGAAATGACACAGTTAAAATGTGAGTCGCATTCAACTGGAAAACCAACTTATTGACCCACAGATAGAAATAAAATACCCGACCTAAAAGAATTTCTGTTCTACAAAATATTTCAGCAAACTGCATCCAAGTTGATGAGGCATGGGATATGAATTCAGATCATTCGCCCATTCTTCTCATTCTTAGTGACACTATTATCCAAACTAGACTAAAAAATACGAGAACAGACTGGTAAAGCATCATACTGGACCTTAAAAATAAAATCAATCTTTCAGTTTCGTTAAGAACAAAAGCACAGCTAGATGAAAAAGTAGAACTACTCGTGTCAAACATACAGCAAGAAGCATGGGATAATGATAATACGCTACCTATTTTCAGCGAACAACAGGAAATAACTATCCTAAATAAACAAGGGACCTAATCTCTGCAAAAAGAAAATTAAGGAGGAAATGGCATCAGACCAGAGCTCTATCGGATAAAACTAAACTTAACAACGCCACCTAGCAGTTAAAAGAGATAAAACGAATCAAAAATAAATTAATTTGTGAGTACCTTAGTGAGTTGACAAAACGATAAATCATTATTCTCTATGGAAAGCCACAAAGCCATTAAAAAGACCCCCTGCGCAGAATGCTCCAATAAAAAATACAGATGACAGCTGGGCTAGAAATAATATACAAAAAGTTAATATATTCGCAAAGCACTTACAAAATATCTTCCAACCAAATGAAGAAGAAGAATTTCTGAACTGGGCTTCTCCAGTTATGTCCTTCGATTGTGGAAAGTAGCTAAAGTCTTTATGATCCCCAAACCAGGAAAACCTCCGATCGAAGTTTCGTCATATAGGCCAATATCTCTATTGCCTACAATATCGAAACTATTTGAAAAAATACTAATAAAAAGACTGAAACCCATCATTGAAGAAAGAAAACTAATTCCAGATTACCAGTTCGGCTTTATAGAAAACCATTCAACCATAGATCAGGTTCATAGAATCTCAAAGCGTTTGAAAAAGCATTAGAAAGCAAAGAAGTCTGTTCAGCCATCTTCCTCGATGTTGCGCAGTATGACATGATAGCTTAAAACTAAATTTAATGTGCTACTTCCACAGTCATACTCAAAGCTATTGGATTTATACATTTCAGATAGATTCTTTAGAATAAAACAACATAAAGCATACTCTGATTGAATGAAATTAAAGTATGAGTACCACGGGGAAGCGTGTGGCCTCTCTCGTCTCGTCTCGTAGGGCGAGAGAAAATTGTTCTCTCGTCTCGACGAGAAGGCGCTTCGCTCGCTCATGAGAGCCTTTCTCTCGTCTTATCTCGTCTCGTTTCTCTCGTAATAAAACAATATCAAATTTAAATTTGAAAAAGACGAAACATGAAAAAACGGTAAAATTTGTAAGACAAAAAAAAAGAATTTTTCAAGTGATTTGCGCATTAGTACCCAAATTTGGCAATAAGGAACACTTAATCTCTCTGTCTGTCCGTCTGTCAGTCGTTTTACAATTGAAATTTGAAGTAATAAGTGGCCCAGATTAGGCGTTAACCAAAAACTAAAATACTTTGTCTTGTAAGTCAGTTTGGGAAGGGGGAAAAAGGTTAAATTGGGTTAGAATTTTTCTAATGCAATCCTGCGTTGTCAAATGAAAGCATTTTGTAGTATGTTTTCAAAATACAAGAAGATAGAGACATAAAACAAAAGCGATGTGAAATTAGAGAAACATAATGATATTTTTGTTATAATGAGATGCATTTTACTTGAGACGTAAAATAGAGGGCGTTACTATCTTTAAATTTTCTAATGGAAAATAAAGTCATGTAATATCTCATTTGAAAGATATTTTGATTATATTTACGTCCAAGCAAACAGTTTTTTTTGTTTTTACAAAAATTACATTTTTGTAAATTTTTTTAATAAGCTTTTTTTGCTAAAAAGTTATGAACAATTTAAGTGGCTTCAAGTGGCTTTTAAAACACCTTCGATAATCTTAATTTATTTATTTTAGTAAATACAAGAAGCGTTTCCTTAGTAATAAACAATAATTGTTAATACGAGAGTTATCAAGAATGCAACTTATGCGTAAAGGCCCAGAACATGTCTCTATAAGAACAAAGTACCAGCTACAAAAAAATTGTGATTTGTGCTGTGTTAAATCTCTCTAACAGTAAAAAATTACTTAAATTTATGAAAGATACTGACATTTATTCTATACTAGCCAAAATGTTAATTATCCATTGTATATTATTGTAGATCCTTTGAGGTTGAAGCGGTAAATAAAAAAAGAATTTAACCTACCATATGAATTTATTTAATGTAATTTTTGTAAAAACATAAAAACCAAAATCTGTTTAGATGAACGTAAAAATAGAGAAACCATTTTTCAAATGAGGTATCACATGACTCTACTTTCCATTAGAAAATTTAAAGCTAGTAACTTGAGTTTTATCTGGTTTTTGTTGTGTCAGTATCTTTTTTCTTTAGAAGTTAAAATAGAGGAGGGTACAATTTTCGTCTTCACTTTACATAACACATTTGTTTGTATTACCTTTTCTTTGACACGCTTAAAAATTTTCAACTTATCTTCAAAAGTAACCTCAGAAAAGCAGAATGGATTAAATATAAGAAATGATTGTATAAATTTTAAATTAATGAGAAGAGAAATATTTTTTCTTATAAATCACTATTTATAAAATTCTAATAACACATGTATCATTTGTTACCATTTAATATATATAGAATAGGTGTGTTATAGTTAACTTTTTGACTATCTCGAAATCTAATATGTTCAAATTTTAAGTTACGATAAGCAATTGAAAATTTCAAATAAGCAAAGAAAAAATTGTTCGAGAGAACAGATAGATCATATCAAATTTAGCTACTGACAGCTGACAGTATTTTGTAAAATTCGCATTAAACATTTTTTTAACGTTTTTTAAGAAAATGCCGAATTTGACAGATAACTAATGTCATACCTAGCCAACTGTAACTTTTATTTTAAGTTTTTAAATGCAGCACAACGTTTTTTCCAAACGTAATATTAAAAAAAAAAATCCCATATGCACCCAACTTTATGAACACTATATATCGCCGGATGTGGCTGGAAATTAAAAGTAAAAAAGAGTTTTTTTAGGAAGAGTAACGAAATAAATTAATAATTTGATTTGACACTCGATTGCCGTACATTACCATCGATAGTGCCCGATATTTTATGAAATACAGGCACGTTAAAAATTGGCCACATAGCCATAGAAAATAGCAGAGATGTCTTTTAAGAAAATTGAAGTTATTTTAAAAAAAATGGTTTATTTCTGATTAATACACAATATTTTTGTATTAACTATGTTTTTTTTTTTTAGTTTTTCGGCAATTAAATTGATCAAAAAATAGTAAGTATCATTTGCATTAAGAAATTATGCGAAAAAATCGAAAATTGTTGTGTTCGTATTGTTTATTGGCACCTAAATACATTCTTATTTCGATTTATTTGTTTTATTCTCCCTCAATTCCAACCTTTTTATTCTCTCAAGTCCGGACAAGTTACATCTCACCCTCGCATAATACATTTTGTGACAAACCATGACAATTTTCCCTAAGATTTTCCTTATACCCTGTTTTTCTTTAAAACTTAGATTTCCTGAAAATCGACCAATCCAGAATGCTACAATTTTTGACAAATAAAATTTTTTTGACGTCGTTTAATTTTGTTCACTAATTTTCCATATTATTATATACGCATATAAAATGCAGTAGAATGTTCATAAACAATTTTGTGTTGAACCGAGAAAAAATGCATAAATCAGTTAAATATACCACAATTATCGGTAATGCGCTGACCACACGCAGTACCTACCGAGAAATGTAACTTATTAAATTTGATACAAAATAAATACAAATTTGCTCGTCCTACATATTATAAAATAAAAGTAAACCTGGTCGTTGGTGGTAGTACCGAATGTCCCCACCTGTACCATACTGTTATCACCTATCAGTACTACCTTTACCAACTTTTGTTTCTTTGGCAGTGCTTTCTTGATTTTCTTAACGTTGTCAGTCGCAATAATTCAAGTAGGACGCGCAAAGAACATGCCTACTACTACGTGAAGATCGATCTGATAGATCGTCTTCTGTTTTTCCTATCCTGCTTCAAGACGCTTTTTTTTTTTGAAAGCTTAGGCACTCGGGCGCGATTTTTTTGGGCTTGTTTTTTAAGTACGAACTATTGTTTGTTACGGTTTCTTATTTGTATATATTTTTTGGTGGAGTTTTCCGAATTTTTTAGATTTTTGTGGCGTTTTATTTTGAACTTTTTAGTGAAGTACGATACAGGTGTAGTGCCGAGTGGCACTTTTTGTGACTTTTAATTGGGATTTTTAATATATTTTTTTTGGATTTTGGATTATGATTCAGAGGAGAAATTAGGTAAGTTTTTTTTTAATTTTAATATATTGAATTTAGTCTATCGCTATTTAAATTCATAATAAAATTATATATTTTTCATTGTCATTTCACTCGATATTAAATATGCAACAGTTTTGTTTTTTAATGACATAACAATAAATATATTTGTTTACTAATAAAATACAATGTTTTAGCATCGTCACAAAGTTTAAAACTACATACAAAATGTGGTAAAATTAAATAACATATTATTATTAAAAACATATTGAAAATTAAATTTTAAAAATATACCTCTGTATTTAACAATTTCACACTTACATGAATACGAGAAACATCTATAAATAGTTTGTAAGATCAGTTTCTAAGAACTCCTATAATACTAGCATGTGCAGAATATTTTTATAATGTCTTTTTAAAATATTTAAGGGTAAATTTTTAATATTCCTAGATAAATATGTAGTTATACTGATAAAAACAAAAAGCTTTTATTTGTATCTATGTGTACATTTTCATTTGTTAGTGGCCCACTGGGTCAGAGCAGTCTCTATCCAGAACCCAACATTAACTGTTATATTAAAATTATAAAATATGTCACTGTAGCCTTAGTTTAGATATATTTGGAAGATATCTGTCACATTAACATCTTTTAATCACTGCTTAGTTAACTGAATGCCGGTATATTTTTCCATTTTCATAGCAAACACCAGGTTCTAGATTTTTAGGTAAATCTTTAGCCAAGGCTCGCATCAAAACCTAAGATATACCTAACGCAATAGACCACCGTTTATAGGAACACGTATATTTAATATTTAAAGGGACGCGGTCTGTCATTAGAAACTCTTGCGTCCAGTAAAGGGGACCTGGGCACTGAACCTGCTAGTAGTAAAGGGCCCTAATATTCAATAAAGAATGCTTAGTATATAAATTTCTACGACGAATTGAGAACCTCCTCCTTTTTTGAAGTCGGTTAAAAATATAAAGAAATTTATTGTAAAACACTTAAATAGAAGAGAAAGACAGAAGATAATATCGGTTAGAGATAAGAAAACTAAGGTGTGCATTTTTGTAAATGTGAAAATTTATAATTCAATTTCTCCTCGCAAATTAAGAAACTTCCTCAAAGTCAAAACAAACGAACGAAAAATCGATAAAGCCAAGAAATAAAAAAAAATAAGTGTTTGAGATAGGGATCTTCCTAATATAACCCTCAATTAGGCCATCGTGGTAGGCTTTTTAAATTTTTTTCAGTTCGTTTTTTTTTGTAAAATGTCGATGAATTCCTTAATTTCCTAGGGGG
>OV651813.1:78280070-78287570 GCA_927349885.1 Psylliodes chrysocephalus | reverse complement strand
TACTTTCCTTATATCTGTGTACAGATAGGAAAGTAAAAAGTTATGGTCTCACACAAGAAGCAGACACCAAACTACACCTGCATATTCTAACAAAGGTCAAACATGAATCTTAAATAATTTGATGGATGCATGAAAGGATACCTTTGCAAAAGTTTTTCGAAGCAAATATAACATCGAATTTGCCTGTTTACATGTTTTTAGAATGTGTTGAGACCATGTTAGTTCTGACGTCACCAAAACACCTAAATTTACATACGAAGACACTTGCGCCAAATTATGACTACCGAGCGAGTAACGAAGACGTGGGTTATTTTTGGCGATCTGTAACACCACACACTTGTTTATACCGAGCACCAATCACTTATTGAATTTAAGTCAGCTTGAATATTATCATTGTCTACTAAGGGGTTTCCGTAAAATTTTGTACCATCTGCATAAAATGTTCTTTGAAACTGGCTATGGTAAGGTATTTCTGTCGAATTATTTCTAAAATGTGTTGCATACATTTTTAATATCTAAAACATATTCATGAATACATAAGAAATTAAAGTAAATAAATATATTATACTACATACATATTTTAGTAGCATACAAGGTGTCCCAAAAGTCATGGATAAAATTGAAGCAGGAGAGAGGGGTGGTGATTTGCAACAAAAAGATTTATATGAACACCTGTCCGATTCTTTACTGTTTTCGAGTTATCGCTAATGTTGTGATTTTCTCGAGTTTTGCTATTTTTGCAAGTAATACGATTTTTTGCGACGTTGTTGTTCATTTTTGCTGGACTTAATATTATTGAAATAGTTGTCACGGGAGATGTCGCATCCTGTATGAAGTGCAATGGTTACCACTTGTTAAGTAAAACATAAAATAATGCAGTTTTTTTCATATTTTTTATTTTTTTAACTACAAATCTGGTATGTGAATAAACGTAGAAGCAAAATAACTTAACTAATTATTAAGAAACTTAAATGGCTTGTCTTCATTCAACTAAGGAGCCGTATGAAAGGTATAAATAGATGTGGAATATATTTTTTATTAAAAATATTATGATTTTATAAAAAAAACAATTTCATTTTATATTTATATAAGTTGGTTTCCCCTTGTACTGGGGGCTGTAGCCCTACTGCCCTTACAGACATTATAAAATAATGCATTAGTGGATTTAACAGGTAAAAAACGATATTGAAAATGTCTTCTTTTTTAAATAATCTTTATTTCTCTTTATGGTACCACTACTTTTTAATTATGGATTCTGAAGGAACTAATTTAAGAAACAATAAGACTACCCAATGAAATAGTTATTACCACACGGTACATATATGCTGAATAAAAGATCCTGGCATTAAAAGTAACACTTTAGTACCTAAAATCAAAGATTAAAAAAATAAAAAGTTTAAGAAATATCTTTAAAAGTCTTCACTACAACTAGTTACTGGTATCATTATCATAGTCTTTTCTGAGGTTTATTATTATAGGGTCTATTAAGTTTTCTATTGCTATATCCACTTTCCAAAATGAATTTTCCACCTTTTTAACATGATCAATGCATTTTCTCCAACGTTGTTCATTTACATCTGAAACTGCCTTCAAAAACAAATTTCGCACTTCAACTCTGCGTGGTAAGGAGGCAATCTGAGAATTTAAATTCCTTTTTCTCTGACCATCTCGTCTATATTATATTTTTTGAATTTGTTTTTATGTTGCCTTGCTATTACGAGTAATTCTGCCTTTGAAGATTTAGGAAGGCTGATACGATACGGCTATGAATAAAGAAAAGTTTTATTACAGTAAAAACCATGGAAACATAAATTAAATCTTAACGAAAACTTTTATGAGGTCGATCAGATTTTAACTACAAATAATCATTAAAGGATGAGGTATAAATAAAATATCTACCTTTTGAACCTGTACTACGTTCTGCAAATGTAAATTACTGCACTCCTTTCTTCTCTAGACTATAGTATATTTCCTCCAATTTAGCAGTAAGCAAAGTTAAAATAAATTAGAATAAAGATATATAATACTTGGGGTTGTCGGAATTTTGTTCGAAACACGTTGTTTGAAAATTTTTGTTCGAAAATACGTTTCTTCGAAAAAGTCTAGTTCAAAAACACTATTTTTCGAAAAATCTAAATTTGAAAATTGTTTTGTATAAGGTGCAGCTCAAAAATACTTTTGATAGTTGTTTTCTTTTTTAATTTTTCATTTTATGTAGGTTATTTAAAATAAAAAAAAAAAAAAAATTTGTTTAACTTCTTATTTTATGTATGTTATTTAAAATAAAAAAAAAAAATTAAAAATTTGTTTAATTTCTTATTTTATGTATATTTTTTGCGAAGCAACCCGTGGTGACTCCAGGCCGCACAGGTTAGGTAAATTAGTTATTATTTGTATAATTTTTTTTGTTTTATGATATATTTTTTGCGAAGCAACTCCAGGCTGCACAGGTTAGGCAAATTAGTTAAGTTTTCTTTTTAGTTTTAATTTTGAACACTATAAAAATAATTCTATTTTCTCTATTATATTTTACATTTAGATTCTACCAAAAAATCGGTTTTTCCAACTTTTTCGAACAAGTATTGTTTGAAATAATATTTTTCGAAGAAACGTATTTTCGAACAAACGTGCTTCGAACAAAAATTTTCGAATAAAATTCCGCCAACCAATACTTGGCATTCTATATTATACTCTTCACAGACTTCTGTGTAAAGAGTATATTACTAAATTACTTTTAGAAATATTAATTCCTTTAAATTGAACTGTTGTAGTCAACTTGTTTAAAGATTAATAATTATGACACATGTTTTCATCCACTCTGTAATTACAGGTACTTACTAAAACTCATAAATCTATTCAAATATAATATTTTTATTTCAAGTATTTTGTTAAAATCAGTTTGACTTGGCGGATTTCGCAATGTTTTTATTAAGAATTCCTTACGTAAACATTAGTTACATGCATTTTGCAATGGTGTCTAAGTAAAACGGAGCTTTTCCAGAATGTATTCGTACGTAAAGAGAGGTGTACGGTGTATTATATACGAGGAAGTTATAAAAGTAATACTTGTTATGAAACTTTACGCTGCATACAATGAACTGCAATAAACTGAAGTGGCATTCTTTTGATTTATTGGCAAATCTGAATATTATACTCCTTTATTTGATTACTGGTTAACGTTTAAATAAATAATAGCTACGAGGTTTGATGGAAAAGTTTAAAGTAATGAAAACATAATTTAAGAAGTTTTCAAAAATCAGCTTTTAATGTAGTTTTCTTCTCTAAGGATAAAATATATGACAGTCAATCATGAAGAAAAATATTTTCTATTTTTACTTTAAAGACTGTTTAACTAATTGACCTGTCACGAACAACCTAATTTTTTACATCTAAGATGTGTAAAGGTCTATTTATATTCCCTTATAAGTATTTGTATTAGTATTATGATTAAGGATTAGGCTGAACCTTCACAATGTAATGGAGACATTTATACTCGATTTATGATTATTATTAACTTTAATATTTATGCTTAATAATTGACAGGTTCAACTTTTATGTTAAATTTTAAATTTCTTCTTTTCTATCAAATGAAACAATGACGTATTTGGCCTTTGTTATTAATAGACAACGGATAATGATAATTTATTTTCGGATTTATTCATAGAAAATAAAAAGCGTTTATTTATACATGATTTATACCCGAGGCGATTTATACGACGAGAACGAGAAATACGAGTAATATCAGGATATAGATTCCAAATCAGTGCGAAATGCGAAATCGAATCGCTTTCGATACTCACAACCAAATACGATATCGAGAAATTTGCTATTCCTATTCGCTATCGAGTTGCCATCTTCGAGCATATATTTACTAGAGCAATCGTTCAAATGGACTTTGTTTTGGTACAGGGGGGAAAAATAGTGTCCAGCATTCCCATTGGTCTGTTTCGTTTTGCTTGGCATGTCAAATCGTTCAAAATTGACAGAACTGTCATTTGATTTTTGATTTTCATTAATTTCTAGCTTATTTTTGTAGTTTATAAGTGATTTTTTGTATTTTATTACTTTACTGATACAAATTCTAACAATGGTGAGAGTTTGTATAAGTTGTAAATAGAAATAAGAAAAGGCATAGTCAAAGGGCATTTCACAGGTTAGTAACCATTAGCGTCTCTACCATTTTTTTAAAAGAAACACTACCTTCATTTTATGAAAAAGGCCGTTAAACATAAATTTAAAATAAATGGTAAATTTAGTGAATTAAATTTAAAGAACTTGTAATATGTATAAGGAATATTGTTTTTGATTTTGGACTCTACTGAAAAGTTAAAAAAAATAATCATAATTTTTCAATATAAACAAGCTTTTTGTTTTTAAGTCATTTTATCATGATAATGTTGAAGATGTTAAATCAATAGTTTTTGTTTTTTGTAGGTTTCTAGCTAATCCTGCCGATAAAACGCATTTAGTGAAACATATTAAACTTACCCCAGAAAAAATTTCAAATAGTGATGTTTTATGTTCCAATCATTTTTCTGGGTATATATTTATGTCAAAGACTGGATGTGGAGGAAGAACTAGATTAATTCTAGGTGCATTGCCATCAGAATTTACTGAGGCTTCAGAAGAAGATGAATCTAAAATGTAAAGAACCCTGCACTTTTCTTGTGGGTTAATCTTTTAAAATTTTTAAATTTTCAGTGATGATCTGAACCATCAAGCCTCTGTTGCAGAAAAAGAAAACGCAGAATTAGAAAGCATGTAAATAACTAAGTACTTTTTAATACAACATACATTTTATTTTATAATAATTACCTATTACTACCCATATTTTTTATAAACCACAAAAATTGACAATAATTATTTTTTATTAAATGTACCTATGGTCTTTAATTAAGTAGACTAATAGTAGTTAAGAAATCAGCAAAACCTAATGTGAGTTTTTCAGTAAAAAAGTCATTTTAAGCTTCTATTATTTGCACTCCTAGTCATTAAGAAATAATCGAAGCTTAAGACAGTTTTCCAATAAAAATGAAGGAAGCTTCACTTATTTGTTAATGACTAGCAGTGCAAATGTACCTAAGTATTAGCTTGATTTCTATTTATAGTATATCGTTTAGTAATTGAACATACATTGGTCACGAACAATATTTTTATATTTAATAAATTATTGGAAAAAGTTCTTGTATTGTAATTCTTGTACACTACACGTGTGTCAAGAGGTCATAAATATTTGTATATTATACCTACTATTTATATTATTTTTGATTTTTAAATATAAGCTTTTTATCTTTTTTATTGCCTATTATTTCAACCTTCATTTTTCCGTTATACACTTTCTGATGTTTGAATTAAAAAAATCTGATGTTTCTAACATAAATAATAATAATAATAATAATAATTATTATTATTATTATTATTATTATTATTATTATTATTATTATTATTATTATTATTATTATTATTATTATTATTATTATTATTATTATTATTATTATTATTATTATTATTATTATTATTATTTTCGTTGTAAATTCCAGACCAGGCTATCTCGTATCTCCGACAACACGAGTCCTGACTGGCAAAAATACTCACAACTTCTCCCTGCTACCTGCAGAGTAAGAAATTATGAGTTCCGATTCTCGTGAGTTCTGAGCAACCTGAGTGAGCCCAGAATGACAGCCTTCTGCATTTCGGCGGCTATGTTTTCGGGTCTATTATGGCACGCCACCATTAATCTTAAATTAGGAACCAGATTATTTGTGATACCACCCAAGCAGCCAATTACCAACACGACAATTTTTACTGAAAGCTCTGGGTACAGTCTGCGGAGGTCGAATAACAAAGGTTGATATTTTGTCTTTTTTTCCTCTTCCTTGATGTTTATGTTAGACTCTGCTGGTGCCGAAAACTCAATTACGCTCATGGTTTTTAGTTGGTGATCAATAAGCACCATATCGGGCTTGTTAGCCTGAATTCGATGGAGGGTTGGGAACGGGTAATTCCAATATATCCTGGCTCTTTCATTTTCGACAACAGACTCCATATCCATTTGAGCGTATGGTAGTAGCGGTGCCTCATCTATACCGTAGAAGTGCCTCAGGTGATAGTATAGCACTTTTAAAGCCGCATCATGACGATGGATATAATTAGTGCTAGCATAGGTCTGGCAAGCTGATAGAAGGTGCATAACAGTTTCGGGTGCTCTATGACAAGCTCTGCAACTTACGTCTATCAAATTTATACCCATCACTTCTCTACGATATACTAAAGTGTTATAAACACCATCTTGCACCGCCACAATAAATCCTTCCGTTTCGGACTTAAGTCCACTAGACCTTAAGAAAGCAAAGGTTAGTTTCTTGGACAGCCCGCGATCCTCAATGTTCTTGTAGAAGATGCTATGCATGGGCTTATCCATATGAATGCGAAGGTTAGTGTCACATTCAGCTTTCTTTATATGGGACTTAAGTCGAGTAGGTTCAAGCTCTGTTATGGAGTTTCGATTTGCTCGTCCTGGATCAAAAGCGAGTCCTAGATGTTCAGAAGCTCGACGAGCTGCTCTAAATAGAAATGATCCTACTCCTTGCTCCTCATGGCTTTTAACTATTTGGAGAAGCGGGTCCTGGCTCCTAATAACCTTACAGGCCGCACTTAGTACCATTCTATCGTGCATACACTCCAAACTTAATAGCCCTCGGCCTCCCAGATGACGGGGAACATAAAGCCTAGGGACGGACGATTTGGGATGTGGACTGCGGTTCATATTTAGCATCTTTCTTGTCCCTCTGTCGAGATTTTTTAGCTCATCTACCGTGTACTTAACTACTCCGAATGAATAGAGTAAAATCGGCACGGCAAGCATATTGGTTGCGCCTACTTTATTTTTGCCTGACAGTTCTGATGACCATATCTGTCGAAGCAAGCGTCTGTACCGGCCTCGGAGAGACTCTTTTACTTGTTGTGACGCTTGGATATGGTGTTGATCCACACCCAAGTATTTATAAGTCTCTCCGATATCCAGATGCCTAAGGATATTTGCATCTACCGGCTGAGCATCATCTTCAAAATTTAAGCAGCGTCCTCTCTTCAGATGAACAAGAGCACATTTGTCGAGCCCAAATTCCATACCAATTGCCCTCGTATATTCCTGAACCATTCTGATAGAGATTTGAATGTCCTTTTCCCCATTATTATTATTATTATTATTATTATTATTATTATTATTATTATTATTATTATTATTATTATTATTATTATTATTATTATTATTATTATTATTATTATTATTATTATTATTATTATTATATTATTATTATTATTATTATTATTATTATTATTATTATTATTATTATTATTATTATTATTATTATTATTATTATTATTATTATTATTATTATTATTATTATTATTATTATTATTATTATTATTATTATTATTATTATTATTATTATTATTATTATTATTATTATTATTATTATTATTATTATTATTATTATT
>OV651813.1:78092570-78277570 GCA_927349885.1 Psylliodes chrysocephalus | reverse complement strand
TTATATAATGCAAGTTTATAAAATATGTGCATAATTTAAAGAATTTTGAAGGTATTTTTCAAATTTATTATTTATATTAATTGCAAACCCCGTAAAAATGATGCGACACTGTTAATAGTGTCTTGACATTTCCCCTCAGAACGTAAACAAACCCTATTGAATGCGGACTCTATGAAATATATATGCTCGAAGGTTGCCATGCGTTTTGATCGATTCCGAAAACCGTAGTATTCGTAGCAAGCATGCACAATACGTGTTTTAATTGTCAACAATGCAATCCAAAGTCCAAACTGACATTGTCATTCTAAAGGAATGATTATGCACACAATTTAATTATACGTAAGAGCAGCCAATAAGGTGATCACAGCCAATAGCAGGGCTTAATTCTTAAATTACGTTAAATTAAATTCGTGCATAAACCCATCATAATTACCTATAATAGTTTTGTGCTAGTTTGTTTCAATTTAACAGTTAATTATAGGTACTTACATTATTATTTTTTAAGGCAGACCTTTTACTTATATTCTCAAAATTCTCAAGAACTTTTGATATATCAATGACACAGAATAATCAACAGTGACAATGCTTTAAACTGTTCAAATTTCAACTAGAAATTACAACCGCTACAAGGCTACAACCTCTACAACCACGTGCTATAACCTCAATAATCTACCGAAATCGAGCAATTCGGCACCATAGAGCTGGCGAGTGACTCGCAATCGTTTTAATCGATGCGAATATGATTTCCCTCAAATCGGAATTCACCAAACTGACGAAATCGAGTATTTCGATATCGAATTGCAAATGGGATTCTGCCTTCAGCAGTGTTTACCGAGTATAAAGCTGACATAATGACAAATGACATATCACCACGAGGAAGCAAAGGCCTGGTTTCTATCTGATTGTGTCTTAAATTTCTGCTTCTTTTTATCTGATATAACATTGAGTCATAAATTCGTTAAAATGTCCTTAATTAAATCTATTTTTAAATATTATTTTTAAATAAAATTTAACTAGTAAAAATATTTATAAAAACACGTTTAAATCTCAAATATCTTATAAAATATTCTAAGAACACAACTGGCCTCTTACACTTTTCTTCAGTAACCATACATTTTGTTGACTGCAGAATTATATCTTTTAGGATTAAAAAAGAAGCACTAATACTAATTATAAAACGAGTATAAATACTCTTTTTGAATATTTTGTCCATTTAGAAATATACAAAAAATTGAAAGTTTCGTTTTGTCAAAATTAGCACCAATATAATTAAACTATAGCAAATAAGATTTAAATATTAAACATAAACTTACCATTTTTTGGGCACCTTATCCTTATAGTACTAAAAAAGGGAACATAAGAAGGAAATTTGTATTATTACTAACACCATCACAAACTTTAGTAACCATTTGTAGGGGATTATAACCCCCATTATAAATTGTGCACATAATTAAAAAAATATATTATATCAGATCACATGACAGTATAATTTTATTTACCACCCTACTCTCCAAATAATACAAGTTTAAGAGGTAATTAGGAATTAATATTATTGCCACTCCTTACATCCCTGGATAGACAAGCACCGTGGCAAATGAATGATATATTAATTTAATACCAGACATTGCAATTTGAAACAAGAAACAAAATTATTTAAAAATTACTTTTCTATTTTATTGAAAACACCAAATCTATTCAATAATAATTTACAAAACGAAAACATGATAATTTTTTAGGTTATGTTATTATGTTTAAAGTTGAAGGTATAAACGAATGGCTACCTACCATATATCAATAAAATGTTTACACTACTTCTAGTGGATACATTTTGGGGCAAATTTCATTAATACGTTGTGTGGCTCCTTTGGCTTCCAATAAAAATATTCCCCAGCAAATATCAATAACTAAATTATATTCTTGATCTATATGGTCTAAATAAATAAATAAATAAAATAATTATTCCTTCCTTCTTTCTCCTTGTATGGTGTCTACGCTTTTTGTGTTTCAATACAATAAATGAAATTAACTTTTTATTTGTTCAATTATTTATTTTAATCTTGAATAACTCCATTCAATATAACTAACATTGATATAATATTTCCAATCCTTTTAAAAAAACCAACTTGACAGTATAAAATCCCACTACAAAAATCAATTTTCTTAAAAAAATCCAAAACAAAAACAAATTCTAATCAAAATACTCATCCCAACTCCATCGCCGTCACAACTCTAAGACTTAAATAGTTTAAAAGTCTAATGACAATATTTTGATCCAAAAGCGTACGCTTTCTACGAAAACTTTCTTTAATAAAAACATTTTTAATTAATTAGGAGTGAAATAAATAAGATAATTATAATAAATTAGACTTTTGTGTTATGGTGTATACGCAATTGCACTTCTAGGCATATTTCATTACTACTAATAACAATTATCGATGTTAATTTGACAAAAAACTAGATTGCTAGAAAGCTATTAAAATACATTTTATGTGGAATAACAATTAGTATATAAATAATTTTTTGCATCTTTATACGAGTACTTGAAACTACAAAAAGGTAACAAATTAAAGTGGGTAAAGCAAAACGAGAAAAGAAAACATGAAATTATTATCACTTAAGTAGTGTAAATAATAATATACAGTGTGTTCCTTAAAATTGGATACATATCGGAATTTTTTTAACATTACAATAATTGGAAAATACGTCGTAGATTCAACTATGCTTTTTTAAACACTTAAAATAACTCATTTTAAAGTTGGCTAGGTACTGCTTTATTTAACTGTCAAATTCTGTATTTTTTAGAAAAAAACGTTAAAATGCGAATCTAACAGAAAACTAATGCCAGTAGCCAACTTTGAGGTTTTAAATAAATAGAACGTTTTCCTAATCATAATATTAAAAAAAAGTTCCCACATGGATACAACTTTATGGAACACACTTTATAATATATATTTTTAAACTTATTAAATTTGATTATGAGCCAAGTTTCGTTAGTTTTTTTTTTGGAAATTAAATTTTGGAAATAAATTTAACGAGTGTCAAATGTCAATTTAAGACAATGATTCGAGTCGTCTTTTTGGAAACACCTATTAAAATTATGAGGCAATGAAAAAGTTGGAAAGTCCAACGAAAATAATAAATTTAGTTAAATTGACCTTGGGGTAAGGTAACAACTTTTAAATTAAAAAACTGATGACGTCAGGGAGATCTGGTGTCAACATCATCCTTTAACCTATTAAGTAAAAATATTCCAGAGGCAAAGAGTGATGTATAGTCAAGAAGGAATGTCAATTTTATATACTAATACTTAGCCTGTGGGGATAGTTTAAATTAAGAAACAAAAAATTTATCACATTAATCAAATATATTTTTAACAAAAATGAGAGAAACCAAACATGGTAGATTTTCACAAATACATTTATTTAATTAAAAATTACACGACAATTGTTTCGAATGCTACGTTTGAAAAGTACCTCTCGTAGCGGAGTAGAGCTAGTAGATTTTTTAGTCACGTGATCATCGAGCAAATCGAGCTTATGTGGAATAAAAGAACGGCTATGGATTTGTTTCTGTTTCCCATTTTCGGTTTTTATTAAAATAACAAACTTAAATTTTTCTTTTAAATTAAATTTGATTTCTTGTCTCGTGGTTTTTGTTGCAAATTGCAAAATAAAGTTAATTTCAGCGATGGTACTTTTCGCCTTCTGCTTACACTAGAAAATAAACCATGATCTCATTTATATCTGACATTTTGTATAAATATTTTTTTTTAATAACCAAACACATATGAAAAAGAATAAACTGCAACACAAGAGACAACGAACGACGTCTTTACATCTCAGAAAACAACATCTACTTTGTCAATTGTCAGAGAAATTACATTTACTCTTAAAGCTATAAAATTTAATTCGGAGTAAAAATAGATCTTACTCGACTTTCCAGCTCTGCAATAAAAGACCACGGAGCAGATCCCATCGAGAAGCCACAAATGTGTTAATAGAACGGCTTCGAGTAAAAAGAGCAGAACGAGGTAGTTTTGAAACGCAGCAGAAGTACAATTTCTTTTTCAAATGTGACTGTCACATTTGAAGAAGGAGTTGTACTTCGAAACAACTGTCATGTAATTTTCAATTTTTATTTTTTAAATAAGAGTGTAAAAATCTACCATGTTTGTTTTTTCTCATTTTAACAATATGATTTTTCATCAAACAAAGGCCGAAACTATCAAAAATATTTCACGTGCTCCTGTAAGTTTCATGTCCAAGTTCATGAAATTATTGGCAACTGGTAGAATTGCAGTAACATTTGTTAGGCTCGTATTTATAAACAAAACTCAGCTGAGTCGTCCTTAAATGAAAATCAAAGTTCGGTTATAACTTCTTCAGAGTTCAAAGTAGTTCTGGTGTTGCACTTGGAATTTAGAAATGGACAGTAGCAAATCCATAACTGATATGTACGTTTACGAATTTGTTACCATCCATCTCTAAATTCACGTTCTATAAACGAACTTCGATTTTCGTTTAAGGACGACTCACCCAAGTCCAACTCAGCTGAGTTCTGTTTATAAATACCTTAAAGAAGCTATAATATTGATACAAGTCTGGTGTAGGCAGAGATAACGAGATGTTACTACTAACAAATATCGTGCGGTCCTGAATAAGACATATTCTAAGGGGCACAGGCGGGTATAATCTCCGCTGTTGTCATATGCCTATTTCATTATTCTCGTTTTGTTTACAAAATTATTTACATATATTAAAAAAGCTAAAACAATTTAACCTATTTTATTGCAACAGAACCCAAAAAATTTTGAATCATTAGCTGTTATTATTATTAAATTTAACTAAATAAATTAGATGTAATTTCACTAAATTATATGTAAATATTTTCAATAAATTCCAAAACCTAGTGATGTTAGTTTGGAAGTGGCAACAGGACTTTATCTTCATCTTTATCGGTTGTAAGCAGGTAAGGTTAGGTTTGGCCTAGAATACTGCGGCCTCTTGGGTCTATTGTATTCCCCTGCTTTCCCCGTATTCAGGTACTATCTTTGGAATAGTCCTGTGTCTTTGGTTAGTTTTAATAGGTTCCCTACCAAGTGTTCCTGGAGCGCTCTTTCTGGTTCTAGGCCGAAAAGGAATAAACGTCACCTAGTAAGAAATTCGCATTCAAAGATCACATGGTATGAGGTTTCTTCCTCTTCCATGCAGAGTCTACATGTAGTGGGATCATTGTGTAATAGCATCCATCAAATGAAGGTATTTCAGCAAGCAGTGTCCCGTTAGTAATCCCACAATGGTAGCCACGTGTAGGTTTGGTCCCCTTAGTATGAGCTTACTGATTCTGTGCCCTCTTATCTGTTGCCAGTGAATTTGGTGTTTTGTGGTTATCCACCTGTTCACTACCTGTCGAGCAGAAGTTTTGCTTATCCCAAATACAGGTTCGGGTCCTGTGAATGGTAGATCTGATCCCTCTTTGGCGAGTTCATCAGCCTTTTCATTTTCTTGGATACTTTTGTGGCGAGTTCATCAGCCTTTTAATTTTCTTGGATACCTTTGTGCCCTGGTACCCACGCTAGTTTTACCTTGTTGTGGGTTGCCAGATCATTTAGTATTCCAAGGCAGTTCTAGACAAGCTTTGACTTGATTCTGTTTGAATCAAGAGCCTTTAAGGCTGCTTGGCTATCTAAGAGAATTAGGATGGTTTGTTTTTGTACTTCCTTCTTAAATTCTCTTGTACACACAATTCGATTGAATGTATTTCAGCCTGTTTTCCCAGAAAGACGATGATGTCGCATTTGGGTTTAACTCCATGTACGCCAGAGCCTGTTCCCTTGTTATTTTTAGATCCATCCGTATACCATACGAGACCGCTAGGCAAGTATTTATCTATCTCCTTATTTACCTCGTTCCAGTTACAGTTGACATGGAAGAGTCTGTTAAAGGTTAGGATGGGTGTCATGTGATCTGATCCCATATTTAATATAGAATCATTTACTTCCTGTGTTATTCTGGTATGTTTTATGTGTCCCAGTGGTTTTCAGTTGTTGGAGATTTCCAGTCTGTATGCACTCATTCTGGCCTTCCCCTTTAAGACTAGGTCAGGGGGTGGGATGTTTAGAATGATTTCCATAGAGGCTGTCGGTGTACTTCTCAGTGCTCCTGTAATACAAAGGCATGCCAGCCTCTGTACTCCAGAGAGGGTATTAAGAGCTGTTTTCTGGTTTACTTTTGGCCACCAAACAACCGCTCCATGAGTTATCATGGGTCTTGTTAGTGCCAACTATAGCCAGTGGATCATTTGTGGTTTTAATTCCCATGTTTTTCCAAATGTCCGTCTTCCTACAATGAGAGACATTTTACACTTGTTGGTCACTTTTTATAAGTGTTGGTTTCAAATAAGTTTGCTATCTAGGATTAGACCCAGATATTTTACTTGGTTCGTTTTGTTTAGCCTTCCTCCAAAAAGAGTCGTAGTTTGTAAAACCTCCAACCTTGTTTTCCGAGTAAAGGTTATAAGTTGTGCCTTGTCAGGGTTTACCAAGAGGTTTTCCCTAACGCCTCACATTTCTGTCAGCCTAAGATCTCTTTGCATGAGTTCAAAGGCTGTGATTTGGTATTTCCCTCAGATAGGGATGACTATGTCATCGGCCTATCCTTGGGCTTACAGCCCTTGATTGTTTAGTGTTTTCAGCAGTTTATCTGTTACTAGGTTCCATAGTAGAGGAGAAAGGATTCCACCCTGTGGGCATCCTCTGTGGATATTCACCTGCATGGTTTCACTGAATATTTGTGCCTGTACTTGCCGTCCACGTAATATGTCTTCTATCCACCAGCAGATGGTGTCTTCTATTCCATGTTTGCGAGCGGCAGCTACCATTGATTTAAAGAAGGCAATATCAGAAGCTCCTTCTATGTCAAGAAATGCTCCTATTCATTGGCTACTCAGTCCTCCCTCTATCTTGATTACAAGATGATGCAGAGCAGAGCAGACTCACAAAATTTTCCGGATTGATAGGCATGTTGGTTTGTATGAAATGGCCTCTCTATCAAAGTGGTTTGCCGGACATGCTTATCAATCAGTTTTTCCAAACCTTTCAATAGAAATGACGTCAGAGTTATTGGTCTATAGGCCTTTGCCACGGCATACGTTTTCAATCAATTCCAAAACCCAGTGATGTAAGGTTGGAAATGACAACAGGGCTTACACCGGCATGGACATTTACGTTGTTTATTATAAGCGCACAGCGGCTTAAACATTTTTATTCATTGGTAAAAATAAATTGTATCTATGTAAAATTCTTCTCTTTATTCCTTCTCTTTTTTCTCACCTTTCATTGCCTCGTCTTGCCCGGTCCCTACAAATAGAGTGTATCGGTTATCCAATTAATCTTGGCATCGTGAATATTATATTTTAACAATGAATGGTTATATCTCTGTTATCTCTGGGTGTAGGCCACCGCACTGGTATAGACATGTGTGACAGGTCTTAAAACACTGCCTTGTGGTATGTAATCCAGAATTTACATCTTTGGTTCCGCAGTACCGATCTTGTTGCTTCATTATAAGTGTGAGATGTAAATAAAGTAATTCAGTATATTTTTTCAATTTTTAATTCAGTTTAACTTGGTAAAATATCTTGGTAAAATATCCTCCCGTTCAAATATAACTTCACGGACCCAACATTTCTGAATAATTTTGTCAGTATGACTGATACAATTTGGGGGGTTACAGTCTGTTGTGCTTACCTCTACATACTTTAACAATTTTGAATTGAGTTGCCATCACTACCTATATGCCGGTTACAATAATTCTTGGCAACCCCTTAATCATTTTAATTGGGTTAAATGTACAATGATAAGGAGGTAATCGAATAACTGTGTGGCCATATTGTTCTGCAAGTTGATTTACTTTATACATTTTTGGTGGTTTAGTTCTGAAAAATGTGTTCAATAAATCTTGTTTAAACATATTAAATGTTGTGTATCGTCAGCCAATCCTAATTTTCAGGTTTTTATCCAGGAATTGTTGGACGTTTTAAAAAGTAACGTGCTGTGATAGGAATCGTTATCTATAACAATCGTTGAAGACTCAGTTAAATTCATAAGTAATTGATATCAGACCCATTTTAAAAAATTTGTCTTATTCATTTCCCCATGATAGTCAGGATTGTTACTATTTGATGAACACACCAGTTCTACCCCGGATTGAATCTTTTTCCATCAACTATTGTAGTTTTTACGGTCCTTTTATCATTATTTTGCCAAGAGCGGTTTAGTGTGCCATTTTGAAAAATCCATGTTTCATCCTAATATAATCAAATTTATATAGAAACATATTTTTGTACTTGTGCTTGCTTACCGTTAGATTCTTTTGATGTTGTTCTAAAAGTGAAAGAGCATAAAATTAAATTAACTCAAACTGTACTCCGTAGAGTGAATAGCACTAACAATGCGACGCTGCCAAGTCAATTGTATGTATGTAAGAGTGTCATGAAAAATGTAAAATTTTTAATTGGTACCATTTTATAGATAAACTCCATTTCAGGATTCATTAGACAATTAAAAATTTGATTATTGATATTAGTTGCACACAAAGCACTATTTAGACGAGGACTGTTGATTTATTAAGTTTAAATAAGAATTTAATTTTGGACTTTTATCAATCGACATAATTTTGGACTTCTGGAGATAAACAAAAGTCGGCGCCTATGATACTCATAATACAAGCAATTTTCGCATGTATGTTGTAAATATTTTTTTATATAATTATCACTGTGACTTTATTTTAAAACTATCCACAATATATCAAAATCTAAAATTTAGCAATTAAAACACATTTTAATTACTATCCTATTTTAAATAATTGCGTCACTTTAAATAATTCAATTAACGCTTGCACATCTGCATATTTATAACAAAAAGTCACTTTCCCTATTGCTGTAACTTATCACGATTTTTGCATTTTACTAATAAATCTGATAACCATCTAAATGTCTACCAAAGCTTTTCATATTCGTACAGAGTGGCTCGAACTTCTGGTATCGGGTTTGCGAGGTTATGGAAATGGGTATAATCATAATTTGGTCAAATTTGTACCTGGTGACCAAATAAGGGAGAACTCTGGTTATGTGTATGTATCGTAAATTTTAAACTGCACGATTTCAAAAAAAGAAAAAAAAATCCGGCAAGAAGGGCCATGAACATTAATTAGTTTAAAATTTCGAAGACTGCTGCCAGTTGCCGCAATTGAACTGACCAAAATGTAATTAAAACACTTAAATATTAATCATCGAAAAATTATAATATCTTCTGTTTTAGCCAATCTCTAAAATTAAAGTTTTTTTTTCCTTAATCTTCTGTATCATCTTTATATTGACAAATAGAGGCCACAGTTTAATAACCAAACAAATAGGGTGGCCAGGGTTGCCTAAGAAAATACTGCCACGGCCATTTTTTTACTTTCCTTTCTGTATATAGATGAGGAAACTATAGGAATCATGATAAAAGTTGCTTGTGATGTTATTCTCTGAAATTTTTGTCCTATAAGTACATGATTTCCCTAAAATGGACCTAATACGGGATATTTGAGGAAAGGTGCAAATTTCGAATTTTGGAGATTACTCAAAAACAGATGAGAGAAAAAACCAAATTTTAAACTTAAGCCTTAATCCATCACGCAGTGAGCTGATTAAAGTTTGGGCATAGTGGAAGCACCTGGAGAATATTTTACAGTGTTTTTTTTAATTTATTAAAATAAATAGTCATGACCGTATTTTCTTAGGCAACCCATTTGCGATATATTTATAAACATATTACATTTAATAAAAAGAAACTTTCATTCGTTAAACAGATGGGTGAAGGTCGACCTTATTTCGGATTTTAGACCATAATATAAACATTTATTATTATGTTTCCTTTTTCGATTTGCGTGAACGACGAAAAACTACTAGACCAATAATGTTTTCAGAAATCGAATTACAAACGTTCACGATGTCATCCACCTAGTTGTCAAATTGTTGTGAGAGAGTGTGAGAGAATAATGTTACAAGGATTGTTTAAGGTTATAATTCGGTATTAGGCATTCCAACGACATGTCAAACAATAGTTGCCAGTGGGAAGGGGTTGTAAATCTACATAGCCTTCCATCTTGGACGCTATTTTTATTTAAAATAGTAATCGCCAAGCCTGCCAATTTTAGAAAATGTATTAACGGTTTTTGTAAAAATAATATTTTCATTCTGTTTGACATAAAATATTTAAATTTATTCCATTAATTATGATTTCACGTATTGTAAATAGACTACATTGTATGTCGCAACCCTTAAGACATACCAAACCTTAGCACCGCGTTTCATTTGTTTGGAATGCTTAATAGACTAGACATAAGGCTCTAATGCGTACACAAGGCTTTCAAAGTTACATTAGGGAAGTATTTGCATCACATACTTTGATTACTATACGGTGCAATAGAGAGGTCCGACACGCCCAACATAGGGCGCGGCCATTTTGATGCCTTTACTACAGTTTATAGCTAAAGAATAAAGTGCGTCGGCACTTTTGATCTCAATGTTCCAGTTTATATACTGCGCAACTCGGATAATACAATATATGACAACCGCCTATAATAAAACAGCATCCTGAATTTGTATCCCTGGAGTGGATGTTATTTTGGAACTTTCAACTGGTCCTAGTGAGCTAACTGATTCTTTAGCAATAAACTGTGACTCCAAAAATAACATTCACTAACAGCTGATGGGAAGACAACCATTCTTTCTGCTACGGCGATTAAGAAGATATTCAAAGTCGCAGAGAACAATATTGTTTCACTTATTACGGTATGCTTTTAATACTCGGTAAGTTGTTGACTTTGCAACTCCGACAAGAAAAATGTTAAGTATTTAATACCATTTTTAATTTAAAAGTAATGAATATAACTTACCGGCGGCTTGGGAAATTTTAAATATAACAACACTTTTGGTTTTTGGTTTATCATCTAATATCTATTTGTACATACTCGTATTTATTATATTCTGCTTTTCTGAGACACTTAAATGGCCTAAACTCAATCGTTTTTGTTGTTTTGGTGGACTACGGTAGCAAAACTGCTATCCTTGCTAGGACTCGGTGTAAAAGCATCCATAATTACAGAAATTCAATACAGTTGCCTTATGAAGTTCTGAACAGTTTTTTTAACGAAATATAGTTAAAAGTAATAATTATATATCAAAAGAGCAAAAGCAATAAGAAAATTGAAAATATAAACTGTCAAAACTGTCAACAATGTCAATTATCAGCTAATGTAAATGCTAAAAAGTAATATGTCACTGCAATGTGACCAGAGATAACAGGAGATGTACTAGCTGTAGTAAATAAAACATTATAAGAGACCCACAGCAAGGGTATAATATCCGTTGTTGTGATTCCCTTTTTATTATTCTCGTTTTGTTTACAAAATTATTTATATATCTTAAAAAAAATTCAACCTATTTTATTATAACTAAATCTAAAACTTTTAAATCATTAGTTATATAACGTTTAACTAAATTAGATGTAATAATTTTTAAAAAACTCCCAAACCTAGTTAATGTTAAGTTAGATGTGGCAACAGGGCTTCTACCGGCATTGATTTCTACGTTTTTTATTACAAGCGCCCAAGAATATATTCATTGATAAAAAAAAATTGTATCGCCGTTAAATATCTTCTCTTTATTCCCTCTTTTACCTCTCGCAACACATCTCTTCCCTCCGGACCTACAATTGGAACGTATTGACTGTCGAATTAATATTGGCATCATGAACATTTTATTTCATTAGTGAATAGCTACATCTCCTGTTATCTCTGAATCTGACTAATCAGGAGTCTACAGACATAGGCGCCAAATCCCTGGGGCTTTGAGTGCGCAAGCACCCAGAGCAGTTTTAAACTGGGTGCGGAGCACCCATAGCACAACGTGGACAAAAAGTGTCAATAAGTGAAATAAAGAAGTTGTCGTGGCCCAAGTTGGTATAGCGATAGGATGCCTCGATAAAATTGGATTAAGGGTTTATTATTTTTGGTGTATAAAACCCTATGACGTAAAAAAGAACGACTAATGCTGCGTTTGAATATCCACATCGGATGAATTTCAGATGTTGTAAATTTTTGATCACGTGATTTAATATACATAATTGTAGTAGGACAGATCTGTCCGATGTGGATAAACAAACGCTCAAGATTCAAAAAATGCATCCATCGGATGTGGATATTCAAACGTAGCATAATAACGGTCCACAATTATCAAGACATAGCTCTGTATATATGCTATTGAGCAAATGCTTGAGGGGAGAAGGGAGAACATTTGAAAGTTACTCCCGACCAAGCACCGTTAGAGAAGAATGTTTATTTAGAATCAGAAACAGCTCTCTAGTAGTGCTGGTGAGAAACCAGGTCATTTACTAAAAAACTCCCTAAACAGAAATCCTATATCGGGAGTAATACTCACCACTTATATCTTAAATAGAAAGAGGGGTCGATAGATATCTTATTTTGAAGGTATTTTTACCTAAATTATAACTCCTGAGTTTTACATCGCTACTATCTACGTAGCCCATACAGTGGCTCACCAAAAGTACAAAACCGGTTTAACATAATTTTTACATTGTTATTAAAAAAAAAAAAAGGAATTTTTTGTAACAATTCTAGTGTTATTCCTGTGGCCTTCAATTATTATTATCAGATAACATTCTTTGGTCGCCGCAAAGTAGTAAGGTTTAGTTTATTTCGTTGTAGAGGCGGCATAAAAGTGGCATATCAATGATAATGGTTTACTCATTTGCTGAGAGGGTGCAAATAATTTTTTGCAAACAATGAATGTGCTAATAGAATTGCCCAACTGTTTAACAATGAACATCAAAATCGACAAGTCCATCGAAATAATGTTTTGGAGTTAGTCCAAAAATTTTTGGAAACGGGGTCAATAGCTAACAAATAATGTGAAATGGAAAATGCTGTAGTAAATGAAGCTACATAGGTGGCGATTTTAGGGCATGTTGTTCAAGAACCCACATTGAGTACAAAACAGTTGGCGATAACATCTGATATTAAAAGAGGAAGACACTGAAAAAACAAGTTTCATCCCTACAAAATACATCTGGTAAAAGAACTTAACGATAAATGATCAGTAATTTCTTTTCAACGTGTTTTTCAGACGAATGCACTGTCATTACTGTTCCGATTCAAATTCCAGAATATTTCACAAAGTGCATACGCAACATCCGGAAAAACTGAATGTTTGGGATGGTATTTTTGCTAACCGTATAATAAGCCCCTTTTTTACCTGGTACTTTAACTGCAGAAATGTATCTGGAATTATTAGAAAACGTCATCGTCATTTATCCAGCATTACTAGAGTTGATTGAGAATGACGATCAGTAAATAGCAATCAACTTAATATTCCAGCAAGACGGTGCGCCAACCCATTTTGCACTGATTGTTCGTCAGTATGTGGTTCAAACGTTTCCAGGTCAATGGATCGGAAGAAGAGAAAGTATTTAGTGTCCCCCACGGTCTACGAATCTAACCCCGTTAGATTTATTTATGGGGCCACTTAAAAACTAAAATTTATACCACCCAGCCAATATCATTGGAAAATCTGCGACAACAGATAATTGATGAATGTCATGAAGTCACCACACAGATGCTTCAAAATGTTCGAGAGCATTTTAAGCAAAACCTCTATTATTGCATGGAGGCAAATGGTCGGTATTTCCAGCATTTAGTCGAGAAACTGGTAAGCTTTTACAGACAATAAAAATCGTTAAAAGATCATGGCTAGGAAGACAGTAGCGATTTAAAACTCGGGGGTTATAATCTAGGTAAAAATACTTTGAAATAAGCTATCATTCACTCCTCTTTCTATATAAGATTTTAGGGATAAGGGTTTCTGTTCAGAAGGTGAAACTGGCAAAAAAGTTTCTCCCTAAAATAAAAAAATGATGGTCCAAGCGTTTTTTTTTTTTGTAAATGACCTGAGATGCCCAAAATTGGCCCTGTTTTGTTTATATATACAATATATATACAATATATATACAATACTCCATTATATATGTATTAATAAATCATCAAAAATCACCTTCTAAATTCATGAGAGTTAATAAATGTTTTATATTGTGTTTCTACTTATTTCATTGGCACTCTAGCACCGCACGACCACTGAATACCAGTGGTGGCTGCACCGAGCATATAGCATATAGGATTGTCAGATGCCAGATATCCCGATTTAGATGAGAGCCTGACGATTGTTGATATTCTATCTGCCGCTTCAATCCTCAAAACACTAGCAATTCGACATTTGTCAATATCTTTTTTTTTTCAAGAAAATTTTCATAAAATCAACGCTTTAAAATAGCTTTAAAGTGCTTTTAAAAAACCGGTAATGTCCCTAAGTTGAGTGTGGAGGGGAGAAGGGGGGGAGTGGTAGCATAGAGGCCGGGCACCCAAAGCAATTTTTGTGTTCCGGCGCCTATGTCTACAGAATTGCCATCTTAAATTAAAATGGCTCCTCCTGGTATTTAAACAGAATATAAACGATTATATAATTGATATTAGCCCTTTAATTTAGGAATATATTTGTTTTGGGATTACATAAAAAAATAAAATGTATATAATTGTCATAAATAAACAGTTAACCAAGTCTACAGTTTACTGTCACTGTCAACTATGTTTGGCACACAACAATAATAAAATATACTATAGGTATTGTGCAGTTGATAGTTTTTAGTATATTTTGCCTAAGTTCACATTTCTAACTGGAACACTTTATTTAATAATTTTTTACTTCAATATGTGTAACTAAACTAAAACTTTTTTTATTTAAGTGACATTGGAATATCTATCATTTGTATTATATTATATTTTCTTTTTGTAATTTTTTTATAATATAGGGTGAAACTGAAATTAAACGATATCTCTAAATGTTTAAGTGGAACACTGTGTATCTTGTTAGCGTCTGTCCACATTTTTATAAACTAGAGCATTGACCTAAATTTTATTATAAAAATATTCAACTGTATTTCATTAAATGTTCCAAATGTCTTCCATTTTCTTTTATTAATTTATCCTATACAAAAGGTGATCAGGAATAATTCTTATACATCTTGTTTACATCGTGATTAAGAAATTATTTAGACTATCTCAACTTCAGTGCGTCAAATGTTTGAATTCAACGAATACCATGCTCCATGCTTTATAAACTTATTTTCGAAGATACCGTTAAATATATTTCGAACAAAAAACATACCCAAGGCTTTTAAGTCGCTTTAAATATGTCGTCATCTTTCTGTGTGTTACTTATTTTACAATTCATTAAACATTTGTCTCCTTTTACTATTCTCAAACAGCCATACAAGTTTTTTCATTACGTGAATGACTAGTCACACTTTATTCATAAAAATATTAGAAATGATCCTAAATCTGCTAAAATTTGGTTCACAGCAAATTTTATTTCATTAATTTAAAGGCATTTCTTTATAACTTTACTACAGCATACTTGGTAACTGTATTGCGGTTACTCTGGTGACATCACATGTAGTAACGTAATATATGTAACGCGTCAAATATCAAAATTAGGTTGCAGGATGTCTAAACCAAATTTGAATAATTATAAGAAATTTTAGTATGTTTTGATGTCGTTATTTTTTAAAAATGATGTCTACTGCAACAAAAAGAAGAATGGTTTTGTTTTGTGTTGAAATAATATATTTCCATATTTATATTTTAATAGATAATAATTTATTTTATAGTAAATACAAAAATGTCCAAACAAAACAAACCCCCGTATCACAGAAAAACTTATCAGTACTAATATACTAAAGACAGCGATAATTCAAAATAATTTTTTTCTCACACACTGAAAGCACGTTGCTTGGTAACTTCCCGACGCCGGCGCCGCGTCGTAGGCGGACGTGCTTGAGGTATTTGAAAAAAAATATGAGTAGGTATTTATCACTGGCTGAGAGGTATTCGGTCAGAAAATTTTTGGCATATTTTAACTCATTAATTTAATAAAAAAAATAACTTACTAGTTACAGTCCATAAAGTATTGACTGTACATTCCATGAGGTGTTGACTGTACTTTCTTTAAGTCGGTATCATCTTTTTTTCTCTTATTTACTGCCCAATTCTTCAATATCAAAGTTAGGTCTTAAATACTTTCATCTGGTCAAATGCTGGAGTGGCCTTCTAATATTCTAAATGGTTTTGCAAATCTTTTTAAACAGTCCTATACTATTTCTTCCCCTTTTCAACCCAATTCTGGGACAAATAATAATCACTTTTTAAATATTACAAGCTTCAGTGAAGAGGAAGTATATGAGGCACTAAGATCACTTAAGCCAAAAAAGACCACCGGATCAGACGATATTCCAGCTTTTGTCCTAAAAGATTGTTCTTTTGTGTTTGCTCGTCTTCTCTCCATACCATAATATTTGTTTAAAATCGGCTATAATACCAGAGATCTGGAAATCCTCAAAGGTCTGTCTCATTTTCAAGAAAGGAGATAGACAAGATATTTCAAATTATCGACCTATCTCTATTATATGCAACTTTGCAAAGGTTCTTGAAATCCTGCTAGAGCGAGTTATATGCCGTCATGTAAGTTGTAATATAAGTATAAATCAACATGGTTTCATGAAAAGTCGTTCAACAGTCACCAACCTTCTGACCGTTACCCAATATATTGCTGAATCTATTGACAACAGAGCCCAAACTGATGTTATTTACACGGACTTTTCTAAGGCCTTCGACAGACTTGATCATGGCATTCTGCTCAACAAACTTGTAGCTTTTGGATTATCTCCTTAAATTTCACTATTTCAATCCTATCTATGGAATCGAAAGCAATATGTCCTGCTTAATGGTTTTAGGTCTGCTGAATATAGTGCTTCTTCTGGTGTTCCACAAGGGTCGAATCTAGGACTTCTCCTTTTTATTATGTTCATTAATGATATTGCAGATGTTATAAATGTAAATTTCCTTTTGTATGCTGATGATCTAAAACTATACTGCCTCGTAGAGAAGATAGGTGATTGCAAGAAATAAAAAACAAACTTAAAATGCTTAAGTCCAACTCTTCGCCAGGCTTAGATGGTATATCCTCGTTTCTTTTAAAATCTTGTGCTGACACTCTCTGTTATCCTATTTCCCGTATAATGACTTCCTCCTTTAATTCTCACATCTTGCCATCTATATAGAAGACTGCGTCAGTGACTGCCATATTCAAAAAGGGCAATAAGCTTGACCCAAATAACTATAGACCGATAAGCCTTGTACCAATAGTTTGTAAAGTAATGGAATCCATAATAAGTGATAAAGTTACTGACTTTCTTGAAAACGAACGGGTACTTCCCACCCAACAACATGGATTTATCAGAGGACGATCTTCCTTAACTAATCTCCTGCAGTCTGTCAATGACTGGACAAAAGCCTTAGATGCTGGTCTTCCTACAGATGTTGTATACTTGGATTTTTCTAAAGCCTTTGATAGAGTTCCAAAGCACCGACTTCTCAAAAAGATTGAACACCTAGGAATCCGAGGCAACTAAATTTAATGGGACAGATGTGTCCGATGTGGATAAAAAAACGCTCGAGATGTAAAACATGCATCCGATGTGGATTCTCAAACGCGGCAATAGTCCAAAATCGAACGTATGTATGACATATAGAAAATCAGGGAAATGTTAGTATCTGCTCCAAATTTGTTTTGAAATAACTCGAAGAAGATTGATTCTCTTTTCAAATTTCTGCTTTACATACTTAATATAGTTTGTCCATAATAATTTTTTATCCACGACTATACCTAGATATCTAAATTCTTCGACAAATGGGTAAAAAGTCATAAAATACTGTCTCTACTGTGAACCTTATAAATAAATAATTAATAAAATATATATTAGACCAAACATCAAATTTTGAGTTTTATCATTTATCTTGATAAAAAATAGACGTTATAGTTTATACATGTGTTTCGTGCAAACTTGACTTAAGTGATAATACTCCTAGGGAACTTATCAGTGAAAGTCGGATTGGATATGCTGATACACGTGACTGAAAATTAACTATTTCAATTGGTTTTCTATTAATTCCAGAAATTAATTTAAATTAGCGCCTTACCACATAACCGATGTGGTTAGAAGTAGTTAAGGTTGGATTACAATAAAAAAAACATCGTTAAGTCATCATTTGGCAAAGTAATTAATTGACTATCTCTGTCCACTAGGAGTTTAGTGGAGTGTTAGTATTATAGAAATAATATGGGAAATATTTTTTTGTATCTAACAACTTCTTATTCTTAATTTATTGATAGTTATGGATAATATGTATTCGAAATTCGAAGAAATGATAATGACGTAGCGGTGTTCTTATTATAATCGGATTCTACATACTTTGGTAACATATGATATCATGGAAGTAACCAAACTGTATAAAGAAATACTCTGTTTACATAAAGTATGTTCTAGTAAGTAAGCTTATAAACAAATTCCTTAAATAAAAAAAGACTAATCTTCAAAAGTAATATTCCTAATATACTATAGAAGCGACATTCTCTATGAAAAAAATTATTTTAAACATCGACCCACATTTGACATTAAAATATCATGTTGATTGACTTTCAAAGAAACTCGAATCCTGTTATTATGCTGTCAGAGCTACCTCCCATGTATTAAAGACAATCTGTATCTATAAATTGGACACAAAATAAAGCATATTGAATTAATTATATTCGAGAAACCGATTTACAGCCGAAGAAGTTCCGGATGCTGCCAACGATCTCAATCAGAGATTGCACGAGAATGTGGTCAAATTAAGGGACCATGGCTACAGGCGAAATGGTTTTAAAAGTAGACCTAAATCTGACAGGTGTAAGCGTCGTAGAGAAAACATATTATACAATTCTAAATACCTTGTTTCGATAAGTAGATTACAAAAATAATTAAAAAGTAAATTTTTTTGGTATATCATTTGCAATATTAAAGTTTAAAAATGAGACGATATAAATACCATATTATTAACGGGATTGAAACGCATGAAAGCATAGTATAAAGTTTAACTAGATAGTACAGAATCGAATGTAAAAATGTTAAACAATAATGTTAGTGAATAAACTATTACCGATCTCAGATAAACAATTCATTTGTTCATCTGAGCTTCTTCTGCACAGTAAAAACCTGACTGTTCTGTTAGAAACTAACGTCTTTAATAGTAACCACCATGGAACTGCATCAGGGGTGTTACAAATTTTAAAATAATAGGAAAGGAGGAAAATCTCATATGGTTGTTTATCTCAAAAAGCAGTAAATAAGGTATCAGAAAGTGACCACCAGAATGGCGCTCGTGTAGTATAGTCAAGAGAAGAAAGAAGTGCAGTATTTTAATATGCAGAACGTAGTACCGGTTCAAGAGGAAGACATACAGTTATTGGAGAAGTCTCACATCCTAAAGAACCCCCAGGAAGAAACAAGACTTTTATTGAAACTTGGGTAAAGAATGTAATAAGGCAAATTGTACATTCTTTTTTTTTTTTTTTCGAAATAAAATTCCTACACTTAAAAAATTACACTTAGAAATAGAAAATAGCCTCCCTCTTCCAAATATATCATATTTTAATCTGCAAAAAATATTACATATATTAAATTTTCGTTTCAAAAAACGTGACAAAAACAGCTTTTTAACAGAGAAAGACGAAATCATCCAAGAAATTAGCATACACAGGTATTTTATTTAGATAAAACATGGGTTAATGCTGGACATACAGTAACAAAAATTTGGCAAGATACTTCCATCCAAAACTAAAAAGAAGCCTTTGTGGAAGGGGTCTCTTGTGGATTAAAAAATACAACAAGAAAAGGAAGCACCGATGGATTTTTGGCAGATGGTTTATTACTGTTGGAGTCAAAGAAAACAAAAAACTACCATAAAAATATGGGTGGCCCTATGTTTGAAAATTGGTTTAAGAACATTATAAAAAAAATCAAGCCAACTCCGTTATTGTTTTGGATAATGCATCCTATCGCAGACGATTATAGACGAAAAAATAAGATATTTCAAAATGGCTTCATTCGAAAAATATTATCAGTTCTCCTAAATCTTTGAAGGCAAAATTACTCGACATTGCAAGGTAACATAAAAACAAATTCAAAAAATATATTATAGACGAGATGGCCCGAGAAAAAGGAATTGAAATTATCAGTTTCCCTTCTTACCAAGCAAAGTTAAATCCCATTGAACTGATCTAGTCACAATTAAAAGGTTATGTTTCTCGAACCAATACAACATTTAAATTACCTGATGTGCGAAATTTGTTTTTAAAGGCAGTTTTAGTTGTAAATGAAGAACATTGGAGAAAATATATTGATCATGTTAAAAAGGTGGAAAATTCATATTGGAAAGTGAATATAGCAATGTAAAAGTTAATAGACCCTATAATAATAACCCTCAGAAAAGACAATGATAATGATACCAGTAGTTACAGTGAAGACAGTGACTTTTATGACACTTCTTGAACTTTTATTTTTTTAATCTTTTATTTTAGGTACTGAACTGTTACTTTTAGTGCCAAGAGATTAAAAAAAAGTTTTATTCTAGTAACAACATATAACTAATCCTCCTTTATTGATTAAATTTAATTCGTTCAGTTTTAAAGAGCAACAATTTTATGTCAGAAGTATAAAAAGTGCGTCCTCACCAAATCAACAATGCCGATCGACTTTGTCTATCGACATTGTTGATCAACAAGTCTACAAAACTGCATCTGTCCATACCAGAGTTGACAGACATGTTTGTCGATCAGTCGAAATTAACATGTCTGACGAAGATGACATTATAGTTGCTTGTGCCGCATATATTATTATCGCGACTAAAAAAAGAAAACTTGCACGCAAAAGAAGATTTTGGGTTCGACCAAGTTTTCAAAGTAGAACTAGATAAAACGTTAAATTCACTAGCAATTTCCATAAGGGCAACGTGCCTCAAGTTTCTGCTCTTATAGTTTTTGTTTTTATAGTCCCACAGATTTGTTCTCAGTTTGTATGCCTCAATAACGGTTATGACTTTATCTTGTTCATATTCCATTTCTCCAACGAAAACACAAATACAATGTCAACAAGGCAAGACGTTACTGAGTACTTAGTACTCAGTACTAACAGTTGGTCCAATGTCGAACGTCGAAAACACGTCCACACACTAAAGTCGATCGACTGCTCTTTCATGTTTACCGACAGTCGTTGGAAAACAAATCGACATGTCGATCGATTTATTTTTTCGATCAACACCGTCAATTGCCGCGTACACACAATGTCAACAACGTCGATAGACAGAGCCGATCGACAGTTTTGATTCGGTGAGGACGCACCTTTAGGTTTATTTTAATTTTTGTAAATAATACAAATTTTTTCATTTAAAATTTAATCTACGAAGTGCGTATATACCATTTTATATGCTGTGACCATTTTATGTTATAGATACTTAAGTACACCTGTGGAATGTGACGTTATAGCTCTAGCTTTACTGCACTACACTTTTAATTAGACTATACGCCATTTTAGTGATGATGTAATTATGGATTTCACTGATAATAGATGACAGTAGATTTTTTGATTGCGTTTTGTTTACCTAAATTATTATCGTTTTTCCACTTTTATAAATATATTCCTTAAGTAAGTAGATAACATGCATCAAATATATAATCGTTTAGTTATCAATTACATACTTTTAAAATATTTTTTATGACCTTCAAGAAATATTTAAAAAAAAATTAAAACAATAAAAACGTATCTCTCAAATTTATTGATGCCTTTATTAAAAATTTGGTTAGAATTAAATGTCAGTGGAACCAAAATAATATCACATTAAACTGGCATATAACAGAAGGGAAAGATCCACGATGAAACACAATTTCTTTTCGATTCTAAAGCTTAATTTATAACCGCCGTAACGTAACTAAGAACTTAACGTAAGAAGTTGAAATATTGATTTTACGTATACTTATTTATAATGTTCGTAACGTAACTTAAGAACTTAACGTACCGTAGAAAGTTCACCAACTTTTAAACTTAACAACTTAACTTAAGACCTTACGGTTAGCCAATGAGATAATTCTAAGTTCAGCATGCGATGAGATGTTGAGTAACGTTAGAATACATTTTATTTTTCAGATTAGGATTTTGCCACGAGGTTCGCGGCGAGCATTTTGAACATCTCCTACATTAAAATGTGTTTTTTTTTGTTTTTATCTAGAAATAAACAGCATTACTTATTAGTTTTTGGGAGTGTTGTAACGAATTTCTGTAATCAAATTATTTTATTTATGTTAATTTTTGAAATAAATCGGAAAACATTTAATATTTCCGAAACAGTTAGGAGATAGTACATAAAATATGTCTAGAATTTCCTGATTTAAAAAATATACAGAGTGTTGCATTTAATATAAGAAAGTTGGTATTGGCCACTGTTACATGACTATGAAAAGTTTTTTTTTTTTAAATGTGCAAATAAAAATACCAATCGGTGTGTATGAGCGTTTTTCCTAACACGCCCCTATTTATTTATTACCGAATTTATTCTATTTGGCTGCTGCTACCCTTTAATTTACATATTATGAGCTATCTATATTACTGTAAACATCTTTGGTGTGATCTGAATATCAACAACTTTCGGGATACCTCTGGTACAGTAACGCCATCTTAATTGTATATATTCTAAGGGACACTTTTTGTGAATAAGAGATAGTTCTCCTTACCTCTACACTCCATAGATAGAGTCAAACTAAAATATTAACTTCATAAATCTGTACTATGTTCTGCATATTAAATTACTGCAAATTATTTTTCATTACTATTATTAACATTCTGTATGAAAAATAATATTGTTGTAATTTTATTCAGAAACTGAGAATAGTTTTTATCATAAAAGTCAAATACTCGACAGAGGCGAATTTTGTAATAGCCATCACATTAAAGATAATGGTTTATCGTTTACGAACGAGTTATGTAAGAACGTGGACAAAACATCAAAAGGTGTGTAAAAGTATGACAATAATAATTACATCTACCAAATGGTTGGAATGCCGTTCTTCGTTCGTCTGCAAGAAATTCGGCTCGACTTTTCTCAAGTTTTACTTTTACGTAACTGTGTACCTAATAGTTAATGGGTTACGGTACTCAAGGTCACCAGGTAATGGGTACACCGCCTCTGGTTGACTCTTACCTGAAACCATTTCAAAATTAATAAGGGCATACCACGTATATAATCGCTTTCAAAACGACTTGAATTTCGGTTTTTTGTTACCTAATAAATATTGTACCAAGCTTTCGTTTCCAAATTGACCGGTATCTAAAACAGGATTTTCAAGAAAATTCAATTTAAATAAAGACTAAATCAAAGGTGAGGGTACTCATATGTGAGTTGTAGCCTGGGTAGGCAAAAGAACCGTATCTTTTACTTAGCTGATGTTTCTGGAATATAATCTATCACTTGTCATAAATCCAGTTAAAAACTAGCTACCATGTGCAGGCAAACCATATTTCGTATAAAAGGTACAAACTTTTGTTTACATTTTATCGAAGTAGATTTGTAATACATTCACGACGGAAAAACGGAAAATTTGTTATTTTGATAGTGGATTTAGATAAAAAATACCACAAATATTCTTTCGTATGTGTTTTATCCTTGTTGTTGCGTGTTATTGCTCGTTTTATTTGAGGGCATTGGAATAAATAGAGTAATAGAAGTAATCAGGCTAAAAAGGTGTGTTATAAAAAGAAAATACATTGCAATTAGACTGATTTATATTTAATATGTTTTTAAGAAGTATTTACAATATGCCAGTTACTTAAATGATTGTAAATTGTAAGAGCAGAGGTGATGAAAAGTTGTCTAGTGCTTTGTACTTCTTTTTTTTTTTTGGTGTCTCAACAGCAGTAGTAGCAACAACATTAACATTGTTTTCATTCAACCGATTTACATGCACATTATTTGTCAGCTAAAAGCAGAACACCTTAGTTCCCTGCAAAATGTAAACAACGTTACAAAAAAAATTTCTCATGTATGAATTTAACAATTAAATCAAAATATATTATTTTTATAGGACCTATATCAACTATTATGTTAATTAAAAATATTTGTATTTGTAACAAAATAGTAGTTGTGTATTAATATTAATAAACCTGTCCCCACATCAAAAAAAAAAATTATTATTTATTTATTTATAATCAGGTATCAGAAATTGTGGAAACATGTTCTATTGGTCTTATTGTTTTCAATAGGTTCTTATTATTAAAGGAAAACTCCAAACTCAAATGTGACCGAGATGTAAAATACATCAAACAAATCTTAAAGCCATATAGCTTTGAGATTTGTTTGATGTATTTTGGTTCTTATTATAGTTGTAAATAAAAGTAAACACTTTTTGTCCGTCTATTTAACACTAGGTAATAATTTTGTGAAACATGTTACAAACAGATATTATTCGATATACATACATATTTTAAGTTGTAAGGATCCGTAGCCTCTTAATTTTTACCATTATACCTTATGGCTGCTTTTAAAGACTAGTGTGTAGTCACTTATTTTGAATTAAATTAGTGAGAGAATGTACCTATATGCCTTTGATATTTTTAATATGTGTAAAAACTACCGAAACCATCTACAGTTCCCATTTTTTTAAATAAATATAAGTTAATTCATAACAAAATGTAACAATTTTATTTATAGTCCATTGCAAGATAATCTAGAAAGCGCAATGATCTGGCAGCTTCTTGAAACGTTCGCCAACATGCTGATCAGAGCCGGCTTAGGTTAAGTGTCATTTGTTCAAATGTTAAAGATAAGTTTTGAAATTTTATTTCTACAAAGATCCTTTTGCGGTCTAAATTGCATTGAACATTGAAAAAAATATAACACGCTTGTATTAAAATAAAAAAAAAAAAATTATGTTTTATTACCAAACACAACATGTTAAACTAAAAAATATATTGAAAATAGAAACTGACTAAAATTATTAAGTATTATTTTAAAAAGAATATGTTTCACTAATTTATTTTGTGGAAATGTAAGTAAATGAATTTAAAAACGTCTATATTTCAAAATCACTTTTACAGTCACTAATTTCATGTTCTGAAATAATATTACTATCATCATCAGTATCATCCAAATTTATTTCAATTTTTTGAATATCATACATTTCCCTTCGATTTTTTTAACATATTTTCCGGTTTTCAACAGTTATACAGTTAAATGCATTTCTTACTACATCAATTACAGAAGAAGTGGACTTAGGAGAAGAGTTATTTGCTCAAAAATAATTTTTTTACTGTGAAAATTTGTATCATCATACAAAAACTCGATACCCAGATTTATCTTTCTCAGAATGGCTTAAGGTAGTACCGATGGAACAAAGATTCGATCTTATAAAGGAAAATCACGACCCCCCTATTGCAGGACATCTAGGTGTTTCTAAAACTCTCTCCAGGATTCGTCAGAGGTATTACTGGCCAAAATTAAGAGCCGATGTCGCACGGTTTATAAGTAAATGTATGACTTGTCAGAGGATCAAGCCAGAACAAAAGTTACCCATTGGGCAGATGCTATCTTCACATATAACAACGTCAAGACCTTGGAAACTCGCAAGTTGCGATCTCGTAGGACCGTTACCAAGGACAACCACGAGTTTTTCCTTTATATTCACTGTTTTAGACTGTTTTAGTAAATATCTGTTAACGTTTCCTCTTAGAACCGCCACAGCGGCCAGTATAATTAAAATTTTAGAAGATCAGGTATTTTTAGTTTACGGATCGCCCAAACGTATAATTGTTGATAATGGCTCACAATTTCGTAGTGCACCTTTCAAAGAATTAATGAAAAAATATAATGTCACAATAAAATTCACAGCCTTATATCATCCTCAGGCTAACCCTGTAGAAAGAACTCATCGTGTCATTAAAACGATGCTAACGGCCTATGTGTCGGATGACCAACGTCATTGGGATACTTATCTACCAAAGATAACGTGTGCTCTAAGATGTTCAAAACATGAGGTAACGGGTGTAACTTCAAATTTAATAAATTTTGGACGTGAAATTGTTCTAAATGGTTCGGAAGATGAAGGTTTTCCAAAAGCTGAGACAAGTATAGAACAACGATCTGAGGCCTTGGGAAAATTATTTAAAGAGGTAAAAGAACGACTATATGAAAAGGCTCGGAAGCCATATAATTTACGCCATAGAAATGAGAAATTTACTTTAGGTCAGACCGTATTTAAGCGCAATTATGTCTTATCGGATGCATCCAAATACTTTAGCGTAAAACTGGCACAAAAATATCAGGGGCCGTTCACAGTTACTAAGGTCGTTTCCCCATGGTCGTATGAATTGTCTGACGACAAGGGCAAATCTGTTGGAATTTGGAATTCCAAGGATATAAAATCACATCCTCCAGACGATACGAACGATCTGTAATATTAGTTTTTTTTTTTTTCATATATTTTTTTTTCCTGATTCAGCATATGTTTCAAAATATGTATCCCCTTGGCGACAATAATTTAAACAATGGAAAGTTCTTACTTTTATTATGATTGAGTCCAGTAGCTTCTCTGGAAGTATTATTCTTTATTACCCATTTTTGTCTTCCTATTAAAGTGGTTCCAGGTATTTTCTAACAATCCCAAGCTTCGCAGGTATATTGGGAGGCAAGCTACTTGGCTATAAGGCTAAGCAGAAAGGTCAGAAGCCATGCAGGGAGCTAAGAAGCAAAGCAAGAAACTACTAAGCAATAAGGTACTCCAAATAAATTCACAGGTTACCATAAGAATAAGTACTACCTGTACAGAAAAGCCATGCGTGGTGAGTGGCTTAGAAGTAGATTAGTTTTAGAAAAAAAAAGTATATTTTATCCACCAAGTATAATAATAATAATAATAATAATAATATAACTTTATTCAATAATAAATTACATATGTATATTGTCACGTTATGCGTGATTTTATAAATAAAATGTTACGATTTACTTGTTTTAAATAATGACGGGACTATCTATGTCCCGGGGGTTAAATAACAAAACATATGAATTTGGGCCTTAATCACAAAAACACTATTTAGCCTTAAACTTGGCTTCGTAGCCCTTAACTGTATAAGGGTTCTACTCTTGATGTTAGAACCTGACACGTCTCTGTGAAAGGGCTGAAGGAAACACAATGTTTTCTCAAAACAAATATAATATTAAAATTACAACGATTATACAAAATATGTCTTAACTCGACATACACAAATATGGGGCTCAATATAATATTAAGATACAAAAAATATTAACTTACCAACTCCAATTTTGGGGCACATGTCACAACTCTTGCCTGACTAAAACGCAATTATTCAAAATACTAATAAACGACTTTTAATTTAAACTATAAAGATTATGATCTGGAGCTGCTACAGGAAATCTCCTACAAGGGGGACCTCCTATGGGGAGGATCCGTTCCCTGTCGAAAAAGCCTCGTGCATCCCCTCGACATTACCTTTATAACTTTCTCATAGTTTATTGTTATTAAAACTAATGTTTAATAATTAATAAATAACCAACCTTGCACATTATTGCTATTTAAAACAAATCGTTGACATAATTAAACAAAGTTTTATGTACAGGATGTTATTTAAATAATTAATTAAAATTAGGAAAAATATGAATTTATACGAATCGTGACATGCCCCCCTCCTTTCAAGCGTCGCCCCGACGCTTAAACAATGAAATTAATATCTATCACACATAATTTAAATAAAGAAAACAATTATTTGGGGCTTAAGGTTGGAGTTGGTGCGATCTAAAATATATAAGATTGAGTTTTATTTTATTATTACAATAGTGACTCTACAAATGACAAATATTCTAAAAAATTCTAAGAAAATTCTAAAAAAATTCTAAAAAAATTCTAAAAAAATTCTAAAAAAATTCTAAAAAAATTCTAAAAAAATTCTAAAAAAATTCTAAAAAAATTCTAAAAAAATTCTAAAAAAATTCTAAAAAATTCTAAAAAATTTCTAAAAAAATTCTGAAAAAAATTCTAAAAAAAAATCTAAAAAAATTCTAAAAAAATTCTAAAAAAAATTCTAAATTTTTTTTTTTTTTTTAAACTGAATCTTACTCTTTCTAATTCTAAATATACAACCATTATTTCCACATATCATGTTTTTTGCGAACGTCTTTCCACACAAACACTATAGTCTCTATTTGGAATGGACCAGTGGGGGAGTCATCTTCGGGCCGGTGTGGTGGAAAACATCTCTACTTATCATACAAAATCATCGGACATCTCCACATATCAGGTATCTCGCCGTGGGTACTGTGGCGAATCAAGTCTTTCCAGAATCTCACATCTGGCAGTCATCTCATGGCATCTAGGAAATCATAATAGATGGACACCCATAATAAATGTGTCTATCTTAAATTCGTCTTGACAATAAACCAACCCTTAAATCATCGATTGTATTGGCATCATTTTCTTAGCTTCCATGGCATCTCCGGTATATATTTTTAATACCACATACTCATATTACGACACTGACCAGCACATTTTATAGTATGGATCTCCAGTGCCAAGGTTACGTGTCATCGTTTCTAATTTCGCAATTCATCATTTGCCTACTATGTGATATGGCTGGCGGAGAGGACTATTATCGTCTATGACAGAAGTTTAGGTACTGGCCCGAATTCATCATCCTCGCGTCTGGGGTAGGTGCCATGGTCCATCCAAAATCTTCATTGTGTGGTGTCGCCCGATACATGGAACAAAGAATACAGAAAGGCAGTACATAACTTATAATATTACAATCTATCTAAAATTTAATTTGAAAATTTAATATAAAAATATTATGTATTTAATTGTGCTTGTCGAGAAAATTTAAATTTATTATATTACTATATTGGCCCTTTTATTTTGTTATTATTAGCTTTAGAATATCTATATTTACTATTAATATGCTGATATATTATTATTTTGCAAGACAAAAAATTCTGAACTATATAAAAATTTAGGAAATAATGGATTTGACATTATTTATTTAAAAGTGAATTGAAAAATGTTGTTTGTTATTCTACTTTTATGCAGGAATTACTTACTAGAATGCAATAAATAAGTATTTTTTACTTATTATTATTATTATTCAAATTTGACTTTAATATATTTATAATTTAAAAGCTTTTGTTGAGCTGTCAGCCTTCTTTTTTATACAAACAAATGTTATAAGAGTGTGTGCTCTATTGCTTGTTGGTAAACTTGATTTTAATAGATTTTATTACCAAACTCATTACCACTTAGTACACTCATAAAAATTTGCTCGTCATTTAGCCATTCGTTAGGGTCATTAATTATTTTCTTATAGGTAGGAATTTTCTTTTTAGTACACATTTATTTAATATTAACCAGGGGCTAGGAAAACTCATACAACTCTCATTCATTCATCCAAGTGTTCCTCCCCATTTAAATATCCTATATGAATTATCGTACAAACAAAATTATAAAGTGACCACATCTGCAGGGAAAACAACTACTCCCCCGGCTATGTGCCGACGGCGGGCATTGAATTACATACATGCAGAGAAATAATTCACTTCAATCGTACATTGCACTCATATTTTTCTGTGTAGTTTTTAATATATTTGGGGAAAGGTGAATTTTCAACTGTACTACAGTCATCTTCCAAATTCTCCTGTCCCATAAATGTACGTACAAACGTACAAAACCACGGTGATTTTTTTTTTCACCATTTTATTAGCTTATTTTCAAGCTCCACATTATTTCTTCATTATCTCATATTTTTTATGAAAATCACTATAAATGTGCACAACTTTGTACACATGGTATTGCCTTAAGTCGGCAATTTCAGTCTCCTTTTGAGACTTTATGTCTATATTGTGGGTCATAACAAAATTAACAACTTGTTTTAAATTCATTTTTTATTTTGACCCTATTTCCTACACATTTTAAATTTATATAATTATTTTTGACCCTTATTGCGCTCTATAACCTTCCACTCCATTTAGTGGCAATGAGTTTGAACATACTAGATTCATTCAACTGTTATTCTGACTTTTATTTCTCATATATTTTATAAAATAATATTACTTGCCTTTTTATCTATACAGCTCGTAGGATGCGTTTCAAATTTATCCTGCAGTTAATTTCGACTCTTGCTGGGTTTCCAACTTCAAATTTTGTGGTTTTACTCTTCAACATGGCCTCTTCAAAATTTTCCAGTTGTTTTTCATTTATCCAGGATCAGTTTTGAGCTTTTAGGTAATTCTGACCAATTTTCACTTGAGTAGTTGATAACACTTATCTATCAGCATAAAAAACAAGTCAATCTAGGTACTAATATTTATATCTAATCAACCCTCATAAACCTATATATAAAGCACAGTTTATTTTTTGTTCATAAAGTACCTTTCTGTTTTCGTATATAATAAATAATATGTTGAAGATATCGAAACCCTTAGTGTCGATGTAGACATACATGATATAGATGAAATAATAAAAAAAACTAGAAAATACTTATCAATTTAAAAAAAAACTCTATAACTGTAGTGTCTGATATATAAAAAAACTCTAGATAGCGTATAAAAACCATGAAAAAAAAATCAGACCTATACTATCAACATCTTTTTAGAAAGTCCTATTCCAAAAATACCCCTATTTGAAGGTATCTAAATTCATAAAAAAATTCCAGAATATACGCAACTTTACCAAAAATTACTTTAGAACAAATCAGTTATTTTGTAAAAAAAAATATTCGAGGTATAACTATCTAAAATTTTTTTTAAATATTCTCAGCATTTAATTTAAATCATTCTACAAAAAAATCTAATCTAACTAACGACCAACAAAGAAATATTTAATATTATCGCCTATACAAATCAAGACATATACCTGTCATCGACAATCTCCTAAATTTCATAAAACACCTTACGAGTTATTTCCAAAAAAAAAATTACTTGTAGATTACCTTCACTATTTTAAAATTGCATATTTCGGATACAGAAGAATAATCTAATTTAATCTCTTATCAATTAATAAATTATATAAACAGCAAATATCTTTTCGATTTAAATAACTATATTGTAATTCCAAATTTAAAAAAAAAATCGAAAGTCTATAACAGAAATTTGAGAGAAGAACGAAACAAAAAAAGTTAAGGAGATGCTAAATAAAAACGAACTAACACATTATATGAATATAATTATGAAATTGCGAAATAAATCATCCGTGGTCCATAAAAAAACCGAAGATATAGGTATCAAAAATTAAGAAAGGCAACCTATAAAAGTAGAATTAAAGAATCAAAACGTTTAGAAATAAAATGTATTGCGATTAATACCATTTAAAAATCAGAACTCAAAGACTGACAATTTGCCCAATACCTTTTATGATAGAAAAAACTAATACACATTCCTTTTAGAAAATTATTACCTCTAGAATTAGGAAACGTCAAAGGCATTTATAACACAAATAAATACAATTTACATTCTAACCGTAGAAAAAATCATTACCTACAGTAATACAAAGCTATCTCTTTTTTTTATAACTAAATATTTTAAAATATAGGTTTTTAAACATAATTTTTCGAAATGAAAATTTTATTGGATCCAATAAAACAAAAAAAAAATTAAATAATCTCTGCTTAAAAAAATAAAACACAGCATTATTACAAAAATATCGAGTTTCGATGACCCAGTTAATAATTACTTGTAGGTATTATTAAATAAATTATTAATCTAAATAAAAATATTCTTTTGTTTAGAATTATTAAAATCAACAACAAAACGATATTTAATCCATGCGAAATAATTATACATGACCTACTTATATTTAATAAAATTATATAATTCGAAACCATATTTTTGTAATATAAATAAATATTAATAAATTTCAATTAAATTTAGGAATCTTTTGTCCATACTTGTGTATAAAAATATATGCATTTTGGCGATTGATCAAAAAAATAAAAAAATCTATATTTCTTTTTTGAAAACCTCTGTGCTCCCAAAGAGACAAAAACTTTTAATTATATAAAAATATAGTCACTATACTCAATACAAGGAATGAATGGGACAAAAAATATCAGTAAAATAGATTCTCTAATCTAATACCAAATACAAATAAGAAAATGTGCTAAAAACACAGAATACCGCTAAAAACAAGAACAAGTCAGAATCTTTATTAATACGCTCAGAAAAAAATTGTGGTACTTGAGGGTTCTTATGAAGAAGAAAACCTCGGGAATGAAGCTAGGCGCCTCCACCATGTCACGTTATGCGTGATTTTATAAATAAAATGTTACGATTTACGTGTTTTAAATAATGACGGGACTATCTATGTCCCGGGGGTTAAATAACAAAACATATGAATTTGGGCCTTAATCACAAAAACACTATTTAGCCTTAAACTTGGCTTCGTAGCCCTTAACTGTATAAGGGTTCTACTCTTGATGTTAGAACCTGACACGTCTCTGTGAAAGGGCTGAAGGAAACACAATGTTTTCTCAAAACAAATATAATATTAAAATTACAACGATTATACAAAATATGTCTTAACTCGACATACACAAATATGGGGCTCAATATAATATTAAGATACAAAAAATATTAACTTACCAACTCCAATTTTGGGGCACATGTCACAACTCTTGCCTGACTAAAACGCAATTATTCAAAATACTAATAAACGACTTTTAATTTAAACTATAAAGATTATGATCTGGAGCTGCTACAGGAAATCTCCTACAAGGGGGACCTCCTATGGGGAGGATCCGTTCCCTGTCGAAAAAGCCTCGTGCATCCCCTCGACATTACCTTTATAACTTTCTCATAGTTTATTGTTATTAAAACTAATGTTTAATAATTAATAAATAACCAACCTTGCACATTATTGCTATTTAAAACAAATCGTTGACATAATTAAACAAAGTTTTATGTACAGGATGTTATTTAAATAATTAATTAAAATTAGGAAAAATATGAATTTATACGAATCGTGACAATATGAATCATATCTATATATACAATAAAAAATATGATTCTTCCTAAAAAAGAAGTACCATAAAAATATAATATGATATAATAAAAATAACAAATATTAAATAAAGTGGTGCGAAGCGATAAGTATTAAATACTTGTATCGCTTTATAAAACAATTTAGGTAATAATAACAATAACAATACCAATACAGCTCATATAATTATTGTTTTATAATAAAAAAAAATGAATAAATGAACAAAGGAAGCCACACTGAGTACCGGACATCCAGAAAATGAGAAGCTAAGGATAAACTTGACAGCTTCTCAGGCACTGTATGTCAGGTAGGTAAGCAATAAGCTTGCTTCGTCATCTATGATTTTTTTCTTTTCATTTTACATGACAAAAAGAAAGGAAGAGAGAAAAAAAAACAATTAAAAATGTTATAACCCAAAAAATATTTCCACACCTTTAGCTGAACAATACATTTCAAAAGCAAGTGATAGTTTTAGGGTAAGTATATGAATATTCAATTTTATTATAGAATTTTAGTTTGTTTCATCTTAGTTTATTTTAATTTTTTTTTTTATTTTTTATTTTAATTGCTACCGATTATATCTGTAGTTTCATTTAAAATCCATTTCGCAATAATAGTTTTAAAGTTCTTATAATAAATTTTTGACTTTAGTTCTTGAGGCAGTGAATTATAAACTTTTAATCCGACGTATGAGTGTATTAGCAACTCTGCTTATTACTTTTTTTCAAAACTAATGAAGTAATCTTTCTTTTAGGGCTAATTTAATCCGAAAATTCATCGAGAAATAGGGAAGCACATGTTCCAATTCAGTAGCAAAAAAAAAAAGAAAGAGGTAGTGAAAAGAGACAGTTAATCTTACGACAAAATGGAGTAATTCATGACCAATAGGAAAGTAGATATTGACCTTTACTTTAGGACGAGGCCTGAAGGAAAAAAGAAGAAACGAAAATGAAGAAGAATCTCGAAAGACTGCATTATTGTACAGAGACTAGGTTATGGTAATAATAACAAAAATTAAATAAATGTTGAAATTAAGTTTAATTAGTTAGGCAAGTACCAGAATATTTTCTCTTTTAAAATTAAATTGAATATTTAGTTAAAATTGCACAAAATCATAACAAACATTACTTAAATGTACTTTTAAATTTAAATTACTTTCAACCCGTAACAACTTTGAGATCATTTTTGACTATTTATTAGGTTATGCAGAAAGCTTGACATTAATTTTTGTGTAAAAATTATTATTATATGAAATTTTACCTACTATTTTTCAGTTTTTATTATAAATTTATTCATTTTCACAATTTGTCACATGTGTCAAAATAATATTTTTTTTCAAATACCTTATATTGACAATTAAAACAAGTGAACTAAAATGTTCATTTTATAAAATCAGCCCTCACATAACATAATATAATAATATAATATAATTCAAGGCTAAAAAAATAAAGTCAATGTTTTGAAAATTGTCTAATAGGTACCTATATTAATTAGTACCTCGAAGGTAAACTTCACTATGTCATTCTAGTCAACTTTTTAGTAGAACAGGCTAAATGTTGTTTAGACACTTTTCGTGTTGCATATTTACGTATATTAATTATATTTCGACAATAAATACAGTTAGCTCCAATTATTGTCACAATTTGTTTTGTTTACTAATAATCTAACTAATAAAACTTTTTTATTATACATGAATTGTTGTTTTTTGTAACATTCTTCCATGTTCTGATAACAAATTTTCTATAAAATAGTGTCCAACATGCCTCTATGAATAGTAGGATTAACATGAGAGTTAAAAATATTATGTGCACATGGTGTTGTTTAAGACCAGCTTCCAACGTCTAGAAACATCGTCACCTTTCGTTAGTACAAGGTGGAGTCGAATAAAAACGATTTATAAAAGGGCGGGAATCATGCTGTGTCATTAGGAGCATGACATTAATAACAAGGTGTATCATTAGATATCTTGAAGAACCAGATCACATGTAAGATTTTAATAATACCTGAATATATCGTAATGGATTTTAATTATATGTATATAAGCTGTAAAAAAGCCACTCTGGACTTTGTGAGTCATTTTCATTTTGGTCTGTCTGTTTCCAGATTTTTCCAATCCTTTATTTGTTTTTTTGGAACATCTTCCAAAACTGATTTCTTCCATTTCCATCCCAGCCTTCCTCTTTTCTTTCCTTCCGGTATCATCCATATTATATATTTAATATACGAGTAACTCTATCCTGTTTTATCTGTTCCAGATAGCCTAAACACTTCAGCCGTATTTGGTTAGTTATTGTTGGTTCATTGAACAACGTATAAATTTCTCTTAACCCTGTATACAAGTTCATAGGCTTTTGATTAATTTTTTATTAAAGTCGATCTTTATTCAAATAATATTTGCCCAACCTTTTATATAGGCTCATTGAATGTAGAGTGCTAGCTCATTTATTCGAACAAATATCCGTGATCCGTAAAAATGTTTTTAAAGTAGGCCTTGAAAAAGTTCATGTATATCGGTGCATAAAATTCTTCTTCTTTTTAAGTGTCAATTTGTGTTTAATCCTAAGCCGTGCGTAATTATCACGGACATGACTCGTATCTTTGTCTTTTTCGGTCATAGCCTACTTTAGAAACACTTTGTATGTGGACCACTCTTTATAAATGCTTACAAATTTAAGACAAGATTTTTTGAGTATTTTCTACTAGAAACTTAAATTCTTTGCCATTGGATAAAATATTAAGGAACAGAACACACTAGATTAGACAAAGCTCTTAATACAATTTGCAACAACGTGTTTATGTTAATTAGATTTTTGGTATATGATTGTCATTAAAAAGAAAGCGACAAATCACCTCGAACTTAAAATTAATTAACGTCTTTATTTGTACATTTTGGAACCCAGTATCGCGGAAGTTGGTTTACATACTCATAGTAAAGTTCTGTTTGTTCATTACCCCTATGTAAATAAAATCTTAAAAATACTGTACTTACTTAATAAACTAGGTACTGTGAAATATAAGTTATAATACACTATTAAAGATGAAACAATATAGAGAATTTCAACAAATTTTGCAATCGTAGTTAAAGTCCAATTACAATTAGAATACCGCAACGCCATAGCTATTATTTCGAATTTCCAATATATATAATCTATAACTATCAATAAATAAGGAATATGTAAGTTGTTTGGTTTTAAAATATTATCGCTACATTTTTGTATTATTAGGTTAGGTTGAGAATGAGGGGATGATCTCATCGTCTTCCACTGCGACCCAGATGGGTCTATTGTGGCTCATGACTAACTTATAGTGTATGCGTATCTCAAGGTTAGTGACAGGAGACGTGAGCTAAGACCACATAACCAAGAGGTACTCTTTTAATGCTCCATTTGAGGTTTTAATACAGGAAAGAGGGGGGATGACCATAAGGGAGCCCAATGCCCAACGACAGGAACCAACCTGGTATACAGACGGGTCTAAGACTCCGGAACTGCGGAAGGCATTGGGGCAGGAGTATTCTCCAAAAACCCTGATAATACCCATAGCTATGCTATAGGAATACATTCCTTGGTATTTCAGGCCGCAATGTCAGAGAGCCAAGCGGCACTTAAGGCCATATCGAGTCAGAAAGTTACGTCGAGGCTGGTATGGGAATGCATCGAAGAACTAAGAACACTGGCAGACCGAAATAGAGTAAAACTATTTTGGGTGCCAGGTCATCAAGGAATCGAAGGCAACGAAAAGGCTGACGAACTTGCAGAAAGAGGGTCAGAAGAAACACAGGAACCAGACACAAACCCAGGAGTACCAAAAAGTACAGTCCGGGGTTTTATAAACGAGTAGATTCGGGAACAATATTATTAACTATTGGGGAAGCACCCCAAAACAGACACAAAAGCACAAAAGCCTTCATAGGCAGACCATGTCCCAAAAGAACTGGAGAACTACTCTTTATGAATGGGAACCAGTTGAAAGTGATAACAGGGTTCATGACTGGGCACGCCCCAGTAAAGGGATACTTAAACAAAATTGGCATGTACAATGGGGAACTCATATGCCGACTATGTCACAAGAAACCAGTAAAAGGCCAAACACATACTGTACGAATGCAAAGCTCTAGATCGCAAAAGACAGGCTCTTTCTGGATAACCCCAGGTTGATCCAACAACGTATAGAACCCACTCAGCCAAGGATCTGTACAAACTTGTACAAGGTACAAAGGTGACAGAATGGGTGCTATGAACTAACATGGGGTAAAACACAATAAACCAATAGGCTTCAGTGTTATTCGGAGACATAGTCAGACGAGCCCAGGAGAAAAAAAACTTATAGTTACCGTACAAGCCACATCTTTTAATGAAGGCCATGGTTGAATTGGGTGAGACTTGTTTAAAGTCGGTAGGCTCCAGGCGGGTAAATTCGAAGATTTGGAACCTGGTTCTGTCCAGAGCTGAGCAGGTACATAGAATGTGCTCTGCAGACTCGTCCTCCACGCTGCAGAATCGACAGTCAGATATTTGTAACAGACATATTCTTCTCATGCGGCAGTGTTCTGTCATCAGTCCCGTGAAAATGCGTAGATCTTTCCTACTCCATTATCGGATCTGAGCAGAGGCGTTTATAGAAGGGAAGGTTATAAATGCCTTCGAATGAGTTAGCTCGTGGTTATCTCTCCAGTTCGTAAGTCCATTTTGAGATAATTCCTTTGGCAGTGCTCTTTGCAATGTCCAGGAATGGTTCTGCTCCTATAAACACAGATTCGATTCCTCTTTCAGCAAGTGCGTCAGCTTTTACGTTGCCCTTCACACCACTGTGTTCCGGAACCCAGATTAAAGTAACTTTGTTCCGGGCACCGAGATATTCAGGGGTATTTATACAATTCCAAACCTGCTTTGGGTCAACTCGATTGGCCTTGAGGGCCAATAAATTAGGAATATGTGAATTGTTTGGTTTTAAAATATTATTCCTACATTTTTGTATTAGTAACACGCCACTAAACCCTTACCATTATCGAAATGGTAACGCATAGCGATTTATATTATCTGGGTGTCATATCAACAGAGATTAAATTTCTGCTAATACGGTATTTTCGAAGCCGGGTGTTTCTCAACCACAAAATTGTTCGCAAATGAATGAGAGCATCTTAGATACCTTTGCCATTACTACACCATGCTATAATGAATAAGGTAAGTAAAAAAAAATAATAACGGAAAATCCATTTCATACAAAACAATCAAATTACAGTAGTAAGTTTAAGTAGTTTACATAGAGAAATAATTAACAAAAAATACACAAACAAACCTTTCTTATAACTTTGTAATATTGTTTTTAGCATTCTAAATAAATTGAAAAATATATCATTGGAACTGGAGAAGCTATTTAGTTCACAAGATACGCGTGTATTGAAGTATAACAACTATAATTTATTAAATGTCTATTTTCATATAACAATGATCAATTTCTAGTTCTTGATACAAAATTTAAGTAAAATAAAGCAAGCAAATCCAGATAATTTATTTATTTATAAAAGATAGTAAATCCGTATGATTCCTTTGTTTTTCCAGAAAATAAATATTAGTAATTTCAGAAATTTGACGATAGCTGGTATCTAGGCAGTTCATTCCTAGATTGTATGCAAAATGTCTGAACAACCTCCTCTGTATATCTGAATCACATAAATTTGTGTGTGATAAGATTTTTTTTACAATATAATGGATATTTATAATATAATTGGATGAAGCTTTGCGTCTTATATTATAAGACTACGATTTCTTAAAAACTGTAGCTACTCTTTTTACAGCAATATAAGGGAATATAAGGGAATTCCAAGTCTTGATAGTTGACAGTAGAAATATTTATGTTTAGGGCTTCTGCAAGACTCTTAAGCAGGCAAAAACCATTTTCATATCTCTATACATTTCTATAATTTTTAACTTACTTCTAATACACTTACAGAAGTTTAAGGTAATAGTGGTTCATGATTATCACGCTCTCATTTAAAATACTGTGTTAACGAAACTATACGCTTCTTACCACGACTATTTAGTTTTTTTTAAATTTTGTATGTAGAAAAAGCTTTTACTCACACTTTGTTTTAAAAATCAATTCCTAAACATAATCTAAAATCTAAATCAGTGAAATTTTTAACAATTAATTGGCAACACAGCATCAAGGTATACCAATTGTTGTAATTACATTTCGTCTCTATAATAACAAATTTCAGGGGCGTACAGAATGTCAAAATTATTTAATGTAAAGTATGGTTTTTTGAGTACTAAACATGTAAATTTTTTTTATACAATTTATATTAGCAAGAATAAGACGTGTGTAAGCTAAATAGTTGAAGTAATTCTAAAATTATCAAAATAATCACCAATAATTTTTTAGTTTTTTAGTAATACGACTACATTCAAGAATGATCGTGAATATTCGTGACATTTTCGGATTATTAGCTTAGTTAGGGGCATTAGTAGTACTATGACAAAAGACTAACGTCACTGATGAGTGCAACGGGATTTGTATTTAAAATACTATATCAATAAATCAGTATAATTATAGCGCACTATGATTTTTAATAGTGAAGTTTTATGACACGTAGTTTTTGTATGTATTTCAATAAAGAATAAATATTTTGTCAAAATCATTTTTGTTTATATCACATCACTATGGGTTTTAATATACTTTAACACTGTGGAAATGTCATATGGCAAAAAGTGATTTGTGATTTTAAATAAATTTTGCACGAAATTAAGTTTTTTATTCCTATTATTAACAAGATGGTTTTCCAAAGTACCAATTAAATACTTAATTTATAATTTTATAGTTAATTACCAAGCATACTGTAAAAACGAATTGGGAAATCTACGATTCATTTGGATCAAAACGAAGTTATCAGCATTCCGATACCATTTTTTTATTCGTTCTAATGAACTTTCCACTTTCTTCAATGTATAATTATTCAAACATTTAATAGAGCAAAGAGGGTTCGAACATGTTAACAACTATATTTTCATTTTTTTTTAACAAATAATTACAAGAGTAGTGCACATATATACTACGCTACCAAGATTTATATAATAACGGGTTAGAACTCAACTCATTGTAAAAAACACAATTTTTTATTATTTGATGTTGATGACCATTTCGTTAATAAGTATAATGACCAAGCAAGCTTAGCGGCAATCACCCGAGCATATATTTCAATTTATTTCTCTTTGATGTGACTTTTTAAGCTTTTTTTATTTTAATAGGATATTTTCACTTTTATTATGCACATGTGGATAAACCGAAGGTGTTATTATATCGACTGATGCGTAAATATTACTGTGCATTTTTCTGTCATAATTAAAATCGGTTCTTCACTTCTAATATTTACTTTAGTTTTTACTTTATTCAAAAGATTTATAAAACGAACTTAAGGTTGAACAAAGTATTGCTTATTTCTCGATGTTACGTATGCACGTATCTGTTAGGTCGCAGTTATATAATAATAATAATAATAATAATAATAATAGTTTATTTGTCCTTTAGGATCATGTTACATGATATAGGATAAGTCATAATATATATGAATAAAAAATATTAAAATACAAATAAATATAGGTACAGTATACAAAAAAAATAAAATAAAATATATATATATATATATATATCTAAGACATGCACATTAAAAATATACAATTAGAAAAACATTTACCTTAAAATATGGTGGTATTCAGATAAATTATAAAAACATGAATCTACTAAATAGTTTTTAAGTTTTCTTTTAAAAGGTTCATATTTCTTTTCAGATTTAATGAAATCAGGGAGTTGATTAAAAAATTTAATTCCAACAAATTCAGGCGATTTCTCAAATAATGCTGTTGAATGTCTTGGTGTTCTGAATAAATTTGCATTCCTAGTTGAGTATTCATGATAATTTGAATTTTGTAAAAATTGGTGTATGTTGCGTTTAGCATATAGCAACGTTTTATAAATGTAAATACAGGAAAATGTTAATATTTTAAATTTTTTGAAGTTATATTTACAAGTTTGCATTAATTCTAGATTAAAAATAAGCCGGATTATTCTTTTCTGTAAGATAAATACTTTAGATGCATTGACTGCATCACCCCAAAGAATAATGTTGTATGATATATGAGAATATGCTAAAGCATAGTAGACATTAAGCAGTTGCTCTTGGGTAAATATTGATTTTAATTTTAGTATTGCATAGTATGCGCTGTTTAATTTTTTACAAACATTAGATATTTGGCTATCCCAACCCATATTGCTATGAATATGTATGCCCAAAAATTTTGTAACATCTGAGAGCATAATTTCTGCATTATTGACATTTACTTTACAATTCTGGGAAATTTGATTTCTGGAGTAGAACTGAAGGCAAACGGTTTTGTTTGAATTAACAATTAAAGAATTTCTATAACACCATGATGTAAACTCATTAGATAAAACATTTAATTTACTAATTAATTCATCTACTGATTGTGCGTTGGTGGCAATTGTTGTGTCATCTGCATATAAAATTATGTTTTCAGAGTTAATATGATTATGCATATCATTTATGTAGCATAGAAAAATTAGAGGTCCTAAAATTGATCCCTGAGGCACACCCATATCAACACTTTCTAGTTCAGATTTACAATTTCCAACTTTGACATAGATCTGTCTGTTATTTATATAAGATGACAACCAAGACAAAAAGTTACCTCTAAAACCAAGCCCTTCCAATTTTTGAATAGCGACATCTAAGTTGATTGAATCAAACGCCTTTGACAAATCAAAGAAAAGCGCACCCACAAACAACTTTTGATCGATAGAAGTATGTATGAACTTAAAAAGATCTATTGCTGCACTTTCAGTAGATTTTTCTGGAAGGAATCCATTTTGATTTTTGCATATTATTTCATATTTTTTAAGAAATATTAGCATTTTTTTGTGGACACACTTTTCAAAGATTTTGCTTAAAATTGTAGGCACTGTAATAGGTCTATAATTATCAATTAAATTATTATCACCTTTTTTAAAGATAGGAGTTACATATCCTACTTTCAGATAATCTGGGAAAATACCTAGCTGAATAGACTGATTGATTAAGTCTGCTAAAATTTGAGAGATGTGATGACTAATACGTTTTATTATCTTTGTGGAAATGCAGTCAATGCCCATAGAGTTAACATTTTTTAATGAGTGAATAACTTCAATTACATCACGATGATCAACAGGAGAGAAGTAAAAGGTCTGAGAGACACATGACGCAGTAAAATTTTTAAAATTCAAATCATTGAAATGAGACTGTAGTGCTTTTTTTGTGGAGGTGGCAAAATGCTCTGCAAAAACTTTAGCTATTTGTTTTGGTTCAATAATTGACAGTCCTCCTACTTCAATTTGTTTAATTTGAGAACCTTTTGATGTTTTACCATCTTGGTGATTTACCTGTTTCCATATATATTTTTGTTTTTGCTGAAAAGTTTTATTTTGCAATCCCTTTTGAAAATGAGATTTTTTTGCTCCATTTATATTATTGACATATTGTCTCTTTGCTTCTTTGTATCTAATATGTATATTCACATCATTAGAATTTTTTACTAACCAAAATAAATTCCTTATATCAGCTCCCATCCTCAAAATATCTGGAGTTATCCAGTTATTTTTTTTATTTGTCTTTACAGCTCTTGTGACAACCGGACAATTTACTTCTATATAGTAATTTAGAATATTTAAGAATGTTTCATAGGCAAGATTTATGTTATCAAAATATTCATACACAGATTCAAAATTTTCAGAACTTATTTTTTGCTGCAGATTAAGTAAATTCGCCTCTGATAAGTCTCTAAAATGTATTTTTTCATTGATATCAGTTACATAACATTTTTCCTTTATATAATTTAATGACACGTCAATTGCTAGGTGATCTCCAATACAGAGGTCTACCACGGTTTCCGTATATGTAGAAAGGTAGTTTGTGAGAAAATAATCAATTTTAGTACGCGACGTTTTACCGTTTTTGTCAGTACAAATTCTAGTTGGTTCTCTATTTAAACAACGCAAGTTAAAACACTCCATCAAATCAACTAATAAAACTTTTTCTCGTGAATCTTTTAAGAAATCAATATTGAAATCTCCACAAATGATGATACATTTGAAATGACTATAACAATAATTAAGAAGCATATACATCTTATTAAAAAACGTATCAAGATTACCCTTTGGGCCCCGATAAATAGTTAACAAACAATACCCAAGTCCATTTAAACTAAACGTAATTGAACAACATTCAAAATTTAACTCTTCACTTTTGTCACTAATAAATCGCGGTATATCATACAACAAAGATTTTTTTACAAGTATCAAGACACCACCATGCTCCTTATCAGTCCTATTAAAGAATGTGGCCTGATGGTATCCATCAAAGCAAAATATATTGATATTATCATCATTACACCAGGTCTCCGAAAGGCATAAGATATCTGGCGATTTTTGATTTATAATTAATTCAATCCGGTTAGTTTTATTTGTTAATGACTGTACATTTACATTTATTATCCTAAACTTAACATTCACATCATGATTGTTCACAATTTTACCATTTATGTTTTTAGTTGGAGATCTGTGCTGAGAGTAAAATCCTCGATACTATTATCATTATCAACTAAAGTTTCATCCTCATCCAAATTGTTATATGTCTGATTGCAGTCTGACATTCGACTACTGGTTTTAATAAAAATTAAATTTGATGCAGGTTTTTTAGGAGAGTCTATTTCTTTTTTTAATATGCAGGATATTTGATTGTTGTTTAATTTATTAGCGTTATTGTAGTTGGTATTTAAAAAAATAGCAGGTCTTTCGTGATACCTATTAAAGACTTCCAGAAAACTAAATAACTTATTATTAAATTTGGAGACTTGTTGGGCGCATTCTTTATTAGGACTGGAAGCGGATAAAAATATGAAATTTGTTTGTGTACAACTTTTTAATTTGTAATTTATATTCTTAATACTAGGGTATCGTTTATTGAAAAAGTCATTGGATCCAGCCATTACAATGATGAAATCTTGGGCCGTAAAATTTCTTGACAAATTTTCAACATCTTCTATTACACTAACGAATTGCGCACCGGGTTTTATAATCATCTGAATTTTGATATTTACTCCGGAATACCTTTTTCTTAATTCCCTATCTAATCCTCTACCGGTCTCATCAGTCAGTATCAAAATTTGCCTAGGACTCTTTGTAAATTTGTTTATTAACAGCTTCACTTTGGCGAGAGTTTATTAATTGTATTTAAATTTAGTTTCAAATGAATTTAAAAACGACATTAGATTTAGTAGGCATTGTTTAAAAAAATCGGAGCAGTTGCTGACGCTAATATCAATAATGCAACTTTATAAACAATAAAAATAAAAGTTTAAACAATTCTAAACATATTGTTCGTTTAGAAAGTAACGTTTTGCCGATCAAGACCGGAAAGTAGACGTTAGGGACCGGTAATAGTAATTTACGTTACAAGACCGGAAAGTAGTGTTTTGCAGGTCGAGACAAGCAAGGCGAGACCTGGAAGCTTGGAGAGACCTGCTTAACACTAATTTTCGGTCACGTGATCGTACAATATCCGTAACCGCGCAGATGCCAATGCGTTGTCTGTATATATTTCTACATAAATTAATATCCGTCAGATTTTTCCTTCCAATTACCTAAAAAATTCCCACTTATGAAAATATTCCCTCCCGTTAACAAAATCGGTATTATACCCGAAATACAAGCAAGTACATGTTTTCAAAAAATATTTATTGAAAGAAAACGGCACGTACATTACAAAGTATAAAAAGTATAACCTAAAAAACATAAATCTTTTGACAAAACTTTAAAAAAACGTCACATAATTAACAATTTTAATTTTATTTATTTTTAAAATCATACATTTTTCACAATTTGGAGTGAAGTAAAAATTCCCGTTTTGAGGTAACTTTTCCCTTTTGTGTTGAAAATTCTTGCAAAACGGGAAATTTCTCTCTGGTTGGCAACACTGAAGGGCGCGTAACAAGTATATCAAGCATTTCGGCGACACCAAAGCTTTTTACTCGAGTTTATTTGCGATTTCTGAATTAAAGACATTTCATAATTAGTTTTTTACAATGGTTTATTGTGTTGCATATCAGTGTAAAAGTCGTAGAGCGACAAGAAACAACCAGATATTACGTTTCACAGTTAAATAATGAACATAAAATATTATTACTTTATATATTTAATTATATTTTTTATTTTATTTGGTTATTATAAGGATTGGTATTTATATATTGTACATGTCTCACTCCAAAGTAATAGAAGTTACCCGCCAAGTTGATTTGTTTACTTTATGCTTTTCATTAATTTTTAAGCAATTAATAATATTAAATTAGGTATCAAAAAAGCAATTTTTCCAGTGTCGGGTCGTACAATTCTAAATTTTAAATTTTATCAAATACTATTTACTGATGAATCTACTTTCCATAATAACGAATTTGTGAATAGACATAATTTTCATTATTACATCACTGAAAATAAACATAAATTTCGAATTGTAGATCGACAAAACCGATGGTTCGTATACGTTTATGGTGGAATTAAGTCAGTTGGTTAGGCCGTACTTTTTGATGGCTATTTAAAAGGAAGAAAATTTTTAAAATGTTTAAAGAAAGATTTCTGGAAAATGTGGCTGCAGTTAGATGGTGCGTCCACCCATTTTTTGCATAATGCCAGGGCATATTTAAACCAAAAATGTCCTGAAAAATGGATAGGAAGAAGAGACCCTACTAATTGCCCCGCTAGATTATCCACCACTCTAGGTTTTTTATTTGTGGTAAAAACGTAGTTTATAAGACTCAGCCGACCACCGCCGAAGATATGAGAACACGCATTCGTGATGCGTTTGCTATTATTAATTTAAAAATGTTAGGTAATATAAAAATAATTTTGAAAAGCGAATCAGAATATTTTGGAATAAATATGTTTATTCAATAGCTTTGTTAAAATAAAACTATTAGAAGATGTTTGAAATTTGATTCATTGAAACTATTAATAATAGTTTTAAAAATAGTAGATATGGGTATTGGGAACTTTTAACGTAAATAAAATTTCCTTCATATCGGTACTATAAAATACAGCGTGTTCCATTTAAATTAACGCAGTCATTAAATAAAACCTATTACTCTTATAAAACTTCAAATTGCAAACATTTTTTGAATATTTCAATGATTTTGATAAAAAGTTAAAATATTTTGTAAGGAACTTTCAAAAATTCATTAATTAATTATATTGTAATCAAGAGTAATTATTTAATTTCGACAGCACAACTTTTTAAATATAGGGTGTTCCATTTAAAAAATTAACTTTATATTGGTATTCTGGTTTGGGACATCCTGTATATATGAAACTAATTTTAATTTGTAGCCGCCGTTCACTTGTATATTTGTGCTGAAGGAATTTTTATTATCGTTTTTAGTTTACCCACCAGACTCCGTCCCGTTGAGCGTGGTGCATCCTGTATATATTTTTTTCTTGGATCTTATTTATTGTTCCCCATTTATTTTAATGTTTACGCTTTAAAATTGCTTTATATCTAAAAAGATCAATAAAGTACTAATAACATAAATATAGGTTCACTGTTTTATATCCATGTTACGCCTCTGATCAAATAGCATTGGTGTCAGAATGCAACAGGATATCCTGCAAAGTTACGAGTCCTCTCTTTTAAGGTTTCACTGACTATTACATTCTAACCAAACATTTAACAAAACATCATTGAATTTGAGGTATATGTTTTTACAGTTTTTAGTTTTTTCAAAATGTAGTTTCGAGTAAAACACTTCGTCCGTTTTCAACTCCTGCCTTATTATCTTAAAATATTCTGCTAATTATAAGTCAACAATAAGTGTGATCCAGCATCGATGTTATGCCAGATGAGCTACACTTAAATACTGGTTCATTAAGTTAAAGTTTTTGTATTTCAAGTGGAAAAAAATCGAATTAGTGCTATACAATCTCTTACTGTTTTTTCAAATTTTAACATTATCCTCTTCAAGGTACTCACCATTACATGTCTTCATCGCTGCATGTGAATTTTGCATTGGTCGAAACAGTGCTGTAAACCTTTTTTTAAACCAGGTTCATGGTCAGCTTCTACTGTTTCAAATCAAGTTCTTACTTTTGAATTTGGTAGTAGACAAAGTCATATGGGGTGAGATCCAGCGAATAGGTAAAATTTTCTATTACGGAATCTTATACTTGGTCAAAAATCCTATTTGTGCTAATGAAGAAATCACGACTTATTTTTGCACAAATCAGATTATCCTCTTGGTACTACGAGTAGTTCATGAAGAGTATTTAGGACCATTGTTATTTCACATTGACAAATTGCTCTACTTAAACATGATTTAAACATTTAATAAAGGCCGCATTACGGCCCAACCATAGCTTATAAGCTGTGCCCCAACTAAGAGACGTGTAACCTTGATGATTACAGATAACATCAATAAAGAAGTGTTGTACCATTTGGCCTTAAGTCTTAGCAACGTATTCCATTTTGTTATAGATATTTCTTTAGATCGTGTAAATCTTGTTGTATATTTTTCGGCTGACGTTACTTAGATTTTAACAGCTAGTGTTAGATAAAGAAAATACATAGGTTTTTTGGATCAAACAAATCTATTTCTTTGAAATCACTTGTTTAATCCAAGACGATCGTTCTTGCAAGAAAAAATCGAGTTTTTTTTTTATTTTTAATGGCTTGGGCACTTGCCATTCAGCCAGTCGCGAGATATATTATTTAAGTTTAAATTGCATTATCACTCTAAATACATACATTCAATAATACACACTTATGTCCTAAGCAAGAAAAGAAGAAAAATATATAAAAGAAATGAACAAATGAAAACATTTCTTCTTGCCTATGGACCCGTCAAGACATTTTTTTTTTGACACACAAAACTAGGCCACGGTAAGGTAGGTATATAACAATTGGGTTAGAACATAGGTTGCAAGACTAATATTAATTACAAACATACTTTACTTTCATACACAAATTTTATCAAGAGGTCGTAATTTTTTTTTGATTAAGTGAGAGGAGATGGCAAATGTTAAATGGAGGAAATATATTATTTTTAATTAGATCTTGTATCATATCTTGAGATTGTTGGGTATAGTTTGCAGAACTAAAGAAAATATAATTTAGATCGCCTTTCTCTTGACACCTTGTACATATCTCCGAATCTATAATATGGATTTTGAATAAGTGTGCTGGATAACATGCATGTCCAAATTTCAATCTAATGATAGTTGTGATATACTTTCGAGGAAATGAATAGTTTTTAAACCAATGCACATTCGCAATTTTTGGTTGTATTTTTGAATATTGAGTTGTAGTGGTTTTGCAAAAGTCTGTCCAAGATTTTCTCCACTTTTCCATTTGACGTTGTTTCTCAATTGCAAACGCATCGAAATTGCACAGCTGATAACTTGTCGGTGAGCCATTAGTAGTTGCGCTTTTAGCCAAAAATCTACATACTCATTATGATTGAGCCCTATATGTGCTTTAACCCATATTAATTGAACCGTTTTCAATGTATTATGGATGTCGAATAGTATCTTTTTAATTAGCAAAATGTAAGCATTTGATGAATTGGAAGGAAGCTTTGGGCTTGAATAGCAAGTAATACAGATAGGGAATCAGATAAAATAACTGCAGTATTATTATTAGATATTTTAAAGTATTTTATAGCTTCATATATAGCAATTGCTTCTGCACTAAATATTGAAAAATTTAATGGTAACTTAAAAATGTTCTCTTTAGATGTAGAAGGGATGAAAAAGGCACATCTTGTACAAGCTGAAGTTTTGAAAGCATCTGTGTAGATCTTTGTATAATCAGGCCAGTTTTCTAGTTGTGAGTTTAATATATTGGAACTTATTTTATGATTTTCATAATAAATTGGTTGTATAACATTAACATTGTTAAAAAAGGCAAATAAATCCTCAAAATCTAAGCACTGATCTATACTGATGAGATCCTCACAATTGCTAATATTTATAAAAGCTTCACAAAGTGGAGGAGATTGTTTATGTATCCAATATTTGGGTGTTAAATCAAAATGATTTAATTTAGCATACAAGGTAGGGTTTGTACATCGGACTTTTATTAGAAATTTGTTGCTGAGATATTCTCTTCTATAACATAATAGAGGTTCTAATGCTTCGACATGCAGAGGATCGATAGAGGTTGATTTCATAGCACCAAATACCAATGCGAAGTACCGTATTTTGAAAGACATCAATTTTTCTTAAAATGTGATTACTTGCTGATCCATAAAGTATACAACCATAATCTAAAATGGATCTAATGTACGATCGATAAAATAACAAAGAAGTTTCGACATCCGCTCCCCACTAGGTTTTCGATATTGATTTCAAGAAATTTAAACCCCTATTGCATCTATTTAGCATATGATTAATATCTAGTTTCCAAGTCAATTTCTTATCAAGAACCATCCCTAAATGTTTAATCGATTTGCAGAAAGAGTAACAGTTACCGTTTAATTTTAGTTTTTAGATATTTGGAACATTGTGTTGAGAAAAAAATGCATACATTAGATTTACTGGGTGACATTAGGTAGCCGTTACTTATAAACCAATTAGAAGAGTATTTATGAAGTTTTTCCAAAGATTGTAAACAAGAATCATATTTTTAAGTTTCGGTATATATACAAAAATTATCAGCATACTGTATTCTTTTGAAAGATGGATTTCGTGAAAATCGGCAGTTTACATATTAAACAGCAGGGGACTCAATACTAAACCCTGTGGAATGTCAGAACTATTATATCTCGGTCTTATAATTTTATTATTATGTGTTCTTATATACAACTTTCTTTGTGTATAAAAAACCAACAATTGTTTCCGCAAGTTGGGGAGGTATGTGGAATAAGTTAATAATCTTATTTTTTAATATTGTTAAGAGCGATATCCATGCCACACCTAACAGCAAATTCAGATTTAGAACACACTGACAACTTTCAGTGCATCTGAACCCACTTTGGCAACGTTGCTTTATTCCCAGGCTTACGCTCCCTTCAATTTATTACTTATAAACTATAGATTATTTAAAATATTAAAAATGCCGATAAATCGCAGGTCCGGTCTAACAAAGAGTATTTCTGTTTTGTTTTCTCGTTTAAAATATCTTTTAAAGGTATAACCTGGTGTAACATTTTCGAAAAAATTTTTTTATAACTAATTTATTTATTTACGAAATATATTTTTAAATATACATATGTACCTATTTCTACATTTTCTGATATACAGGGTGTTTGTTGGTAAGTGTGAATGATTTTAGGGAATGTTTGCCGAAGTTATTTTATAAAAAAAACATAGATCGAAAAAGTCAGTGGCGCAGTACTTTTTTATTAAAAAAGTGGCATTCTCGCACAAACGCCACTGGTACAAGTAGAAATATTTGGAACACCCCAAAAAATACACATTTGCCTCTTCAAAGTTTTTTTGCAAATTTAGAGTAAATATCTTTAAAACTATTAAAAATAATTAATAAAATTTAATAAATTAAAATTTAAACATTCTGTATCTCGGAAACGAAGCATATTTCGACCTTCTTTTATAGGAACTTTTTTTAACAAAATAACTTTGATAACAATTTGTAAAAATCGTTCGTACTTATTTACAAATACCCTGTATAAAAATACTTTTTTTAAATAATAACCCATTTGATACTAGTTTGTGCAACAACAGTGGACAATCCACTGGAGTTGTACAGTATGTTTTTTTCTACGACTCACTAACGAAAATCTACAAATTTAAAGTATTATTTTAGGAAAAGACAAAATAATTAATTTTAAAATAATTTATGACTTTACTAATTTGTGAAATAAAATAAACATGAAAAAATATTTCATTTAATTAGTCCCCAGCCCAGATTTGAACTCGGACCTCTCGCGTGAAAGACAGATGCCGTATCATCATTTTCACCTCCACATTTAAAATTTTAGTTCTAAAAGTAGTAATTAAATTAGTTTCATATAGGTAGTTTAATTCAAATTTAGGATTTTTTAAATTGTGGTCTAAATTAAAATTATTTATGAATGTATATTTAATCTCAATTCCTAAAAAATATACTGACAATTAGTTTGACAGAATTGTCACTTATTTAAAATTTTAAAAATAATAGTTGTTGGGTGTCCAATATATAAACTGTGATTGGTGGATTTCATTTTTTTGCAGTGTTCTCACTACCCAGAATGGATATGAAATATATTCGTTGAGTTGAACGCAATAGTATATTTTTTCGTTTTGTAGTCTGTGCGTGAATAGTAGTTTGTGCAACAAAATTGGATATGATGGCCATATCGCACCAAGACGAAGTTTCAGAACGACGCCGTAGACGGAGTGCTTAATCGTCTAAGTGCGATACAGACAATCCACTCGAGTTGTACAGTATATTTTTTCTACGACACCCTAACGAAATTCTACAAATTTAAAAAAGTAATTTATTAAGACAAAATAAATAATTTTAAAATAATGTATGACTTTTAATAATTTATAAAATAAAATAAACATACAAAAAGATTTAATTTAATTAGTCCCCAGCCATGATCGGAACTCGGGTCTCTCGCTTGGAGACAAACTCCGTGCCGTCGCCACACTTGCCATTATAGTTCTAATACTTGTAATTAAATTAGTTTTATATGGTTTGTTTAAAATTTAAGATTTGTTTATAAATTTGGACGAAATAAAAATAGAAATTCTATTACTTATCGATTATACATAAGAAATATTCATTTTTACGTATATTTAATCTCAATAATTCAAAAATATACTGACAGTTAGTTTGAATACATAAAATTTAAAAAATAATAGTAGCCGGGTGACCAATATATAATCTGATTGGTGGATTTAACTGTTTTGCAGTGTTCTTACTAGGTAGAATGAATATGAAATATATTCGTTCAGTTGAACGCAATGGAATACTTTTTTGTTTTGTAGTATGTGCGTAGATTAGCTAATATTCATGTGGGTATAGAAAAAAACATATCCATGTGGATGTAGAAAATAGTAGTTTGTGTAACATGAGTGAATATAAATTAAATTGATTTCATATAGTTTAATTAAAATTTATAATTATTTATTTCTAAATATAGATCAAATAAAACTAGAAATGCTATTATTTATCGATTCTACACAAGTATAACTCATTTTACGCAATAGCATATTTTTTCGTTTTGTAGTCTGTACGTAGATACGCTATCCATTTGGGTGTAGAAAAAATTGTTTTCTAGTACTAAAAATATTTAAAAATAACATTGAGTAAAATGATTTATTATTAGTAAAAGAAGGAATAAAAATAATCATTTTTATTGACTATTGGTCGGATTTCTACTCGGATTTCTACTCAAATTTCTAATATCTAAACCTCTAGTGAAACGTGGATCTAAGATCTCGGGTAGTATACAATCTAAATAAAATTGCTTTAGTTTGTTTTCCATATACACCAAAATCTATCATCTTTTTTATTTTTTCTACTAACATACTTAAAGGTAGTAAAATAAATAAAAAAAAAAAAATATTTCGTTTAGTTACGTTAATTTGCCCCTGAACAATTATTGCATTTTCGCATTATCATTAATAATTGCAAATTTCATTATGTTGTCAACCATTGCTTTTTTCGGAGTCAGTTTTGAAGCAGTGGCAGGATATTTAATTTCGATAATACTGTCTGTTCCTAATAAACCGTCGGAACCTAAAAACCATATTCAGAATCCACAAATAAACCACTTTTATTGGATATCCGCTTTAAATTTGTAAATATTGCTTTAAAGCTAAAGGTTTTTTTTTTATTCAATACTTAGTATATTAATTTCCCATATATTTTAACTTTAATGCTTAGAAGGGGTGCTAATGTTTGTCTTTTTCTAAGTAATCTAGCACGATATTTTATAGATTTCCGTCGAAACGGAAATATAATTTTCGGCATTTCCGAAAGTTTTCCCATTTTTATCACAAATTATTATAACTCAGCTTACACATAAAAGTTTATATAAACACATTGACTAAATACGAAACAAAAACACCTACACTTGAACTAAAAAGAATAAAGTTTTTTATTATTTTATTTTTATCCCAATTTTCCGGTACTGCATGCACCGCCAACGTCCGCCGCCTTGTTGCCAAATCAATTAATATGGATTGGAATCTTGACAGATTTTCTCAGATTTCCTAATTCAAGGTTTTCAAAAAATATACGCTTTGGACAAAAAAGTGTATTGGAAAGAATTAGCTGATTTTTATATAACAATTCCCGGTAAAGACTCCTTTTTGCAATAATTTTCATAATTTGTATAGAAATAATTAAAAAATTAGTTTTTCTGAATTCGGGCTCTACAGCGGAGTTCTCTATCATTTGCTTAGTAGGTATACCAAATTTTATAAAAAAATATTTAAAACTGAGAAAGAGAACCTTGAAGTCGTTTTAAGCCTGTTTCTAACCATGGATATCGCTCTTAAGCAGACGCTATCATATGCTCCTTCTATATCAATAAATAGTGTTGGCCGATATTTGTTATTGGAAAGAGAAATTGAGACTTTGGTAAAAGGTTTTTCCTAGAGAGCCACCATTCTAATCGGTGTTTTATCATTCTTTCTAAGGTTTTAAGAATGCAGGATATAAGAGAGATAGGCCGATAGGATGGTGCGAGGTTTGGATCTTTTCCTGGTTTAAGAATTGGGATGACAACAACTTCCTTAAATTGATTTATTTCTGGTGTACCAAGAATACCCTTAAAATCGATTTGTTTGAATATAAATGTGAGTTTTAATTTTAACTATTAAATTTATTAAATGTAAATAATTATTTTGCATGAAACAAATGTGCCTTTTGAATGAAATTAAAAATAAATCATTTATTTGAAATGACAAAATTAATTTAAAACAACACATTTGTTTAAATCAAACAAATATTTATTAGAAAAATACTATGGTGTTGCTAAGAGATATTTCAACCAATGGCACCATATGTACATCTCGGCATATATTCTAGCTTTGTGGTCTTATTATGCAGACAACCACTTAAAGTTAAATAAAGTATAAGAAAAGAACAGAATGTTCTTAAACAAATTATCTCCTTGTGTGGTGTTTGGAAAGATTATTTAACAATATATACAGATCTTTTATAAACAATTTTTGCTTTGTTTCTATAAGATGTCGATTCTGTGTTTAATATATTTTTTTTATACGAGCAAATCTCCCTCCTGCTACAAATGTTTAAGTTTTGGAATTTTTTAGCTGTCTATCCCCTTAAAAGAAATGAAAGGCTAAAATGATTCTTTTGATCCTTCAAAATTATCCAAACGTGACAAAAATAGTTAGGGGGGGATTCCTCTAAAACTGTAGGTGATGGGGAAAACAGGGATCATATTCGGATTCAGGAGGTCATATTACATGAGAATCAGCAGGAATGGTGTCCGGGGCAATTTTCATACAGACCAGTGTAATATAGATCCTTTGTTAGGCTTAAATTAGGTTTCAGGATTAAGATTATTTTTTATAATATAATAATGATTATCGTAAATACTTTCTGAGGTCAATAAAAAAATATTTAATTGCAATGGGCTCTGTGTCAGATGTGTGTCTGGGCGAACAGTTTACCGGAAAAGCCGTTCTAGATCACTCAACCGTCAATCTCAAACACACAAAAATAAAATTTAAGTAACAATTTCAAGAAAAGGTATTGTATTTCGAAAGATGCGCCACGCGTCGTAAAATAAATCATTACCTAGTTGACCGACTCAACGCATACTGCTGAACAGTTTTATTATATCGCGCTACTATCAATAATTACAAAATTATTAGGTATTATCCAATATCGAATAAACGGCTGGATTCGATATTGTCATTACGTAATACTTTCACTTAATCAAGTTTAACGCAAAAACCGCAAATAGTGGAATATGGTTGACTAGTTTAAACAGTAGAAATGGAATAAATATTTGTGATTCCCATTGAATATTGAAATTATGTCAAAATATTTATTTATGAAATTTTTGAGTTGTTAAGTTGCCCCAAAACAAGTTTAAAAAAAAACTTTTAATTAAAGTGTTTTAATTCGCAATAATTATTATTATAATAGTTATTTATACGGGGAACCATCAGAAACGGCATCGATTGATACATCAGAAAGTGGATTTGAAAATACATGTCAAACGTAATAATTTTTAGAAACTAACAGCAAGAAAAAAAAGAAAAGAGAGAATCCTAAATACATTAGCTACAAATTAGTACAATTAATGGTCGAAATAAATATCACAATCAGAACAAAATTAATTAAAATTTGAGCACATTTGCTGTATAAAATGTTTTATGATATCTAATGTCTGTTTGGGAAATATAAAAATTTATTTGATTTATCAGAAATGGTACATCAATAGTGTTATGTAATATTTTATAAAGAAATGTTACACTGGAAACTACCCTTCTATTTTCCAAAGATGGTATGCTGGACCTCGAAAGCAGCAGAGATTGTTCAATACCTCGAATGGAATACAGCCCATCTATTTTAAAAGGAAGATACTTGAGAAATCGCCGCTGAACATTTCCCAATAAACTTTTATGAATATTGCAAATAAGGTTCCAGATAAGAGATGTATATTCTAGCTTGGAACGAACTAAAGAAAAGTAAAGGATCTCCAAGCTTTGAGAGTTTGTAAAATAACGAGTATTACGAATTAAGAACCCTAAGCTTTTCAACGCAGAAGCAACGGTATTATCAATATAATCCGAAAAAAAAAACTTTTTGGTCGAATAATATGCCTAAATCTTAAATTTGTGTACAAGTCGATAAAGGTAGGCCGTTAAATAAATAATCAAACTTCACCTTGTTAATACTTCTAGTATAGGAACATTCATAAACAGCTTGTTTTCATTACACCAATTTTCAACGATGCCCAGTTGAGTCTGTAAAAAGTGGCAGTCTTGAATTGATGAGATTAAGGTAAATATTTTTAGGTCAACAGCGAACAGCAGGTTAAAGTTTATTGTCAAGTCATTTATAAATATACTAAATAATAGTAGCGCTAGATTGGAGCTCTGTGGAACTCCAGATGTTGCTGTAAAGGGCGAGGATGAAAATCCGTTGTAAAAGACATAGTTAAATCGATGATTAAGGTAAGAACAAAATAATCTCAACACCGATTGATTAAACCCTAAGCTTTCCAACTCCTTACATGAATATTATGATCTATTCGATCAAAATCCTTTGAGAAGTATGTATATATTACATCAATTTGATCTTTCTGATCGACTATATCTGAACATTATAATATGTTCAAAAATGCTTCGTTTTTGAAACACATTTATTAAGCAAAAAAGTTTATTTTGATGTCCCCTCTACCATCCCTAAAAGTTTGTCGGTATATTTACAGAACCCTTTGTATATTTAAATCTGTACAATGTAGATTCTGGTTTACAACTAAAAATATAACAAGAGTTCAGAAGTTACAGGGAAACTATTACTGAAAAAATAAAAATAATAGTTACCTACATAGATGTATAGTTATTACAAAATACATTATGGTTCCACAAAAAAATATTCTAAACTCAGTTTAACTATCAAGAGTTTTATTTTTAACTAGTTATATTCAAAAACAAATGTCATTTTTAAAACTGTTTAACGATAACCGATGAGTATACGACAAGGTTCACAGTTTAAACTAAGTCTACATTTTAACTGCCTATTGCACAACCTGCCATATCTACAATAAAAAATTAATTGTATTTCTTTAAAATGCATTTGGTTCTGTTGATCAAAACCATTCGATAAAAAAATTAAAAAGTATGGGTATAAAGGTGGTTTTTTATATCTATGCTATAAAGCATGCATTGGAGTAGCATGTAGATTATCCAAGTAACAGGTCAGAGAGGTTAAAATTAACATATGCAGTGGGATTCTCATCTTTCAGTACGTCTCCTATCGAGACTCCTATCTTCGTTCGACAGACAGCGATTTTAATGTAATGTCTTTCTCTATTCTGTATGTAATGTGTCGAGTTCGCACATAAGAATTGTTGTCCTGATCAGAAGAAATTAAGCACATCAAAGAAAAAATTTAGGCACCCTGTTGTTGATGTTGCAAGAATCAATGTGAGATTTACCTGTGTGCTCATTATGTCCTATGTTTCTTGTAAGTTGTAAGGATTCAGATAACTTAGTAAGAGTTGTTAATGAAACTCTGCAAATTGTTTATAAATGGTGTTGCAATCATTTGTTAAAAATGAACCCAAATACCTAAAACAGAATATATGCTGATAAGTAATAACTGTATGCAGTTTGTGGACAAACAAATAGCAAATTGGAGGAAATTCTCTACAGTTAGTAGAAAAATTCAAATATTTAGGGGTAATTATTCGGAAACAAATGAAATTCACAGACCATATGCAAATACTGCAATCAAAACAATTGCAGTTAAATTACATTTCCTATTACATTATTTTTTACTAAATTTGAATATTGTTATATTAGCAAACTAGCCAAATAAAGAAAATAAAAATAAAATAAAAACCGAAAAAGACATACCTTTTCTGGATCTACAATAATTGGAAAATATATATATAAATACATAATAAGTACATTTTATCTTTTAAATTAAAAGTCCATAAAATTAAAATGAAAAGTCACAAACCACAAACGTCAAACTTTCAAAACTTTCAACATATTTATGTTGTGTTCCAAACAGAAAATACCATTTCTAGAATAATTTATTTACTTGAAACTTTTCTCCGCACAGCACCTTGCCCCTCACCCAGGAACATGGTCAAATTGGGCTAAGCCGGCTTTACATTCCTCTGCATAGGGAGCGATGTTGCAATTTTTCACGTTAGTGTCTATTACGTTCAGATGGCAGCATCTTATGGACAGTACATTTTTAAATCTAACACAAGTTTCCTGAAATAATTTGGCAAAAATAAAGTAATGTATTTCGCGTTTTGGCTTTTAAATACTATAAAAAATGGTGGAAAGTCCATAACTTTTAAATATTTGTCAAATATCACTTATTGAAATATTATGCATTTAAAGTAAAACAAACTATAGACTTTCCACCATTCTTTACCATACTCTGAAACCATTTTTAAAAACAATTTTTGAAAATATTATCGTTCAGAGCTGTATTTTTTGTGATAAAAATGTCGCCGTCACTTGTCATTGACAACGCGTTGAACTTGGCCTTAAAGTATATTTTCCGAGGAGCAAACCACTAACCTAAATTTTGTACACCTACATCCTTTTGGTAGAAATAAATCCTTATAATCATCTTACATCCTCATACACATTCGGAAATTCTCAAAAATCGTTCTTACATCTTAAAAAAATTTCAGACATCCTTATAAATCCTTCATACATCCTCCAACTTCCTCCGAAATCCTCATACATCCTCCTACTTTCTGCATTGCTTTCTTATGTGTCAGCGTTTTAGAAGTTGATACACTGTATATCAAATTCATTAAGATATAATAAAAATTTAATATAATTATATTATATAATAAAAAATATTTGAATTTAAGGAATACAGAATACTATTTTTCAAACACTATCTTCACAATATGTTTCTTAAGGTGTATTGTAATAGCTATTTACGAAACCAGTTGCGAAATGACTTATTTTATGTAATAAGTGAATATTTTTGGGACGAGCAAAGCGAGATCCGCAATATGAACGAGTTACATAAAACGGCATTTCGTAACGTGTTACATAAAATATTTTTTTTTAATTTGGACTAAAATTTGACTAAAATCGTGTTTTGGTTCAACATCACTGACATTTAGGCCACCAATATTACTTTCTGGTATTGTTTATTGTATATGTATTATTTTATTGACAATTAGAACCACGAATAAAACAACAATATTAATTATGTATTCTTAGCGACTTGCAGTGTGTTTATATTGTTTATTAGAGTTATTTAGTTTAAAAAAAATGGGTTATTTTGTCGTGTATTGTGTTTTAATTATTTTGTGCTGATTTTTATAAATCAACCTGAGCTTCTTTGATATAATGTTAAATAATTTTATATTTTTATGTCCTGTACATTCTCAAGAAATCATTATGCATCCTCGAGAAATTCTTATGGAGGGTGTTCCATCTCAGACGAGCCACCCCTTATATTTCTTATCCCATAGTAATAGGAAAAATTTCCCGAAACACATCGGATGATTTTCTTTGGGGGACATCTTTTGACGTATATTTGAGGCTTGAACGAGCAACTCCCTATGAGGGGGCGCTTCAACCCCTCAAAATTGAATAGGGAAGATGGGTTGAGTGATACTTCATTTGTAAGGTCTTGGAAGCCTCTTTACAACGGTGTATGAAAAAAATCACATTCTTAAAAAAAATTAATTGTTTTATCACATGAAATGATCGAAGAAACGTGATAAACATTTTCTAAGAACAAAAAATGAAGGCAAGATAAGAAAATGTCTTGATTTTTTTTTATTTATTAGTTCGAGAGAATTTATTATTGTATGGAAGTCAATGGAGGGCAATTTGAACATTTAATTTAAAAACGCAGTTTTGATTTTTTTGATTGTTAGTACACCCTGTACTAACTCGTAAATCCTCGTACATCTTCTTAGATCCTCAAGAAATCTTTATAGATTCTCGTAAATCCTCCTATTTGTACACCTGCATCCTCAGTGGTTTACCCCTCAATATTTCCGATATAACCGGAAGTGACCAATAGACGAAAATAATTTAGCTAAATAGGCTCCAAGTTATCTGGCAGGTTTCAGAATTTAAAAATTTTTCATACATAATTTCTTAGATATCGATCGATGTAGTTCCTGATGGTTCACCCCGTATACTATAAAAAAATGTAGTATTTTATAGCGAAAGCGTGGATGTTTCGTTCGAGGTAATAGCCAAGGGTGTTTAACAACCCCTATTCGATAGGTAACTTCAAATGTGATAAAATATGTTAACATTTACAGACTGCTACATTTTCAATTGTAGGATATTAAAATACATGTTTTTAATATTTTAGAATATTAAATTGAATGGTGATTGTTATATTATTTCGTTAAGAATAAAATTTAATTAAATTTAAAAGTAAAACAAAACGAATTTCTAAAACAATTACATTATAATTAATTTTTTGAACAAGTTAAATAATTGTTGATAGTGACATTTAATTAAAACTAATGGTTTTTGCTTACACTCAGTTATAAATACACAACAAATATATAAATATTAAATTATATTTATAATCAACTCAAATACTAATTTTGGTTGTTAACAGTGATATTAGGAATGATAGAATTGTAAATTTAATGTGTTTGAAAGCAATTCGAATAACGAAATTAATGTTATTAGTGACTGCGTTATTTTATGTCTTTGTTTAGTGCGTACAGTTAGATTCTGAAAATAGTTTTTTTGAATCAAACAAAATTTATTTAACAATTTGGAAACGTAAGTGTTTATTTAACTTGAAATTTCAAATAACATTTATATATTATTTTAAAACACAGTTCTTAATTCCCTAGATATTCTTCCTTCGTTCCTTAAGGACAGCGTCTCCTAGGAATTTCTGAACAAAATTATGTCAATTTAGATTCAATCAAGGAGGTGCTGTTACCTACCGACTAGAGATTAAATTAGTGCAAATTATTACAGAAATCTTTAAGTAACTATAAATATCGACCGACTAGCTATTAGGGGATATTGTATTATAAACCGGTTTTTAGTAGACTGAGTTCGAAGAATCATAATAATAGTCCTGAACATAAAATCTATTTTTAAATAATTGCCGGGATTTCACCAAATAAAAAAAAATTATTTCGCGATTGTGAAAACGGTCCAATCGTTTTATATGCCATTTATAATATTATAAAAATGTTAACTCTAGGACTCATTTTGGAGTATGAGCATACTTTATTTCAATACTTTTATTGTACTGTTTCATAAAATATTACCTACCTATTACATTTTATTTTTATCGAAAATTGACTTTGTTTCCTGGACCAAAGTAAAGAATGTAGATGGTAACAACAAAAACGATATCTTGCCTCACATTAAATATAAATATTTCCTATAATAAATAATTTGGTTTATATACGGGTAGTAATACGAGGGATGTTTATAATTTCAAGTCACGAATATAGAGTCGTTTCAAAATATATTGCGACAATAATTGCGTCACATTGAGTCGGAGTGGGACGCTTATTGACGTGTTGCAATTCGCAATATATTTTAAAACTATTCTACCTAATTAATAAATTGTGATTTTGAAGTATCGAATGAAAACTATATTCTCATTGGTTAAAGATGGAAGTTTTTGTCATTTGAATGTTCAAGAATATTAATTGTGATTAATTGGTTAAATTTGGGTAATTTTGACTGTCATTTCCTGGAATTTCCAGGCCCGCATAAATATTTATCCTATTAAAGTACAAAAACCCTACAATAGATATCTTAGGTAGTTATTTCCCTGATTGTCAATAACACATTACCGTATATCTGTGCCAATATGACGTCACGACTTTTAATATACTTAATGAAGGCTGGGGGAAGGACTTAAGAGTCTATAAATTTACAAACAAGCTTACGGGTATTTAGTTTTCAAAATTACATTACACGTTTCTGAAGTGTTTTATTGTGCTGTTTGTTTTTAATGTTATTTTCTTTAATAGAAAATTTATTTATTTGTGCCAAGTGTCCTAGTGAGTTTCATTGTACATTTTAATCAGTTTTATTTTTGGATAAATTGACATCGACTTCCTGCATTAAAGGTAGGTAGTATTTTTTTTCTATCACTCTCGAGTTCGTCATTGAATAAAAAAATTAAACGCTATAATTTTAACATTCAAATATTTGCAATTAAAAAATAATATTACGTATTAAATTGACAATAAAAAACTTGTTATTTAATAATAATGTTCCATTATTCTGAATATATTTTTTCTACGATCAATATCCAAAGTAGGTAGGCTTTTGCACATTAAAATCTAAATAAAAAGTTGACGTTTTCTGCGAATTGTCATAATTTGACATTATTGGCGCACATTACCTAATATTCAAACCCATTTCCATGCTTAAAAATAGAAGATGGTGACATTCATTTAAAAGAAAACCATAACTACTTTTACCAGGTGAAAAATTTCAATATGTTAAAATAATTCATGATTTTTAAGAAATGTGCTAGAAATGATACTACAATATTAATATTCTTTTTATGTTTGATTTTCTAATAATGATTTTATATACTTTTAGATTCAAAGAAAATTGTGCTACTTTGTAGTATATACTGGAGATGAAAATCCACTATTTGTTGAAAAAATTAATTTTCAACCCATTTTTTTTTCAAAATATGGTTGAAAAATTAGAAAAATTTTACTCGGAATATATGGCACCTGAGATAATTTTAAATAGAAGAGGACGAGGATTAAAATGTCTGGATACCCCATATAATGAAAATTAAAGTGCAAAGATTAGCAAATTTATAAAAATAATAATTTAATGGACTTTAATGATACAAGTACTTGAAATAATGGTTTTTTGGCGCATAAGCATGTTCATACGTAATTTGCAATAGGTAATCACTAATCACAGATGGAAAAGTATATACGTCAACGATACGTTCTCTTATTTTTGATTTGTTTTAACAGGTATAATATATGGTATGTTACTTATAGTATAGATTTTTTTATTTCTTGACCTAATTTATTTGTTACGTCTTCAGCAATTGTCGCTTTCAGTTGACATAAACGAAATTAATAAAAAGTGTTTTTCGCATTTTATTTTGCCTGTTTCTCTTACTTTCGAATAGAAACTGAGCTTTGTAAACTTAAAATGACGGATATGTCAAACTAAAACTGACGGTAAAATGAAACATTGAGTATCGTTAAATGCAACTTTTGAACTAGTTTCAAAAATAGCATTAAAATGATATCATTCACAATGTACTAATTTCCTATACTTTTAGTTGATACATAACCGATAATCATACATCATATAACAAATAGGCGCGTGTCAAAAGGTCACCGGCGAAAAAAGTGCCGATGAAAAAAGGTCGTTTCCAATTGTATCATATAAACAGTAACAGAGGCAGTATTATCATCTCGTATATCCCCCGTAAACACACATAATATAAACGGAAATAATCAAATACTATATAGTCAAAATATTATCGATCGGAGCACCATCTTTATTACATTACATGAAGTAATTATTGATTTTTCGGGGTTTATTTAGAGTTAAATTAGACGCCATTTTTGGTCCAAATTCGTTTTGACATGTTTTTTCAAAGAAAGTGACTTATAAATTTCAAATCTACACGTTTTGAAAAATATACAATATTTAAATATTCTGAGTGTACCAAATTCCAAGTAAAGGTTGAACTTAGGTCGTATTACATTTTTTTTTTATTATTTGTTTGACATCGAGGTTAAAATAAATGTACACAGCACCTTTGAGATGAAATAAAAGGGGGTTATTTTACATGATTGGTTTTTATTGAAAATAATAAATTTATTAATTTTCAATAGTAAGATGACCTAAGTTAGACCTTTATTTTTAATTTGGCCAAAAATTAGATTTATAAACACTACATATTCGGAAAACTGTCGATTTAACTTTTGGTCTACACATACACTTTTAGTACACAGGGATACCCCGTCCTTAAGAGATTAGATCGCATAACATCTTATGATAATATTTACTAATCAGTAGTTTCGGTCTTCATTTCCACTCTCTGATTCTTCAAAGTATGTATCGTATTTACTGACAATGTAGTTATCGGAATCTGCTTCATCTCCACTGAAATTATTGGATTGATCGACTTACCTGTAAGGATGATCTATCCGAATTATTCGGGCTGTACAAAAAACTACCAAGATAAAACAATTTCTATATAACCATGTGCGGTATGTGAGTGATTCATTGCATTATTTGATTTATTAGATTGCGATGGGATCGATCATCCTTACAGGTAAGTCGATCAATCCGTTAATTATTCTTCGCTGTTATCCTACATGATTATTACACCCTGTAGGATGTATCTAGAGAAATAGTACGCAATCTAAGAATTTTAATTTTTAGACTTTTTATATACCCATGTGGTCGCAAATGAATTTTTGGTTATTTGACAGCTTGTTGTAAAATTTTATGAAAACATTCCAGCTCACAGTGCAGTGGCTCGAATACCATCTATATTTTACACCTCGACAGAAGTGGCCCGTGGTGTATGCCTATTCCATGTTAAAAATAGTTTATCTTTTGTTTGTGGTCTGAGTTTATTGGTTGTTTTCAAGTAGTATTTTAAGGTTTTTACCACACACAGACTAGGTCTACGTCTACGTAAAAAGATGTACAATCACCAATAAACGCTCTGCTTAGGTTTATAGGTAGATAATCACTAGACAGAAAGGTACTGAATGCTGCATTGGAGTATAATTAAAATTTCAAGTGGAAAAAGCGATGTCGGGTCAGATAGAGTCTAGCAGACTCCACCTGAGGAGACTGCCAAAGGACTTTTGGCTCAAATTACATACAAGATTTTTTCTGTGATCACACCAAAATAAATTATTTTATTTTATTAGAAATGGGTTATCTTCTTTCGTTATAATATTGTAAGTTTATTTTACATAAGCCTTGTCTTCGAAGAGAAAAAATTGTTTTAATACTTAATATGTCGGTAATTTTTATGATTTATTCATTTAATTATTTACGGAAAATATTGTTGGGTGATTTAAAATATTAAGAAGTCAATTAAAATATTTATTTTGGCTATAGTCTGTGTTAAAATAACTACTTACTCCAATAATGTCAAATTATGACAGTTTGCAGAAAACTTTGCAGTTACTTTTCAACGCGCAAAAGCCTACTTTCTATATTGATCGTAGAAAAAACAATTTTTCTTCACTTCCACTACTAAATTAAGTTCTTCTGAAACCACTCATAATAACAGAAAAAAGCATTCTGGCTCTTGAGATTTCATTCTAACTCTAGAGACAGAATGTTTATTATTATACCAATAGCTGTTGAATACCACGCCCGCATCTTAGATAGTCATGAATTTCATGACTGACAGTTCTACGCGACATTAGTATTTAGCTTGAACTTGCCTGAATAAAGATAAGCGTCGAACTTAAATTATATAGAATCTGATAATATTCCATCCTAACTGACAAATTATGCAAATAATTTAAATAAAAACTTACCTAACATAAATTAGATTAAATATTTCATTTTGTTCAGAGTGTCATTTTATATTTAACATTATAAAAAATTTTTTTGTCTCAATTTTTTTTTTGTACACTTTTCTACACTTGTTCCGGCTTGATAAAATCTGTTTAAAGATAATGGTGACAATTATAGTTGGAGTCAATATAAATTTTTACTTCCATGAAAACTGTTATAACTCAGGTAAAAATTGGTAATTCCAAAAGGTTATAGGTTTGTTATATGATATTAAATCCAATAACTTGTCAATTATGGGACTTGAGCCTTTTTAAATTACCAAAACGGAATTTAACTTTGAACTTGGATATTCAAGAACAATTGGAAAATTTTTGGCATATTAAGCAATCTTCCCAATTGGAATGTGAAAAGATTTTTATAAACACTACAAAAAAATGGTAGAGTTTTAGTAAGATTTCCTTTTAAGGAAAATCTATTAGTTCTTGGTGATTCTAGAAAATATGCAATTAAATAGATTCATGTCTGAGGAAAAAAGATATTCGGAAATTCCGTTTAAAAAAGATATATATTTATTTTATGATTGCATATGAGAATTTGGGTCTGCATCTGCATATTTTTGTCAGGTTTAGGCAACATAACGTGGTGATTACTGCTGACGTCGAGAAGATGTACCGAATGGTTTACTCGCACTCGCCATTTATTTTTTAGGTTTACATAGAACCAGACGATAGGCCTTTATAAAAAATTCTTTGGAGGATGGATCCTTCAGATAAGGTCACTTATAGAATAAAATTATCACCATTTTTAGCAATAAAACCACTTGGATTAGAAAATATTGAATTGTTTTCTGTAGCACTAAATGTACTATTACATGATCTTTTATGTGGATGATATGGTAACTGGAGCAAACAATAAGGAATCAGCCATACAACTGTGTCAAATATTTTACATGATGAGAAAATGAGTCTCAAAGGATGTTGAGGTAACTTAATCTTCTTCTGATTTGATTTCTAATTCTATTTCACTTGATAAAAAGCATCAAATTTAAACACTTGATTTGCTATGGAATTTTAAAAATGATGTTCTTAAATATTCAATAAATTCTTTTTTAAATGCGTTTTTACGACACGATTGATGTTATCTGAAGTTTCTAGAACTTACGATCCTGGATTGGCTGCTCCATCTATTATTGTAGCTAAAATTCTTTTACAAAAACTTCGGACTTTAAAATTAAAATGGGATGGACACTCTTCCAAATGATATCTCCCATAAAAAAAGGAAAAACTGAGATATCTTTTATCAGTTTTAGAAATTTTAAAAGTTCCTAGACAAGTTGTATATTAGGCACCTATATTTGTTGAACTTAATGGATTTGCAGTTACATCTTTAGAAGCAAATGGAGCTTATGTCCTCTTGAGAAGTCAAGACTTCAATGGACAAATCTATGCTGCATTGCTGTATTCAAAGGGTAAAGTTTCACTTTTTAAAAACATTAAAGATTCCTGGATTAGAATTATGTACTGCCTTTATTTTGGTGCAGCTAATTGACAAGGTTAGGAATTCTTAAAATATTAACTTTTCAAAAATTATGTATTGGTCAGATTCAACAGTGGCTCTTTGTTGGATAAAAGCTATCCCTTCTCTTTTGCAAACGTTTGTTGCAAATAGAGTAGCTTAAATATAGAGAAAATTCTGCTGATGTTTTATCTCGAGGTTTAACTCCTCAGCAGTTATTGGATTGTGAAATTTGATAGGAAGGGCCAACTTGGTTGTCCTTAAATAAACAATTATGGCCTCAATTTAGTTTCTCAATGGATAAAAAGGTTAAAGTTACAGAAATGGAAAAACAATTTTGGTAGTTAGTGGTTTTAGCTTACCATTTGAGAAATTTTTGACATTAGGTAAACTTAAACGTGCATATTGTCTTAGATATATACACAACTCAAAAATCTAAAACACAAAGTTAGTAGATCCATTATCTATCTAGTTTAAGAGTTAGATGCTTCTTTAAAAAATTGTAATTAAATTATCACAGAATGAATCGTTCTCAGCTGTAATTAAAGCAACCAAAATTTCAAGCCGTTAGTTCATTAACACCGTTTATAGACAACTCAGGTTTCCTAGGGGTAAAAACTTGCCAAACATAAGTTAGATTAAATATTTCAATTTGTTCAGAGTTTTGTTTTACTATATTCAAGTTCTATTGTGGTGTCTGTAGCCGTGAAGAAAGTACATTATATTACTCGGTATAAAAATCCGATACTTGCATCAAATTTTCGTTCATACCTTGTTACAGAACATACTATTCTAATTTTACCTACATCATAATAATAATATTGCTTTACAAAATTCTAGCATGGACCTCGTATATGTTTCTGTGCTAGTTGAGAACAGTGGAAAAGTAATTACTAAGAAATTGGGTCAATTAGTCACACATCTGCGGTACAAAAATAGTTAAACTAATTATAGTGGCGAAAGTTTTAAAGCTTTTATTAGAAACAAGCAAGATTTTCAAGATTCATGTCTACTCTGGTGGACAGCTGATTTCATCCACTATTACGGAACTAAATTGAACATATTTCTATAGGTTATAATGATACAATTACAGTTCATAAGCAATAAAAGTGCTTTAAGACGAAATAGGCAAATGATCAACATAATTTTAATTTATCAAATATAGTAGAAAATACTACAGATGTCTTGATTTTTAAACAGACGATAAACGATTACCTACTCACAAGCGTGATTCTTTACATGTTAGGTTGTCATCTCGGTTCAAGCCATTCAAAGGCATAATTTAAGTAAAATATGATTTTTTATAAAAAATAAATATTTAATAGTAAGTCTGAATATAGTAATCGTTCTGACTTATCATTCACAAAAAAATATTATTACATTAGCGCTCCTAGTTTCTAATTATTACCAATACTAAAGGAGAAGTCCTCATTCATAACATTTACTTAATTTTCATTTCAAGAAAATGCTTTTGTCTACCTCATTAAATGTCAGATTATTCGACATTCAACAAATATTATTGGTTAAGTGGACAAACAACATAGGAATAATGATAAAAAAAACTGATTGGCGAGAGCTTATAGTTTCACAACAGTTTGTAATGTCCCATTTCCGACGTTCGCGAACATAATTTCTGCAAATAATAGTGTTCTTTACGTTTATAATTTGCTAATTAAGTGGATCTAAGCATGTAATTTAAATTTTTACTATAGTTTACAATCTTCAATTAATTTGAGTTATCGTTTAGTCTGAAAAAATGTGCTAAGTACCTGCAAATTTATTAATGGAATATTTTAACTGATTCATGTCTCGAAATGAAGCGTAAAGCCCTTTAGCTAAATCAATTGAGATTTTACTATATTAAATCTGCAGTGCAGTCAGCTAACATTTCTTAATTTATGCACTATGATAATCCCTTAGATTATACAAACCTTAGATGGAACATAAGACACTGCGCATAATCCCATTTCGAAATGATTCACACCCACCAATCACAGTTGAGAACATCACATGTCAGAGCGTTGTACATCCAAATTTAATGTGTCAACGAGAATTAATTTGGTATTTTAGTGACTTAAATTTTGGAAATTAACGTTGAAAATGCCAAGATGTGTTGTAAAAAGCTTTATTCATAATAAACCTGCGAAATGTGACGGAGATAAAAGAAACTTACATTTATTTCGGTGAGATATTTAATTTTTAAGGATTATGTCGACGTCCATATTTGTTGATTTGAAAATAAACAGAATCGGACTTGATCATTGGTACATGTTATAAGTAGCAAATAAAGGTTATTATTATAAACTGTTTACTATTTCTTGTTTCATGGGGAATCTTTTTTTAGGAAGTGAAAAGAGAAACATACAATCAAATACAAAAATATCAATTTCATTGCCAATTTATTCGTTTCAAACTTCACAACTGATTTCAATAGTTTTCTCAGAACTATTTATTTAGTAATTCTCTATAACAGTGTTACTCAAAGTGTGCTCCGTGGAGCCCTGGGGCTCCGCAAAACCTTTGTGAGGGCTCCGCGAAGAAAATAATCACAATAAAAAAAATAGTACTATCGCCACAAAATGGAGGGACCTGGCTTAAGGACCGGTTTTTGGGAAGTAATTTTTTTAAGTCACTAACGGGAAGGAGGATATGATTTTGCCTTAGGACTTTTTTTATTTTATTTTTTATGGGTGAAATGGATTTGGGATAATTCTTGCAAGTAATCTTTGGAATAAATCAAAAATAAATTAACAACAAATGATGCTCTTGTGCATTTTCAGCCTGAGTTGCCGATTAAATTATTCGTAGATGCATCAAATGTGGGAATAAGGGCCATGATGGCATGTTTTTTAAAAAAAAATATTGAGAAATCTGTAGGTTCTGCTTCGCGTATCTTATCAAAGTCCGAACAAAAATATTTCCAAATTAAAAGAGAGGTCCTTGCAATCATTTTTGGCTTAAATAAAATTAATGAATATTTATATGGACATTTCTTTATCCTAGTTACAGATTACTTACCTCTGGTAACTATTTTTAACCCAGCTAAATGTATACCTCAATTTTCAGCCAACAGACTACGTAGATGGGCAGTAATATTGTCAAATTATAATTATAAAATTGAATATGTGAAATCGGAGCATAATATAAAGCCAATTTTTTATCATATTTACCTTTTGAAAGTCAAAATTAAAGTCAAAATAAAGAAAAATTTGAAATAAATTTTTTAAATTTTGTTTTATGTGTTTAGGGCTTCGTCAAATATTTCGCTAATATGGGATCTATCCATTTAATTTACATTCTGTTATATTCTCTAATTTTGACATATAAAGTAATATATTTTGTAATCGCAGCAAGTGTCAAAACGATCTACTTTATGCAACCAGTTGCATAAAGTAGAACATTATGCAACTGATTACGAAAAGTTGAATATGTCACCAGTTACGAAATGAAAATAAATAAAACTACCTCTTTTTTGTTTTTAAGTTGAAAAATCAAAAAATCGAGAAATCGAAAAATCGAGAAATTGAGAAATCGAGAAATCGAGAAATCGAGAAATCGAAAATCGAGAAATCGAAAATCGAGTAATTGAAAAATCTAAAAATCGAAAAATAAAAGATCGAAAAATCCAAAAAGCGAAAAATCGAAAAAACCAAATATCGAAAAAAAGGCAATGAATAGTGACATTTCACATTTGAAAATATAACATAACGTTTAACAACAAAAAAGAAAACAAAAAAAGAAAAGCTATAAATTGCGTTTTATTTTTAAAATAACACCGTTATTGAGAACTGCCCAGAAATGTTGGGGGTAAAATTTTGACGTACTCCTTTAAGGATAATGGGTAAAAATGTTTTTTTTTTTTTGCAAATTTCTCGCGAGTAATGTCAAAAATTACATCGGAAACACTACACATGTCCCTTATTTTTATTATTACTATTGAAAAAAAAAAACGTCGTAGAGCAATCAAATACAACAAACAATTCTAAAATATTTGATTGGAAGTACCTGCAGAAGAATGATGGTGAATCATTTTTAACACAATTTTATAAATAATCAAGTCAAAATTAGAAAAAATCTTGTATGTAAACACGTTACGAAATGCCGTTTTGTGTAAGTCGTTCATGTTGCGGGACCTCGCTCCGCTTGTTTTGCAAATATTTACTCGTTACACAAAATAAGGCATTTCGTAACTGGTTACATAAATAACTATTAATTGACTTACTAATATTTTAATTCATTGAACGGTATTTTCCGTAAATAATTAAATCATAAATAATAACCGGCATATAAGTACCAAACCATTTTTTCTCTTTGAAGAGTAGGCCTATGTCAAATAAACTTAAAATATTATAACGAACGAAAAGGTAACCCATTTCTAATAAAATTTAATTATTTATTTTATTTTGGTGTGATCGTAGAAAAAATCTTGTGTGTAATTCGAGCAAAAAGTACTTTGGCTGTTTCGATAACTTTTTGTCTCAACAGCTATTTTGTTGCAATAATTTTATAAACTTTTACTTAGGGTAGATTTCACCGTTTTGTTAAACGAAGTTTAAAATACTAAACGAAGATTAAAATGACATTTTTATATTAACAAAAACGAAGTTTAAATTACTAAATGGAGTTTAAAATGACATTTTTACATTAACAATGTCATTTTAATCTTCGTTTAATAATTTAAATTTCGTTTGACACAACGGTGGAATCGGCCCTTAGCTAGTTATATATTGATAAAGTGTTATTGTCCTCATCATACATGAATCGTGCTAACAAATAAAGTCAAAAAAAGTCTCATAATTTTTCATCTTTTAGTTACCCACCAAAATTAGGTACTACAATACAAATATTTAAGTCCGGCCCAGAACATTTCCCCTACTCCTTCCACCCAGTTTTTCGGTTTTGGCAAAATTCGCGCAGCGACAAATGCTTCCTATGTTACCTCTATCCTTTCTAACCTCTTTGGATAATCCCTAATAAATTTTACATTGTCCTTCAGATGTACATACAATATTTGTGAGTATATTTGGACAACTGAAATTGCTACGGTATACATATCCAAATAAAGATGCAAAAACTCGCCCTGCTGTCGAAAGTGAAGCCATACAATCAATAATTGTGTATTCCACGCTCGTCTAGTATGAAGCACTAGAAATTAAAAATTACAAAGTGCCCAAACAAGATCTATAAATAACACACTAGCAACGAAAGGGATACCAATCTGAGAAGTACTATCACCCCTCCTTTGGTCAGACCTAGTGGAAGAACTCATTAAAAGGCTAATATCTGCAGACTTCTACTACCTAGGGTCTGCAGATGACATGGCGATCGTCGTTAGAGGCAAGTTCGCAGGTATAATATCAGAGCGCACACAAACTGCTCCAAACATTGTTGATGAGGGGGACAGAGAGGAGGAACTAAGAGTAGACCCTCACAAAACCACAATAGTCAACTTCACCAAACGAAAAGTAATGACAGGGCCAAAGGCGCCACTACTGAAAGGAGTGAACATTATATTTACTCAAGAGGCCAAATATCTGGGAGTCATCTTTGACCACAGATTAACATGGAATCAACAATTGCAAAAAGTCACCCAAAAGACCACAACATCCTGCAACTTATATCGAAAGTTGTGTGAAAAAATTGAGGACTACAACCTAAAATGTCCCTATAGCTATATATCAGAGTCATAACGCCTATGATAACCTACGGGTCGGTGGTATGGTGGCCAAAGACTCGGCGAACTGAAGCCATTCGATAGTTCAAAAATAATCAAAGGCAAGCATGCCTGAGTACCACAGAAGCCATGTAAAAGACTCCAACAGCAACTATAGTAGTTTTCTAAACCTACCACTACTACATAATTTAAGGCGAAGACAGTTCTATCAGATACAGACTGCATAAAGGTCCACCACCCATAAGAAGTTTGTATGGACGTGACTACAGCGAGCTTTATAAATAATTGGAGAACGACCAAATAATGGGAATGCTTTCACACGAAATGCTCCCGAAGTATAGCTTTCAGAAGCAATATGAAGTAAGTATGCCAGGCAGGGAAACGTGGACGCAGAATTCATTTGGTATACAGACGGCTTCAAAACCCATGAAGATTCAAGAGTAGGTATATATAGTACTGAGCTCAAGACAAGAATCTCACTGAGCTTAGGTAAACATACGACAGTTTCCTAGGCACAAATATTTGCAATACATCACTGCCAAAAAATGTATTAAGATAAGATAAATGGAAAAACCATTGTCATATAATCAGACAGTCAAGCGACGTTTTATGCAGGTACGCTCAAAGCTTGCGTGGGATTGTTTGGAAGCCATAACAGAGCTAAGTAGTCAAAACAGACTAACCTTGGTCTGGGTACTAGACCACGCACATAAGGGCAACGAAGAGGCTGATTTACTAGCCCGAGAAGGAACTTTTCTGTGGTGCACAAAGCAGTGGATATTAAAAAATCTCAGGAATAGTGGAAAAATTCACCAGAACAGAGACATGCCAAAAGTTCTTAAAAAGACCATCGACTAAATTCACTGAACATCTACTAAGCTTTAATAGTAAAAATACTAGAGAACTAGTAGGTATAATAACAGGGCATTGTAGGTTTAACAAACATATCGGTCTGACCTTGTGCCAATTCTATCAGAAAAAGGAGGAAACTGCAGAGCACATATAGTGATACTACATTCCTTACACTTGGGAAAGAAAAACCAAGGGTAACTAGCTACGCCGTAGAACTTCTTCCTAGTCTATGGAGTCAACTAAAAAGAACCGAATTAGACAAGGTAATCTAAACAACGATTAAAGGATATCCATAATAGATCTGAAAAGGTCGAATTGTGGAAGGACACATGACACATTATATCTAGTCTAATCTAAGGACCTAGAGGAAGACTATACTAAGAGTGACTTCGGGTTATTGAACAACCTCACTAAGAGCTACATTGGTTATAGCTGGATCATACCAATATACTTGCTGATTATGGAAAGGAGCAAGATACACTTAATAGGACAAGTGCACTTATTTGTCACCGGAAAGGCGAATAGCAGTTATGCTAGGCATTAGGTAATAATAATGTGCGAATTACAAAACAATGGCGCAGTAAACAAACCGTCTTATATCAGACGTCATTTATAATCGACTACGGTAGCGCAGGTGTCTACGACGCATTCATTTTCGAATCCTACAAAAAAACTATGTGAATTTATTTGCATGGTTCACATGGTGCCATGCGTTACCATTTTCGATGATGGTGGGTGGGGTTTTCCGGGTTTTTCTCATATGTAAGTCAAATGGCATCATCAATCATCTTTAGGTCGCCCCGGGGCACCACGGCAAATAATAATAATATTAGCTGTCCCTTCCCCTACACAAGTCGCTTAGTCTGCTTCAGGGGTTGATATTCACTAGTAAGGGGATAAATTAGGGAGAGTATTATTATAATGGATCAAAAATAAACATAGACGCACTGATTATTTCGTTACTCAGACTTTATCGGGTTATGGTTTACTTAAACCGGTAACTTTTAAAATGGGCAGTATCTAAAACAAAAGATATGAGTATTGTCCTGATGAAATTGACACTTTAAAACAGACCGTTTTCCATTGCGCTAGGTGGGAAAGTTACAGAACGCTTTGACATTAACGTGCGAAATCTGGTAGATGATAATAATATAATCTCAAACAGATAATCAAATACAAATATTATTAACCGACTTCAAAAAAGGAGGAGGTTCTCAAATCGTCGCAATATTTTTTTTATGTATGTTCAGAGATAATTCTTCAACACGGTGTCCGATTCCAATGATTCTTGTTTTGTTAGAAAGGGGGTACCTCAGGGGTAGTCTAATATAAATTTGGTCAAATTCTAATATTTGGGTCCATGAGAAAATCTTCAAACTCTCCATTTTTTATGTATGTTTAGCGATAATGCTTTACCACTTTGTCTGATTTATATGATTCTTTTTTTTTGTTTAGTAAGGGGGTACCTCAAGGGTAGTCCTATATAAATTTGCTTAAGATGTGGAGATGACATCTGCACGTTTTTGAAGTCGTTTTTTTTTAATTTTTAATTTCTAATACTAGTGAATTATCTAAGAACAGTCATGAACCAAACATATTTGGAAGAGAGAGAGAAAAAAAGATAGGTAAACGCCGTTAATAGATAGATGGTGTAGTACTGGATGGGGCAAGACCTGACAGATGTCCAATCCAGGATTTTTCGGGGATTGGGAGAGCGGATTTTAAATACTTTCGAATGTCTAGCGTATAATTTACGATTTGTTGAAAATGCTAGGTATTCAAAAACAAGATGCGACCGAAAGAGAATAAGACATTTCGAAAAGCTACAATGCTTTTTGCACGTCGCGCGTATTCTCAAAAATTCCACTGAATAGTGAAGCTGGCTGCGGATCTACGGTAAATTTTTCTTAACGAGCAATTCAAGCAATTCCGTTCCGTTATAATCCATTCCTCACTGTTCCAATCTGCGGTAGTGTGCGTATTCTAGCATTCCACCCCCTTTTGATCCATTCCGGACCGCAATAATGTGCGGCTTGCTTAATATGATCATATCGAATATTTTATATACCTTTAAACTTTGCAATTAATATTATTATTTTTTGTTATTTATAATAAAACTGTTTTAGTTTTGTTTCTGTAGGAGTTTCAGTTTAGCACGTCTATGATAACACCAGCACACACACACACACACACACACACACACACACACACACACACACACACACACACACACACACACACACACACACACACACACACACACACACACACACACACACACACACACACACACACACACACACACACACACACACACACACACACACACACACACACACACACACACACACACACACACACACACACACACACACACACACACACACACACACACACACACACACACACACACACACACACACACACACACACACACACACACACACACACACACACACACACACACACACACACACACACACACACACACACACACACACACACACACACACACACACACACACACACACACACACACACACACACACACACACACACACACACACACACACACACACACACACACACACACACACACACACACACACACACACACACACACACACACACACACACACACACACACACACACACACACACACACACACACACACACACACACACACACACACACACACACACACACACACACACACACACACACACACACACACACACACACACACACACACACACACACACACACACACACACACACACACACACACACACACACACACACACACACACACACACACACACACACACACACACACACACACACACACACACACACACACACACACAAAAAGTTGTTTGTACATCAGACACGATCTACCTAGCGGCATGTATTTTGACCCACTGAATCTGAATTTCAAGTCAGTTTGGGCCGTCCACCCTTCAATATCGAGTAAATTGTAAAAATAGTAACAATAAGGTAATTATTAATAAAAAAAAAATATGAATCGAAACCAAGCATAATTCTTATGTATTTCGATCCTCTGAATACTGAGGGGGTCATTTGGGAACAAAAAAAGTTTGATACCAACAAAAAACAGTTCAAAATCTGAGAAAATCTTTCGCCTCTTCAGTTCATACATCAGTTTTTAGAGATATTGCAAGGGTGGATATTGAAGGGTGGACGGCCCAAACTGACTTGAAATTCGGATTCAGCTGGTCAAAATACATGCCGGTAGGTAGGTCGTGTCTGATGTACAAACAACTTTTTTTTTTGTGTGCCGGTGTAATTTTAAGATTTCATAGGCACTGACCAATGGGATAAATTAATTTCATCAAAATTTATATCAATCAAAATTGAACGATTAGGTTACACTGTTTTGTGGTTATGGTCAATTGGTTAGTTATGGTTCCTGCTTATGAAATAAATAGATTTAAGTGCAATTCATTTTTAGTGTTCTAACAAGATAATAACCAATGTACAGTGCGTTTATTATTAAGCATATTAGGAATATGCATATATTTGCATGCACTAAATTCACAGCATAATAAATCATAATGTTGGTATAATTATTGAGTTATATTTTTAAATAATATTTTAAATTTGATTTTATTAAAGAAGAACTGGCATTTTATTTCCGTTTTTTAATAAAATTCAAATACAAGAGACACAATTAGAAAGTTCCAAATACACTGACAAACCGTTGACATCTTTTTGACGTTAGAAAATTCTCGTTTAAATAATTTAATCTTCCGATATTGACGGATTAGAATAAAATCGGATTAAGAATGATTTTTATTACGGTGCATAGCTAAAAACGGTACTAAACGCGATTAAACCCTTAATCTGGATTAAACGTGTACGGTGCATACGGGCGTAAGAACACACATTGTCCGAACTTTTTAATTGTTAAAAAAAAATTTACTCCTATTATAGATTAAGGGCAGGTTATTTAGATCAAAATATGGCGATAGGACCAAATATACCTTAATAAAATATGGCTGTGGAAAAAGTTTTTTTTTTTTATAATCTTACTGTATATTTATGAATTGTTATCAAAATCGGCTCAAAGGCATATCTTTGGACAAGGGATATTATTTTATGTATTATTTCACATTTTTTTACAGTGGGCTCCACGAGAATGATTCCTGATGATGAAATTAAGTGGTAAGTTTTTTTGCCGAAACTTTTTAGTGCTTTTTATTAGAAAATATTACGTAAACATCATTTCTACGTAATATTGGTACTCCTGTTTAAACACGATAATTTCACCTGTTTTCGAGAAAAACGCAATTGAACAGTTCAGAGTCTCAAAAGGATATTTCAAATAATAATTTATTTATGAAAAGTGTGCTTTGGACTGTCAGATAATTGTGTCTGGTAAGTGTCAGTTCTTGCCCATGAATTATTTTTGCTGTGAGATTATAGTCTATTGTTGCATTTTTTAAAGCTTTTTCGACTGAAATGCCTCGTCACAATCATTTTACGAATGAAGAAATGCGAGATATGGTTTGTGTATATGCACAAGAAAATGTTTGCGGTCGCATGGCAGCCAGAAGGTATGAATTGTTATATCCAGACAGAAGGCAATCAAATCACAAAACTTTTGCAAATCTATTTCATCGTTTGGGTGAAACCGGGTCATTTCATAGTAAAAATCTGGGTGGTCGTCCGAAACAAATCACACCTAATGAAGAAGATGAAATTTTGGTTTGAGTAGATGAAAATCCTGAAGTAAGTTCACGTCAACTGGCAATAACAACAGGAGTAAGTCAGTCGTCTATTATTAGAGTTTTAAAAAAAGAAAAGTTTCATTCTTATCACTTCACTCCTGTTCAAAATTTGCTTCCAAGAGATCTCCCAAGACGGTTACAGTTCTGCCAACGTATTCTCAACAAACATAATGATGAACGAAATTTTATTAAAAATATTATGTTCACCGATGAAGCGACTTTTACTAGACGAGGTGTTTTTAATTATCGAAACAGTCATCACTGGGAAGAAGAAAACCCGCATGCTCGTAAAGAAAGACATTTTCAACATGAGTTTAAATTTAATATTTAGTGTGGCATTATAGGCGACCAACTACTAGGGCCATATCGTCTTCCTCCAAATTTAAATGGAGATTCCTATTTATTTTTTTTGCAAAATACTTTTAGAGATATTTTGGATGATATGCCACTAGATGTAAGAAGAAAAATGTGGTTTATGCATGATGGAGCTCCACCTCATTTCCCATTAGTTGTTAGAAATTATCTAAGTGACATATTCCCTCAACGTTGGATTGGCAGAGGAAGTAATTTTGAATGGCCACCAAGAAGTCCTGGCTATAACCCTCTTGATTTTATGAAGTCCTTAGTTTATACCCAGGAAATTAATTCACGAGACGAACTCTGAAGGAACATACAAAATGCGGGTAATTTTATAAGGGGACAGAATAATATTTTCTTTGCCATCCGAAAGTCCTTTATTAAAAGAATTAGAAAAGGCATAGAAGTCGGAGGAGGTCACATTGAACATTTAATTTAAGTTTGCTTTTTTATGTTAAATTGTTTTTATCTTTGCTTTACCGTTGAAATAGAAGCCTTACGTTACAAGTTTTCTTATTGTGTTATTTGGAATCCCCTTCTGAGACACTGAACTGTTCAATTACCTTTTTCTCGAAAACAGGTGAAATTATCGTGTTTAAACAAGAGTACCAATATTACGTAGAAATAATTTTTAGGTAATATTTTCTAATCAAAAGCACTAAAAAGTTCCGTCAAAAAAAGTTACCACCTAATTTCATCATCAGGAATCATTCACGTGGCGCCCCCTGTAACAAAATGTGAAATATTACATAAAATAATATTCCTTTTTCAAAGATATGCCTTTGTGCCGATTTTGATAACAATTCATAAATAAACAGTGACATTATCAGAAAAAAAAAACGAAAAAAAAATTCAACTTTAACGCCCTGTATCTTATTCCACAGCCATATTTTATAAAGGTATATTTGGTCCAATCGCCATATTTTGGTCCAAATAATTTGCCCTTAGCCTATGTCCTAATAGTTATGAATCACCCTGTATATCTGATGCAGAAAATAAAACAAAAACACTGTAAAGGTCTAATTTTATATTCTCGCTTACCGTTTCGACTTTAGCATCGAAAATTATTTTAAAATGGAAATAAAAGTAATCATTCATGCAAGCATAAAATTAAACTTAAATTCATTATATTTAATAAGCTAATAAACGTTTGTTTCAATGAAAAAACATAATACGTGAATATAAAAAAATATGGAAATAGATGTTACTATCAAAATCAATTTGAAAATCCAACAGAGATAAAATGCAATAATTAATAAATATACTAACAGAACTAATGAAAGTTAATAAGACCTTCTGAAAGTAACACATTTTAAGTAGGTGAATTTTTAAAGAGTTGATGGTCCCCGAACCTAATAATTAATCTGACGTTTTCCCCCTTTTTAATATTATGAGAGTTTTTGTAGTTGAACTGAAAACTATAATTTATATTTGGTACTAATAAAATTTGAAACATAGGTTATCAAAGAGGAAAATACATATAGAATTTCTTAATCTTGAAGGGTTATCAAAACTAATTAATGGTAAAACTTCAAACAATAATTAATTCTTAAAAAATTTCTAGTTTTTGTTTTGCAAAATACTTTTTTGCCTTCTTCAGTTGCCTCTGTCACTTTTCTTTTAGGACTTTTGAGGAAAATTTCACTATGGAAACCAGGAGAACCATCAATTGGTTGATAATAATTTAATATTTTGGATCTGGTAAGGTCTTGTTAAATTTTCCTCTTATACAGTATGTCACCCTAGGTTGGAATCATATGGAAAACTTCTTTATTATTAATTTTACAAAAAAAAGTTATTCCTCATAAAAAGTTATGCATTATCTAGAATACAGTCATCAAATATCAAATTTTTTCAGTGGTATACGAGGTTTGTTAAAAAATATGAGTTTTACTCAAGGGTAAAGTAACTTTATTCTTTATACGACTGATAAAATTTGATATCTGATGGTTGTATTTTAGGTTTTAGACCATGCTCGACTTTTATAAAGAATAACTTTTTTCCTAATATTAATAATAAAAAATATTTTCATATGCCGCCAATTTACGTAAACAGTTGGTGGCACAGGAAAGCTTTTTTATTACTAATTTTAGGAAAAAAAGTTGTTCTTTATAAAAAATTTATGCAAATTTCGCAAGAGTGGATATGTAATGATTTTTTGATTAAATAGCCACATACATAGTTAAATGCATTTTGAGTGGTCATATTTAGCTCCCTGTAGTCACATTCAGAAATCGCTATTGCCCCAACTGATTGTTTTGAAATATATTTAATTTTCATTAAGCGGAGAACTTGTTTTCCTAAGGGAAAAACGAATCCCGGGATTCCTTTCCAGCGTGTGCCCCACTGCCGCTAGTGCCCACGAGCCGCCACTGGTCTTTGCATTTCTCTATAATTTTTAAATAGAGAAAACAGTGGGACATATGAAAATGTAGACTAATGAACCTCACATCAAACTGAAAAAGACATTTTAAGATGTATTACTGTAACCTAAAAACTAATAAAATGTATATATTGCAACTGTGCTCAAATAATAGTAGTTTGTGCAACAAGAGTGGATATGATGGCCATATCGCACGAAGACGAAATTTGAGCACGAAATTTGCAAATAAAAAAAATATTTTAGGTTGTTAAGACAAAATAACTAATTTTAAAATAATTTATGACTTTCAATAATTTTTAAAATAAAATAAACGAAAAAAATTTATTTAAAAGTCCCCAGCCGAGGCTCGAACTTGGAAGTCAGATACTCTCACCACTTATCCACGGGCATATTTGGGAAATTTTTTTAATACTCATAATTGAATTGACTTCATAGAGTTTTATTAAAATTAACAAATTATTTATTATTATAATAAATATAAAAATAGAAATGCTATTATGTATCGATTCTATACAAAAATAAGTCATTTTAATGTATATTTAAGTTCAATTACCAAAAAATATGCTGACAATTAGTTTGACAGAATTATCACTTATTTAAAATTTTAAAAATAATAGTCGTCGTGAAAATATTAACTGTGATTGATGGATTTCATTTTTTTGCAGTATTCTCACTACATGGAATGGATATTAAATATATTCGTTCAGTTAATGGCAATAGTAAAGATTTTCGTTTTCTAGTCTGTGCGGAGATAAGCTAGTATCGATGTGGGTATAGAAAAATTAACTTTTTATACATGACTATGTTCTAGTATTGTTTTAGCAGAGCGATAAAAACTCCTAATATACATTCAATGATTTTGGAAGGTTTTTTAATAAATAAAAAAATTATTATGATATGGTATTGATATTCCTGTTCATTTTGTTTCTACATAATATAATTCATTAGTGATTAAGAAGCAAATAACGTTCTTTTTATAGAATAAAAATCACTTATAATATCCAAATATTTATACCTATACCTTTACATTTCGGCTTTAAAATCATAAGTTGTTTTCAAAGCCAAGATAAGTCACCATTATTCTTGTTTAGTGATTTTAAAATATCAAAATATGTAATAAATATTAAAATCAACACACTTACATTACCAGTTAGCTTTGCATTTTCATTTATATAATGAGATTTATGTAAATGACAAAGAAGTTCCTATAAATTATTGACTTTTATACTTTAACCTTCTATTCTGGGCACGAAGACTTTATATTTTTGGATCTGAATAGTTTATCCACCATAACTCATGAACCGATACAAAAAAAAACACCAAATTTTAAACTTAAGCTTAATTGTGGCCTGCGGTGAACTGATTAGATTTTGGGCAAAGTCGGAACATTTGTGAGGGTACTTTGTACTTTGTACTTTATATTTTATGGAATATATCTGTTATTTACGTTTGGAGAAGAAAATTCTTTAAACAAAAGTTACTTCTTATATTATTTTCTATAATTTTTATTCTATACAAAATTTTTCTAAAATGGTCTGTATTCGAGAAATTTTACAAACTGTAAAAAAATTTAATTTTTATGAAAATTGTTTAAATAAAAGTTGTTTGCGATATAATTCTCTATAATTCTTGTCCCATACATAATTTCTCTAAAATGGACCCTATTCGAGATATTTGAGAAAATGTGTAAATTTCGAATTTTAAAGAAAACTCAAAAACTGATAAAGAAAAAACACATTAAATTTTAAACTTAAGCTTTATTCCGGCCTGAGGTGTACTGATTGAATTTTGGGCAGAGTCGGAACATCTGGGGGGGGGTACTTTATAGGAGGTCAGTTTTATATTTTATAAAATAAATCTGTCATTTACATTTGGAGAAGAAAATTCTTCTCTAATATTATTCTCTATAATTTTTGTTGCATACAAAATTTTCCTAAAATGGTCCGTCTTCGAGAAATTTTTCAAAATATAAAAAAATCTGATTTTTAAGAAAATTGTTAAACTAAAAGATGTTTGCGATATCGATCTCTATAATTTTTGTTTTTTACATGATTTCTCTAAAATGGACCATAATGGAAAAATTGGAGGAAAAGTAAAAAATTTAAATTTTTCAGCATTTTCGTTGGCAATGAGTGTACCTATATAGAAAAATGTTTTGAGTTAGATGTATGTGGAAAATGTATATATTAGGTTAACCTCTAAATATTTATAGAGGTGCTGCAATAGGTTGTACAAAATAACCGGAAAAAGCCTGAAATAACTAGATAGGAAAGTCATGTATTGGACACATCAGATTTTTAATTCGAGCGGGAAGGTATTTGTCGCTTATGATAAACTGACGCGCTCCACAACTTTTTATCTCGAGCGGCAAAGTACCACATCCCGCTCCTAATAAACAAATAGCTATGTCTCAATCTGTTACTTTTTTCATTGTTTAACAATTACATATTTTATATACGTAAATCAATTATGAAATACGTTATTTTTTTAAAGATTGCAATAGAAACTATTTCCCTTCAATATATCCTGGTTTTACCTAAATCGGTAGTACCCATGTCAATTGATAAAAAAATGCGTTTGTGAAGTTTGATATTTTTTTTTAATTGTAACAAAAAATTGGTTGGTAAATATTTTTATCAATACCTTTTAAATATTTATTCTGAATAATAAATATTTGGAACTACTTCATTCAGTTCAAGGACAACACTCGTAATTTGGCGACTGTCGTGTCTAGTGATCTTAGTAAAGCTTTCTGGATCTGACTAAAAAAATGAATCAAATTCATTATATCCTTTTAATACAAAATAAATAGTATCTTACTACCTCAAAATTCTTATTAGTTAAATAATAATTATCTACTATCAGCTACGTCTAAACTTATCCATGTCCTTTGGGGATATCACTTCGAGCGGAGAGTTTTTGTTGATCATCTCAAGTCCTTTAAGATTTGCGTTTGTTAAAAAATTTAAATGCAACCAAAAGAACAAGTATTTAAAAATGAACATTAAAAATCAACCAGATATAAATCCCATAAAGGAAAAACAATGAATGAGTTATTTAAATATATTAGATATTACGAGTATAAAAATAATTTCTAGGATAATAAATTATCTCTTATTTTAATTAATAATCAATTTTTATTGAAACACTAAACAGTTTTACTTAAAAAAATTTTGAAACAATAAGGAGGTTCTGATTATAAATTGGGCATTATCAACAAAAATATACATATTTTTTGTATCTAATTGTCTGTTGTAAATCTCTATATTTTATTTTATTATAAATTAATAATTCTAATATTTCTATAAAAATCCTATAAAAGTATATTTTTAATACGTAAGTTTTAGGTATTTGATGCCTTTGACCTTGCCTTTATAGTACTTAAATGTGGACAATTTTTAATAGAAACAAAAGTAGAAAAATGGGATGAGATTTTGAAATGACGAAATAGTACTGACCAGTGGCGGCTCGTGGTCATTTAAAATTTGTTCCAATAATTTTAGGATTTTGTACGTTCGTTTCAATACTTTGTACAAGCGCAAATATCGCTGTTTTTTTTATTTGGGTTGTATTAAGTGTAGTAGGTATAGTTATTATTATCAATACCAGACTGGTTTCAAACACTACAACTAATTTGCTATAATCTAGTGGTATATAATCGATAAATGATCTATCAATAAAAAATAATTAATAATTAATAATAATACTAATAATAAATGACTTTATTGCTTTCATAAATACAAATTAACAATAATGTAATTACAAAAAAAATATATCTATTAGGTACCTGAAAGCAAGAGGCGGCGTTCGAACTCAAACATTACCCCGATAAGGAATAATGATTGAGCAGCGCTCTTCCACGCAACCTTGGACAATAAATAAATTTATATTACTGTAAACGTATAAGCCATAAAATACAATATCCGCTAAATTTCCTTGATTAACTAAATTATCAAACTAATCTAGCCACAATATTACCCTAAATCTAATGAACTAAAATTTATATACTATTTACATTAATGTTTTTGGTAGATCTGTGTTGTGAAAATAATTTAAATTTTATTTTTTTTTATTTTTTATTTTGTTTATTTTTTTGTTTGTTTTTTTTTGTGTTTGTTTTTTGTGTTTGTTTTTTTTTTATTATTATATTGTTTGTTTTTTTTTAAATCACGTAATTAATTTTTCCATTAAATATGTGAAGTCTGACGATTTTCTTGAAATGGGAAAGTGGCGAGGTATTGAACAATTGAGGAGCCATATTGTGAAGTTTAGCTATATTATAAGAGAAGCACGATTTGAATAAAGAAGTATTGTGTTTGGGGATTGTTAGATTATTTTTGAATCGTACATTAATGTTGTGGACCTCTGATCTTTTTTTTATTTTTTCATGAAGGTAGTTTTTTCGTTAGTAAAATTGTTTGAAACTGAACAAAAGCATGTAGCAGTCTTCTGTTCTTTAGATTCAGCTAGCCTAAATCGATAATATAATTAGAAGTTGGAGTACGGTGCCGAATACCACAAATTAACCTTATGCAGGCATTTTGAATACGCTGTAATCGATTTCTATTAAATTTGGTTAGTGCTGGGCCATATATTATGTCCCCATAATTAAATTGAAACAAGATTAAACTTTCACACAGTATCTTTTTTGTATTTTTGTTTAAAATTTCACGATTTGAATAGATTAATTTTAAATTACAAAAAGACTTTTTAATAATAAAGTCAAGATGTTGGGAAAAATGCAAATCTTCGTCTGTAAGAATACCTAAGTTTTTTCGCAATTGGAAAATGTCAAACAGTTGTTATCTATATGAATTTGCATATTATTTTTAATAGTGTTTCTGGATTTCTTGCGACCGAATACCATAGCTTTTGATTTTGTGGGGTTTATTGATAGGCAAAATTTCTTCGATAGTTCAGATAAGTTTTTGAGGTCTCTTTTGATTTGTAATGCGGCTAAATTGGCGTCTGATTCGTTAAATTCGAGGTAAAGCTGGGTGTCGTCAGCATAAAAGTGAGATTTCATATTAGTGATGTATTTATGAAAATGTGATGTGTACAAAGAAAAAAGAAGAGGGCCCAATATTGACCCTTGTGGTACACCTCGAGTAGTTTGTAATACATTAGATTTACTTTGTTCCAAGTGGATCCGCTGGACTCTGCTTTTTAAATACGATGATAACAACTTTAAAGAAGAATTACCAAAACCTAGATAGTGACAGATAGATATTAACAAAGAATGATTAATTTTATCAAAGGCTTTTGAGTAATCTAACAGTACTAATACATACAATTTGTTGGCGTCAATGCAATTATAGATATCGTCCAGAACTTTAAGTAATGCCGTTGTACAACTATAATTTGGGCGAAATCCTGATTGATGCTTAATTAAAAGATCAAATAAAGAGAGGTGCTTCCGCATTTGTTCATCCATGATTTTTCCAAAAGCCTTTGACAAGGTGCATAAAATGCTTATTGGTCTCAAATCAGAGTAATCGGTAGGTGTTTTTTTTTTTTGGTGAGGTAGTACTTTTGATTGCTTCCATATTATTGGAAAGTCAGATTCTTTAATGACAAAGGTAAATATGTGTGTAATATAAGGCAAAATAAATGGACATGAGTGTAGAAGCAATATTATATTTATATCATCTGGCCCAATTGCATTTGATTTAATGAAAAGCATTTTTTGATATACTTTGTTCTCATCTATTTTGAGAAAGTTGAACTTGTTATTTACATTTTCCATTATTGACGAAGAGTAGTAATTCAGCATAGTAATGTCTGGAATATCTGAACCTCCAATGCCGTTAACAAAGTAATTATTAATTTCATCTGGTTTTCTTAACACATGCGGGATGTTTTTAGAAGAGCTTTTACTATTTATTAAACCGAGCTTATGAAGTTCTTTCCACATATTACCTTTTTTCCGTAGCCTAAATTCAAGGTAAGCTTTTTTCTCTCTTTTGATGGCATAATTAATTTCATTTTTAAGTGACTTATAGTAGTTCCAATGTTTTACGTTTTTAATTCTAATAAATTTTATCAAAGCCTTGTCTCGTAAGCTCATCATAGATTTTAAAGTTTCTGTAAGCCACGGAGCTTTCTTTCTAGTGATTCTTACCTGACGTAATGGTGCATATTTGTAAAAAACCGTAGCATATTGCTATTCAGAATTTCAACTTTTTTATTAATATCATTAACATTGTAAATTTCATTAAAGTTTGTTGAAGATAAATCTTCTTTGAAACTATGAGTATTAAATTTTTTTAAATGTCTATACATATGCAAGTAGGGTGCAACTTTTTCAGTTTGATATCCAATGGTACATGAGGGGATTCTATGGTCCGATAGATTAGTAGAACACTCGCAGACTTTAATGTTACTTATTTGTAAATCGATGGAACAAACAATAAAATCTAGTAAATTTTTATTTCTGGTTGGCTGATTTACTATTTGTATCATATTAAAAGAATCGATTAAAGATTGAAATAATTTACAAGTTTTATTGTCCAGATCCAACAAATTAATGTTAATATCCCCTGCGAATATGGTATGGTCAACATTCGGCACAACCCAGTTTAAACACTTATCCAGTTTGTTCAAAAATGTAGTGGAAGAGAAATCATGAGGCCTGTAAAACGCACAAATTGCATATTTTTTATTATTGTGGGTGACAGAAATCCACAATTACTCTGATTCGGTGTGACCGATATCTAATAAAGTGTAACTTGAAAAGATATTTTTTATGTAAATGGCAACGCCACCAGCCCGTTTCAAAATAATTCCAAAATAATCGGAAAGAACAGATTATACAGCTCCACAAAAAAAGTGTTCAGACTTGCCGGTCGGACATATGTATTTCCATGTATTTTTCGAAAGGTGAAAGAGTCAGGACTGGCTCAAATCGAGTTCCTGAGGGTTTTCGAGGTCGCTGATCACGATTATGATGTTCAAATTGAACCACAGCCGATCTGGAGCTCAGGAACGCCGATGCCGGGACTATCCCAAAATTCACGCGAAAACTTGGCACTCGGGGTTTTTTTGGGTTGCTGAATTCAAATATAACATCGGCGAACACCCCCTGGACACCTGATCCGCTAGAACCGGCACGTGGACGTCATTTCCGAGAAGTTTCTTTTTTTATTGAGTATGTGGTCCACCACATGATATAATGAGCCAGTATCCTCCACAATGTCCCTGATGTGTAGGTACTTTTCGGTCTTGCAGAACGATATCGTGTACCTTTTTAATGTTTTTGTTTGTTGTTGCCGTTACAGGAGGACCACCAGCAAACTGGTTTTCACAGTATGTTCTTCCGCATTTAAAATCTCGACGTCAGTGTTTGACTAAGTCATAAGAAACTGCAGACTCCCCTTTAGTTGCCACAATATCTTAATGGATTGGAGCTGGCGTCATGCCTTTTTTCTGGAAGTATTTTATTACAGCTCTTTGTTCTAAATGATCCATTTTTAGAAACATTCACGACACACAGTTCAAGAATTAGCCACAGCACAATAACGTTTTGAGATACAAAGTTCATATTTTCTAGATATGATCTACAAAACTAACTGTTAAAAACATTATTGAAGCCACCACTTAAAAGACATAGAAATAGGTCAGGGGCGGAGCATAGGGATCCACCCTAGTACATAAATTGTTGGTTTTTGTAAAATTCTTCTATGTTCTGATAAAAAAAAAATTCGGGTGGATTTTCTTTTATATCTCCTAAAAAGAGGTAAAAACTATTATTTATATTAAACTGTGTGCCATATGGAATAAAAGACCTAATATGAGGTAAAATTTCTGATTTAAACTTTTATCCCATAACGATTTTGGGACTCTTGCTCCTATCGACACCCACTAAACATCATATTTCTAAAAAAAAAGAAATAAGGAATGGCCGTGAATTATTTATAAGTCAGATTATGCCTTTCGGAGTGAACATCAATGTACAATGTATTTTGTTAATATCGGTGATAAGTAGTTATGAAAATACCACTTTAAAAAATTTAAAAATAATAATTAACTGTTATAAAGACGTACTTACCTCATTTTTTCCAGCAAACACAATCTAAATAGGACACAAACATAAACAAGTAAGAATCGGATAGTGGCGTACCTAAATTTAAAACTGCAGCGACATCTCAAAACTGCTTATGCCTTAAAGTAAAAATGTAGGTAATTATTTTCTTTACTATATGCAAGGCCTAAAAATTGGTTTGTAAATACAGTTTTGTTAAATCGTTTCTGATTAATAAGCACTTGCGAGGCAATATGGCCACTCGCAAACGGCATATATGCATCATTGACCCTGTCAATGAAAGCAGGCCCACAGGTTTGCCATATTTAAACTGTCAGTTCCCACTTGTCAACATTTTAACAGGTCGTTAGAATGCCTAATAGCACCGATAGTAGCGGTCAACTTTGACAATATCAAATTCAGATTTCGCTCAATTTAAAAAAATCTTATATCCATAAATTGCATGCTTTGTTCAATTCTATAAAAAATGATTAACGACAACCTGACAAGTCAAATGAGATGCAATCTCTTATTTTAATTGAGCTAAACAGAGCTAATTACATGACTAAATATACTGTTTCAAGAAGATATATTATAGGTACATGATATAACACACCAATTTCATAATTGTACAAAAAAGTCCATGTTATGTGTAAAATACCAGTGTTATGGCTAAACTATACCACATTTATTACGCGTGTTATAATAAGAAATATTTATTTTTTAAGTAGGTTTTGAGTGCTAAACGGATTGCGTAACACTTTCTCGAGATGTTATACAGGCGATAATATTTGTTCGTTCAATTTCATTTCATTTCATTTAAACTCTCTTATGTAATTCGTATATATATACGGAGAGTTTGGTACTTGCTGCAGCTCGGCGTGGTGACGTGTAAATGTAACTCTTGTATGTAAGAATGATACATATACAAGAGCACGCAATTTTTACCTGTAGCGATAAACGTACGAAACTGATTACGTCAAAATTACTCAAAAGTATCAGTTGTATTACCGGTATTTATTTTTTTTATCTAAAAATATTTGTTATGTACCTACCTATGCAAATAAGACGAATAATTTTAACTATCCTAATATACAGGGTGTTCCTAAATATCATGTCAATATTTAAGGGGGTATATTTTCGCTCAGAGAAAATTTTTACTTTTGGGCTGTTTGAGTGTAGAAATAATATAGTAGACCAATATAAATGAAACATTTAAGCAGAAATTAAAACCTACTGTGCACAAACACGTGACTCTCTGTGCATGACATCGCAAAATAGTGTATCTATAAGCATGTGCAGTATGCATGACTTGTCCCTGTAAGGTTGTCAGGTACTAGTATATTAATCAGAAACCATAAAATAATTTTAAATTAATTTATTTTTAATTTAATGTTTTAAACAGTTTAGATCTATGAAATATCGCAACAAAATAACGTATAAACATTTAAATAATTAACTGATAATATTTATGTATAATTACATTACACAAATATTTTAAAGACATGTTCACCATGCGATCCCCTAAATTTAATATTGACTTGGCAACACCGCTTAAATCAGGAATTCCAAGGCCATGTGACGCTTACCTTTACAGGACCGTTTCCTTACAGTTTGTATAAGGCGTCTATTTGTGATATTTTGGTTGGATTTTGTGTTTTATTTTTTAATTACACGGTGATAATAGCATTTTTGATTTTTTTTTTTATAAATTTTGGGTAGCGTTAAATTAACTACTAGGTACAATAAAAGACACTAATATTATCTGATGAAAACGTAATTAATATATTAAGAAGCTGTAATATTGATTATAAGATTTATCTGAAGAAGGGTATCTAGATAAGATTTATCCAGCATACATATACACAGTCTGTGTATCGTGAATTTATCTAGAAATGTATATCTACCTATAATTATGTGAATAAAGATCTTAGATAAAGATCTATCCAGTGACGGGAACATTATCTGCATCTGAATCTGATAAACTAATCAATGGATTTTTTTAAAAAATTGTTAAAAATAGTAAACAGGTCTTTCCATCTGAAATATTTCGACAGTTCTGTTATTTTCGCTTATAACGTAAGTAGCTGCAAAATTTATTAGTTTAAATGGGATGCCACTTCTTTCATTCCAGATACCAATAAAATATGAAATTTTATGGTCGTCTTGTAAAATAAAATGCTATAGCTAAAATAGGTAATATAGAAAATAAAAATTATTTTCCAAAAAATAAAAATGAATATTGCGGGTATAAAGATATTACTTATTTGGGCTCCAATTTTAACGTTTTTTAATGGAATTTTTTTGAAGACAGTAGAAATTAAAGAAATTAACTATTACGTGATACTACATTATTCTTTTTTTGTACAGGGTGGGACAAAACATGTTTAAATTTTGAGTTAACAAAACATCAACACTTTCAATTTTTAATGAGGATTTACTTTCAGTACTGTTAAAATATCGACTAAAAACTTTAATTATTTGAATGAAATTGATCGAAAGCATGTATAAATTGATTTGGACTATACAGGCTGTTTCTAGTATGTAGTACCGAACTTTTATATAGACCCGAAAAACCCTGTTAAGCGGGCTCAAAACTTACAAAACACTAATTCAAATTTTATGTCATATCTCCCTTAACATTGACATTCGCTCATAGAAATCTGCCGTATATGCGCCGTTGACTTTAAACATAGCTTTCGGGAAAATATACTACATTAATATTGAAAACCGTTCATGAAGTGTACCTAAGTGTTATATTTTTAGATTTAATTAGGACTGTAGGCCATGTGGCCTCCCCCACTTCGGCCTTTTCAGATCTGTTGTGGATATTTTTTATCTTTGTTTAGACTACCTTTTGTAGACCAGGAAGTAGTTCTCCATCGTAGCTAGTTACTCTTGGTTTTTCTTTTTTAAGTCTAGGACTCTCAGTCTTGATAGATCTTCGCAGTAGCAGTTTCCTCCTCTTCCTGACAGAATTGGTACAAGGTCTGTTTTGTCAGACCGATATTATACATAGATTTGTTAAGCCTACAATTTCCTGTTAAAAAACTCTACTAGTACTCGTATTAAGGCTTAGTAGATGCTCGGTGAGTTTAGGCAATGGTCCTTTTAAAATCTCTTTAGCCTGTCTTTGTCCTGGTGAATTTTTCCACCATACATGTTCTGATAGTTGTCTTTGTGACACCACAGAAGGGTTCTGAACCAATAAGAGCTTTTGAGGCTCCTTTTCGGGCTAGTACATCAACCTCTTCGTTTTCCTTGTCCTCTTTGGCTTGGTACCCTGGCTAAGGTTAGTCTGTTTTGACTGCCTATCTCTGTTAGGGCTTTCAAACAGTCCCACACAAGCTTTGGGTGTACCTGCATAGAACTGAGTGCTTGACGTTGCTTGACTGTCTGAGTATATGACAATGGTTTTTCCATTTACCTTCTGTCTTAATACCTCTTTTGCGCAGTGACTTATTGCTGCTATTTCTTTATGGAATTCTGTCGCATGTTTAACTAAGCTTTGGCTTGACACTATATATACCTATTCCTGAACCTTCATGGGTTCTGGAGTCGTCTATATACCAGGTGAATTTTGCTTGAATAGGAGGTCCTCTCGTCTACGCTTCCCTGTCTGGTATACTTACTTTATATTGCTTTTAAAAGCTATACTTTGGGAGCATTTCGTTTGAAGGAATTCCCATTATTTGGTCATTCTCCATATGGCTCGCTGTAGTCACGTCCATGCAAATTGCTTATGGGTGATGTACCTTTGTGAAGTCTGTATGTGACAGACATGGTTTTGCCTTGATTAAATATATGAAGTTGTATTAGGTTTAGCATGACTTCTAAAGCTGCTGTTAGAGTCGTTCTTATGGCTCCCGTGGTAATAAAGCATGCTTGCTTTAAATACCATTGAGCTGTCGAATGGCTTCAGCTTGCCGAGTCTTCGGCAACCATACCACCGTCCCGTAGGTTATCATTGGTCATATAATTATGGTATATAGTCATAGGGATGTTTTAGGTTGTAGTCTCCAGTTTTTTCCACACATTCTTCTTCATAAGTTGAAGGATTATATGCTCTTTTGGTGCCTAGGAGTTGTAAAGCCGTCTTAAAAAACGAAGTTGTTTTAAAGTACTCCAATAATGACTTTAACTCTTGGTTTTTAAACCAAATTTAATAATTGACTTTGTAACTTACCGCACCCAGGTTCCTTCATAATTTATTGATTCCAAGAATTTTTCAAGGCAAGTAATAAATCGGCCACCCCTTTTTTTATCCACCCAAATTTGTTCCCACCGGAGTTTTCATTAAAACGGGTATAAATACCCGATCCCGAGGAACTCGATATTTATTAAGAAATCAAATTCAGTTTATTTCAGTCAATTTTAAACTCTAGTCTATCCAATATGATCCAATATTATTTAAAATCCATTTCGCTGTAATTTTATTCATTATTATTTTAAATCCAGTCTAATTCAGTTGCTTCTCAAATATATTTTAAGCCTGCACATGTAAACATAATAGACGGGTCCTTTACCTTTTTAATCCTAGTAGCTTCGTGCGCGGTAACAATCCTGGGTAGCTATTCTTAAATTCGAGGGAATATAAGACCGGTTTTTCCTCTTTATCTGCAACGCACAATATTTGTATTTTTGTCTCATTCTTTCCTCAGAGTTTCTACTCCCTGAAATTCAAGAGGATACCCTCTGAAGTGATTCTGAACGCTAGGGAAAACATTATACTAGGTGAGTTCGGGCTACGCACTCTTTTCACTATATTCACTCCTAAAGTACCTAAGGCGTTCGGGAACGGAAGGAGTTAAAATAAAAGTTCCTTTTTGACCGTTCGGAGATCGTGGAGTGGAGTGTGGATCGAGCATGCGCATATGGTAATTTAAATCGATAATAAGATAATTGTGACTAATTCTTAAGTGAAAATGCTTTGTATGTGGTTCCCGTGCATACCATTAATATGGAAGACACTTACACGGTTGTTACTAATCAGTACGATTAAATTTTAAGTATTAGTATGTCACATTGACAACTGACATTGAACTCTCAGAGTTAAAGGAGTAAAACCATATGCCCACTCCGTTTACGCCTACTTACTCCACTCTGGAGTGCGCAGCCCGAACTCACCTACTGCATATTATAACTAGATTTATATTGTTTAAATAATTATGTGGGCGTGTATACTTTACCTTAGCTTTCAGAATACGTTCGGGATTCGCTTTGTGAACATTATTAAATTCAGATGTTCCATTCCAGAGTTCGTCAGAGTTCGTGCAAAAATCATTGCTATTTCACTATCCTGTATGTTATTCCTTTATTTTGTCACATAAATATTATTTTAACTTATTGCAGTCGCATACAATGAATAAAATCTTTTAAAAAAGTTTAAATAATTCATTTTACATTTAAGAATGCCAGCAATTAAGAAAAAATATGCATTTTAAAAACATTAAGCATTAAAATGAAAGCCAAAAGTAAATCAGCAAAAAATCCTGGTAAGAAAATTTTTCTTTGGTACGAATGCAATACTGAATCCCCTCAGATAGGAGGTCTCAGTAATATGTCTATTATATCATTAACAGCTCTTACCTAAACGTCTTATTTTAAAGATTACTAATATCCTGCGATTATACAATATAAAATTCTTAGAATAATTATACGGTTACAATAATATTCTAAAATCGAATATAATGTCGACCGTCACCTACTTTTAAGACTTTCTAAAAAAACTGTATTAAAAAAATATAAAAAATAATCATTAGGAGAAATTTATATGCGATGGCTTTGAATAAAGAATCTCGCGTGCTTTAGTTGATTATGTATTATCTAGAAGCTCGTCCGTTTTAAAGAAATCATATTAGATTTATTTCCATTAGCTCAAGTGAGCGGAATTGGTTTTTATGTGAATTTGTTCATCAATTTTTGAAAGACGTATACAGGGAGATTCAAAACGACGCTGCCAAAATAACACTATAATAGAGCAGTTATTAAATATAAAGATGACTGTATTTTATTTTTCTTTTGAAGAAATTGAACTTTTAATGGTTTAAACGGAGCACTGAAGGGGACTCTTAATAAAACATTCACAAACAAAAAAAGTATGTACTTATTCACTTCAAACCCATTAGTTAGTTTCTTTTTAATTAAAATTTAATTTACTACAAATTAATTGAACTTGATCAACCACCTCAAAGTACTGGTCCGATTTCTCTACTTAACATCTCTATTTGTATTTAAACAATATATTAGTTTTACGGCGTGAAAACAACACAATCTACTTAAAACTATTTATTTTAATGCAATTAATAAATGTAGAAGCAAAATGAAATGCATTGTTTAATAGGAATAGTAAACACTTAAAAGTAGGAACATGTTTATTTTACTCATTACTTAAACCAAGAATGATGTTAAGGTTGGCGTTCGCCCATAGAAATCTGCCGTATATGCTCGGTTGACTTTAAACCAAGCTTTCGTGAAAAATATACTTCCTGGCATTAATTTTAATATTGAAAACCGTTCATGAAGTGTGCCTAGGGGTAGTAAAGACTTCTTAAGAAACGGAATTGTTCTAAAGTACTCAAAAAATAACTTTGACTTTTGGTTTCTATACCACATATAATCGCGTTGACTTACCTAGGAATTTTCTTTAAAACTAAACATATTTACATGTTATATTTCCGTTTCAACTCGTACAACCAACAAAGAAAAATAATTATACAAATTACACTTCAAAATATTGTTTATCTTTTTTGAAAGCTTGGTTTAAAATTATATGGATTTTTTATGGAAACACAAACGGGGATTCTCATAGCAGCAAAAGAAATAACCAGAAACAATATTTCTGGAAGGAACATGCTCATCTATACAGATAGCAGACAAGCACTACTCACCTTGAAAATTACTACGAATTTACTCAAGGTTAGTACTAGAATGTCACGAAGCTTTGGCCGAAGTATCCATCAAACAATGTGGTCACCTTAAGATGGAGCAAAGGTCACGCCACATCGAAAGGCAACCGTCTTGCTAATTCACTAGCCAAGAAAGCAGCCAACCAAATACTTTTTGGACCTGGCCCTTCTATTGGCCTGACAAAATTCGGAAATTCTAAAAGATGTTTCTGTTACAAGTATGTCAACTCCTTACCTTCCTTATAAATCTAATGTTCCAAAATGGTATTTGTCCAAAGGAATTCAAATCTGCAAAAATAATACCAATATTTAAAAATGGAAACAGACTGGATGTAACAAGTTATCGGCCAATATCTTTAATTTTTAATGTTGCAAAAGTTTTTAAAAGAGCATTAAAAGAAAGATTAACAATTTTTTTAAATAAATTGAATGTACTAAGTGTAGGGTTGCCACATTTCCTGAAGTGAAAAGCGTGAAAACCGTGACGATAAAGAATTTTTATATAATCAGGTCCATTTTTTATAAAAAAAAAGGTCCTCCACTTATTTTTCATACAAACGAGGGTCTTTTTCCTGGTCTAGCCTGGTCTATTAAAATCCGATTCCTCTGCGGCTTTTAGAAAGCGTGGAATTTGCATAAAAAGCAAGCAGGCAAGTCAAAAAGCGTGGCTGCCACGCCAAAAGCGTGACGTCTGGCAACCCTAACTAAGTGACATGCAATTTGGATTTAGAGAGGGACGGTGTACGGAAGATGCAATTGCTTTGCTATCTGGGGAAATATATGAAAACTTAGACAATAGTAATACAACGCTATGTGTGTTTCTCGATCTTGCAAAAGCGTTTGACACTGTAAGTCATTCTCAGAAGTTGGACACTCTGCAAGATCTTGGAATACGAGGAACGCCTTTAAAACTCTTTGAAAGCTACCTCAAAAAACGAAAGCAATTTGTCAAAATAGATACAAAGATTAGTAAAGAAAATTTGGTAGAATATGGTGTTCCACAAGGTACAATATTAGAACCAGTGTTATTTTCTATATACTTGAATAATCTCTTTTTGATAAACTCACTGGGAAGAAGTATAGAATTGGAATGTTGGAATGAAGTTAAAGAAATTGTAGAGGCAGATCTTATAAAACCGTGAATTGGTTTGCTTATAACACATTAACAGTAAATTATAAAAAAACTTTATTTATTTCTTTTACCTGTATCAAACACCCTTGCCCGATTTTAACACATTAAACATCAATAAAACAAATTGTGTAATACTTAGAGCAAAAAAATTAAATATTTAGGTGTAGTTATTGATCAGCATTTACGGTAGGATAAACATGTCAACAATATTGCTAATTCCTTAAGACCTTTATTATATAAAATAAAATATGTATCCCAAATAATTTCTTTAAAACAATTAAAAATGGTCTACTATGCACTTGTAGAAAGTCGACTTTTGGGAAGGGGAGGAGTGGCTCAATGTTATCTGAAAACACTAGAAGTTATCCAAAAGCGCTTTTTAAAAATAATATTTAAAAAAGAACCTACTTACCCGTCTTCTGCACTTTATAAAGATAATTGAGTATTAGATATTAGGCAAATGTATTTTCTAAGAGTAATGATTTACAAATATAAAAATTCAAATAACTATTATTATGTAGAACATAAATATCCTACTGGATATAAAATTAACTTAAACCTAAAAATGAATTTTCAAAAAAGACACTTAGCCAGAGAAGTTATATTCATTTACTATCTAAATTATTTAATGCTTTGCCATCTGAACTTAAAAATGGTATTCATTCAATAAACCTATATAAAAAAAAGTTAAAATATTCTGATTTACTACAGGCCGAAAGGAAATTAGAAATCTAATAGACTCACAATAGTAGGACATACAGTTATGTTCTTTTGTTTTTCTTTTCTTCGCTTTTTTTTATTTTGCTTTTCATATTAGCCTGTTTCTATACCTTCCTTTGTTGTTTAGTTTAAGGTCAGACTTATTTATTTTTATTTTCTGTTTATTAATTACTTACAAACATTTTTAGGGAACATTAGGTATATTGATTTAATTAATAATGATTAACTTACACTATGTTAAATAGGTACATAACAAATAGGAACATACCACATATGAACAGTTTATAATTTTGTGGTACTTTCAATATTTATTTACGTACACTATTAAATAAATTGTACAATGCATTTTAATTTTTAGGTAAATAATTATATATTATTATTAAAAAATTGAAAATCCCTTTATTCGTTTCTTTATCTACAAAATTTTATAAAAGCCTATAACAGCAAATACTATCGTCTTTATTATTTTATTTCTACATTGTCCACGTCTACTTTTGATATCTAAATTAACATTTGACATCAGTACATCCAGGTACATCATTCGTATCTAAGATCAACAAAAACTAAACGAGATAACAATAACTAGACCTCAACAAAGATGAAAGAAGATAAAAAACAATTATATTTGTTCGTAAATTAATATATGTCATGCTCCATGAACATTAGTATAATAACCTGTCAAATGATTGACCAATCATCTAATGGTCAGATCTTGAAGTTGGATACATGTTGATGTTAACATATACTTTATCTAGCTTTTATAATGGTCAAACGGGTGCCTCACCTTCTAACGACCTCTGATGGATTTTTTGGAACTACGTTGTGTTTGATGCCATATCGTCTTTTGTTTTTATATGAAGTAAAACATCTGTAATAATTATCCTTCATCGTGGTCATGGCCTATAAAGATGGAGATATGAGTCATGTCTGTGATAACTACGCACTCCTAATTAAATCCATGCTGACACTTAAAAAGAAAAAGAAGAAATTTACGCCCGACACACGTGAATTTTTTCAATGTCTACTATAGAAACATTTTTGTAAATCACTCTATATGAGGACCTCTCCAACCAAAGTGCAACAAATCCAAAAATTAAAAATTGAAGAAAAACGAAATTATGTTTATGTATGTATGTTTATGTGAAAGATAACAAATTACTTACACTTTTTAATGCAACAAGTAAAATCTTGGAGTAATAAACATTGATATTTTTCGGAATAAATAGATTTTTTTTGTGGATTTGTTGTACTTTGATAGAAAAATAAGCAAACACAAAGGAATACGTTTTATTTTTATTGATACGTAATAAACAAGTAATAGAGAGTTGAAGTGATGCTAGGAACGTAAACCTATACGTAAAAATTGACATCTACGCATGCGCATTCAAATATCCGTCACGTTTACGTCTACGTACATACGTAAACTTGCGGGCTCTGGCGTATGCACGTAACGCAAATAACATAACCTCTGTTTTAATTGGAAATGAAGAAATCCTAATAATAATGGTCATTATCTGTCATGACATGTAAATGTCACGATGCGTTTAACAACTTCAACTCATATTTTGGACTATACCGTAAACATTATTTTTGTGCGTTGACGTTCACGTTTACGTTAACGTACTGGAAACACTTCAACTCTCTAATATCAAAATAGATTAACGGTAACCTAGATTTAAACCTACTATTAATTCACCTTCCCCTTTTGTCATGTTTTCTAAATTTGTAGCTATTTGATAAAGCCTTATAGTAGCTGCATTAGAAAAGGAAGGATGTGCAAAATAAAAAACATTGGCACGTGCTTATAATGATTAAAACTAGAGATGGATATGTTGCGATTTGAGAGAAATACAGTTGTGGATATGTTGTTGCACTCTGAAAATAAAACTATACATTGCATATACATACTTTTACATAGGATAAGTTGCACTTCATCTTTTATACAAATAATCCATTGGTTAATATAGCCAAAAGAGATTCTGGTGTCATCTCTATCTCAATTTTGAAGGTTTTGGATTTGTTTCACCTTGATTAGAGAGCTCCTCATATAACTCTAGATTTTGTGTATTGTCTTTTTTTTATACGTTTTATATTTAACTGTTCGTTGTATAAATATAGTTTTTTTTTGTTGCAGGTACGTTACATCCTAACCTGAAATTTTGCCGAACCCTCCAACCAAAGGTAGGGATATTTTATAAGCCCAAGATTATTTTATTTTTATTTTATGTTGGCCTACTTCTAATCTACGCTAGCAAGTATAATACATCCTAACTAGATACTTTAGCAAACTTGATGTCCCAATTAGTGTTAGGGATCTTTAATGAGCACAGCTAGGGACTAGTAATTTGAGACTTTTGATCTTCTCCAATAGACTGCCTACTAGCCTTAACATATATCTTGTACACATGATATAGCATTAAGGCTCACATATGTCAATAAATAGGAAGAAGTAGTAGGTAATGTATTTTAATAGATTTATTTTTCTCCGTGGATCTTACTATTTTCTACCAAATATACTGTTACGCTGGTTTGTGTTAACTCAATTTATTTCAACTCAACTTTTACAATTCAACTAAAGAACTGATAACATAAATATACGACCAGTGGCGGCTGGTGTTAATTTAAAATGGGTGTTCACTTTTTCCAATAATTTTATCATTTGTAAGTTCGGTTCAAAACTTTGTACAAGTGTACTTATTATTATCAATATCATACTGTTTTCAAGCACTACAACTATTAATAAATGAATATTTTAGCTAAGAGGTCAACTGACTTTTCTTCATATTTTGAGATTATTTTTAAATATATATCAGGTTATACAGGGATTTCATTTCAAAACTAGCCACCCAAAATAACTTTTAAAATATCTTTAAAACAAAAAAACAAAAAGACAAAAAACAAAAAATCACATTAATTTATATTTACGGAGGGACACATTTTACAAGTATCTGTAACCGTGCAGTTTCATCCCCTAAGCGGTGGTGAATATAACTTCTAAAATTTTAAATAGAAAGGGGTATTACGTGATAGCTCTTCTTAAAGGTCTCTTTTTTTCCAATCTTTTGACACATTATTTTTTTAAATCGGATTAATTTTTCACCAAGTTATAACCTAGAAACCGGAAAAATATTGAATTAAAATGCATATGTATAAATACCGAGGTAAAGTTAGCAAAAAGCCTTAAATGTTTTTTGCGTAAGATATTTTTGACCGTAAATTAAAACAATTTATTATTAGTAGATTATTGGTTTCGTTGTGTACTGACAATTTAATTTTGACAATGGTTTATTCTTAACAAGAAAGAATTGAAATAATCTTTATTTATGGTGAAGAACAACGCTGTGCACGCAGAACTGCTCGTGTTTTTAATCAGAGACTTCCCGATAAAAATGTTGGGCATCAGTATGTGTTGGATTTAGTTCATAAATTTCAAGAAACTGGAAGTGTGTGCAATAAAACTGTAAGAATTCGTAGGATTTTAACTGAAGCTGCACAAGTTGAGATTTTAGATCATTTAGCCATGGAACCTCAAACATCAATACCAAAAGTCTCCAGATTAACAAATATTTCCGTTGGATCTGTGCATAAAACGTTACGGCTAAATAAATTCTTTCCTTACAAAATACAGCTTTTACAACAGCTTGCTGAGGATGATTATGACAGAAGATTAGAATTTTGCGAATTAATGACTCAAAGGGCAAATGAAGACCATAATTTTATTAAAAATATTTGTTTTACTGACGAGGCAGGTTTCTTTTTAAATGGATTTGTCAATAAACATAATTGTAGGTACTGGGACAATACAAATCCACATGTTTTTCGGGAAGAGCACAGCACATCAATATCCTCAGAATATCAACGTATGGGCCGGAATTCTTGGTAATAAAATTATTGGTCCTATTTTCATGGAGGAAAATTTAACTGGGGAATTGTATTTGAACTTATTAGAAAATCTGATAAATCCTCTTATAACCGAATCCTTAGAAAACCAAATAGATCAAGATGGAAATTTGTTACTAGACGAAGAAAACCTATTTTTTCAACAGGACGGAGCACCTCCACATTATGCCTTGCCTGTACGAAATTGGCTTAATGAGACATTTCCAGATAAATGGATCGGAAGAAGGGGCGCTATAGAATGGCCGCGAGATCACCCGACCTAACGCCCCTTGACTTTTTTTATGGGGACATCTAAAAACTGTGGTGTATAAAACTCAACCTCGCGATATTCCTGAACTTAGACGTAGAATAATGGAGGCGTGTGAGCGGATTACACCAGAGACGCATAAAAAGTGCGGGATGAATTCGAGCTGCGACTTTACCATTGCCTTGCCAATAATGGCGGACATTTTGAACATCTTATTTAAGTACAATGTAATTCTTACGCAAATAAAATATTAATAATGTAAATACAATGAAAATAATAATTATTTTAATTTAAAAGGTTAAAATGGCATAACTTGGTGAAAAATTAATCCGATTTAAAAAAATAATGTATCAAAAGATTGAAAAAAGAGACCTTTCACCACCGCTTAGGGGATGAAACTGCACGGTTACAGATACTTGTAAAATGTGTCCCCCCGTAAATATAAATTAATGTGTTTTTTTGTTTTTTTTGTTTTAAAGATATTTTAAAAGTTATTTTGGGTTACTAGTTTTGAAATGAAATCCCTGTATAGACAGCTTGACATTGATTGTTGTGTAAAATATTATTATATAAAACTTTACCTACCATTTTTCAGTTTTTATTGTAAATTTAATCATTTTCACAATTTGTCACACATGTCAAATAAAATAATATATTTTTTAAATACCTTTTATTGGCAAAAAGTGAGTGAACTAAAATGTGTATTTTATAAGATCATTCCCATCACAATATATAATATTACACATATAAAAACTAGAATGAAGATAAATAATGCGTGGCATTTAAATTATACTCTTCTGAGTTTAACAGACCCCCTTAACCCCCATTTTCTATCAGATTTTTTTCAGAATCAATAGGCTTTATCCCCTTGTAGAGCTTGATATTTTTCCAAAAATTTCAAGTTGATATTGTTGTTTGTTTTTGAGTTGGATTTATTTTAAAAATTTCAACCATCTTTACCCCCCTCCTCACTTTTATTCAAGTTTTTTTTACAGTCAATAGGCCTCATCTCCTTATAGAGCTTGATTTTGTAATTTCAACCTCCTTAAAGCCCCATTTTTAATCAGATTTTTTTTTTCAAAATCAAAGGACTTCTTCTCCTTATAGAGCTTGATGTTTGCTAAAAATTTTAAGTTGATATCATTTTTCGTTTTTAGTTAGAATTTTTTTTTATATTTTGACTCTCTTAACTCCCCAATTTATTCAGAATCAATAGGCTTTATCTCTTCTTATAGAGCTTCATTTTTACTAATCATTTTAGGTTTATATCGCTTTTCTTTTTTAATTTAGGATTTTTTTTTTAATTTCAACCCATCTTAACCCCTATTTTTAATCAGATTTTTTTCATATTTAATAGGCTTTGTCCCCTTATAGAGCCTATTTCTTGCTTAAAATTTTCAAGTTGATATCATTTTCCGTTTTTGACCTATCGTGCAGACAAAAAACGTGACATCGGACAAGGTAAACCTATAATACTCTTCACAGACAATCGTGTGATGAGTAGAACAATATAATCAAGTCTAAAACAATAACATAATAGCCTAAAAAATAGGTACACTAAAAGTGTGATAAAGTCAAAGTTTTGAAAATTATTTAATAGGTGATATGTCATTCTAGTCAACTTTTTAGTAGAGCAGACTGAATGTTTGTTGAACACTTTTCGTGTTCCATATTTACATATAATAATTATATTTAGACAAGAAATGCAGTTAGCCCCAATTATTGTCACAATCTGTATTGTTTACTAATAATCTAACTATTCGAACTTTTTCAATATACATGAATTGTTGGTTTTTGTAGCATATTTCTATGTATTGATAACAAATTATCTATGACATGCCTCTATAAATAGTACGACTAACGTGAGAGTTAAAAAGTGTTGTGGACAAATTCACCAATACATCAGAGTTCTTAAAAGGACCATCCTAAACTCTACCAAGCATCTACTAAGCCTTAATAGGAAAAATACTTTAACTGGGCATTGCAGGCTTAACAAAAATATGTATAATATCGGTCTGACAGAAGAGACCTTGTGCCGATTCTGTCAAGAAGAGGAGGAAACTGCAGAACACGTATTGTGCTACTGCGAAGGTCTAGCAAGACTGAGATTCCTTACACTTGGAGGAGAAAAACCATGGACAACTAGCTAGTCTATGGAGTCTACTACAAAAGAACGAATTAGACGATACACTGTATTAAAGGATATCCACAATAGATCCACATGGCCCATAGTCCTAATTAAATCTAATCTGATATAGCACTCATTATGTTATAGTAATATAATGATTAGTTACGCAGTAATATGACATGTGATAGTAAAATATGCTAAATTATGTTATGGAAAAAAATCACACATGTCGGTTAATACAATTTTTCTTTATTTAACTCGTATAACAGACTAGCGCTAAAAAATGCCCTACCAGATAAAAATTACGGTCCTCTTGACCATGAGAATATAATACTTGATTTAAATGATGAGGATCAAAATAATAAAGAAATATTTTAAGAAGAATTACAAAAAATTCTCTTGAAATAGAATTGATTGAAAAAGAGAATAGAGGGCAAGGAGAAAATCCTACATGAAAACAAGCTAAAAGTGTACGCATAACTGCTTCTAATTTTGGCACTAATTGTATAATGTGGCTAAAAACAAATAATTGTAAAATTTGTATAAAATATTTGCTTTATTCCACGTACATGGGAAATGAACATACAAGATATGGCTTGGAAAAAGAACCAATAGCACTAAGTCAATTTTCAGAGAAATTTATTATGCATGTCGAAAATTGTGATTTTGTTTGTCGACCCGGAATTATGTTATTTAGGGGCTAGTCCTGATGGCCTGGTAGGAACTGATTGTATAATTGAAATTAAACGCCCTGCTTCTGCTTCAAAGTTAACATCGCAGGATGCAATAAGGCAAAAAATGATAAAGTATGTAATAATTGACAACAGTAAGACAATGTTGTTTTTTTGTGATGTGGACCCTTCTGGGTTTTTAGTGGAAAAAATTGAACGAGACAATAATTTCTGGCATAACACATTGCAAACTCCAGTGTTTTTATATGAATTGTGTTCTGCCAGAAATAATCGACTCTCGCTTTAGAAGGGAGTTAGAAATACGAAACCCTCCTCCAAATGATGCTCATGCTCAATAATAAGCAATATGAATTGTAATAAATGTTTTTCATAAAAATTGGTTTTATTTTTATATAGCAATACATTGTGAGCGAGTAAGGTCCTGTTAAAAAAAATGTATTAACTAAGAATCCTTTATCTGTCGACAATCTCGTACATACTTGCGATTGTCTACATATAATTTACAATAATTACTTTTAAAATAAATCTATATATTCATGTTTCTGCTTTATCATAAAAAAAATCAAGTCGATAGCTCAATTAGTTTTCAATCTACGATGATGTAAATAATAGTTTCTTATTTTTTGTGTATTTTTGTCGTAAAAAATGTCTCACCTGCATAGGTTCTGAAAAATGTAAGTGGCTGTTTCATAGACTACTGTTTGCATAATACCTATAGGTATATATTTGGTTCTGGGCCGATTTTTATCATCTCGAGCAATAAGCGACTTTTGTACATTTTGCTCTACTAAAAACCAAAGCAGTAGAGAGGGTAGAATGACGAGTGTAGAAATTATTCATGATTCAACCTTCCACTCTTACTTACATAAGTGACAAGGAGAGGTTGCCCTAAACCACATTAAACAAATTCCAGGTTTGGCTTTGTTTAGCCATTATGTCCATGTTAAGCTTCGATTTTTGTTTATTGTGGCTATTGTAAGCTTTTTTAGCATCGGTTTTTTATTGGCTTGCCTATATTTGTCATTTATATGTGAAAGGAAAAATCTTACTTTAAGATTGGCAACACTGCTTGAATATCTCTCAGAGAAACTATCCTTCAAACATCGAGCGCGCGTCGTTGCCAAATTGGGCTGAGAGGTACTACGTTACGTCTTGTTTAGCAGATTTGAAATCTGAGTTAGGAGGGTACTAGATAATGCTCTTAAGTTAAACGGTTCTAGAGATATATTTTAACTCCATAGGGGTACAACTTGGCACAGAGGTAAATTGCGTTAAATCATCATATTTTCGGGTGTCCAACACGCATCTGTTCTGTGTCGGTACTTATGCGGAACACCCTGTATAACATATGCAAAGAAGAAGTATTTTCATCATCGGGTAATTATTACTAGCATAATTTTCTCTTTATTTCATCGCAGAAAATACCATATTTTGAAATATATACAAAAATTTCCCCTTTATTGTAGATTCGGTAAAAAGTCTGAAAGAACGTTGTGCATGCCTATATTAAATACATTGCCCACGCCCGGGCTTGTGCCCCCGAGACTCATAAATTTTCTGAAGTATACCAACCTACACTTAATTTAGATTTTAGAAATTTGAAATTATGTATCTACTAAATTATAGTTTATTATTATAATTCATCAGGTCAATAACCATAGCTGTTTAGACACGTTAATTGTTAAATAAACAAAAATTATCTAATTATTCTAGCAAGTCGTTCAGTAAGAAATGCAATCTTGATATTCTGGTATACTTTTTGACTCACTTTTTTGTTACAACCTGTATATTGTGTTACAGTTTTTAACTATTCATAGAAATAGTAAAAGATACAAGGACATTCGCCCATCTCTTTACCGGACAAAAAGTTATTTTTCATTAAACAAAATATCTGTCAGATCAGGAAATTTCAGGTGTGGGTGCCTATATTATTATTTAGGGGTACCTACATAAAATCATCATTTAAAAATATATTTTTTTAAATAGGTATTTATTATTATTATTTCGGTATGTAGGGACTTGCAATTGTTATGTAAATGGTAGAGTTATCTGTTTGAGAAAATTAACAACAAGGTATATAACAAATATTTTTCAAGACCTATAAATTACCCAACCGTGCGCTCATAGGAGTCTTAAAAGGGGTTAAAATAAGGGTAGCCCATTGTTACGTTCCACGAAAACAGGGCGGCACAGGTATAATTCTTAAAATCAACACACCTTATGACTGCCGGCTGTTTAAAATCACAGATTTTGTTTGTTCTGTAAAACACCCATAAAATTTGATTTATTACTCCGTGTCGATTGCGATTCTACTATAAATGGATTGCCTAAGAAAATACGGTCAAGACTATTTATTCTCTTAAAGTAAACAAAAAACGAAATCCTGTAAAGAATCCTCCAGATGTTTCGATAATGCCCCAAATTTAATCAGCTTACCACAGAATGGATTAAAACTTGAGTTTAAAATTTGGTATTTTTTCCTTATCCACTTTTGAGTTATCTTCAAAATTCGAAATTTGCCTTTTTCCTCAAATATCTCTGATACGGTCCATTTTAGGGAAATGATGTATAGAAGAAGGATTATAGAGAATGACATAACAAGCAACTTTTTTCTTGATTCCAATAGTTTTATTATCTGTATACAGAAAGAAAAATAAAAATAGCGTTGACAGATTTTTTAGGCAACCCATTTGCAGTATATTTATTAACATATTTTATTTAATAAAAAATACCTAAAGTGTCCATCTTAAAAGATTTACGGGTCAACGTATATTAAATTCATTTCTAATGTGTATTTGTTAAAAAAATATATGTATGCATACTTAATAATTAGAGGTCATTAACATGAAACATGAAATCTTTATGAAACAAAATCGTGATCAAATTTTTTCACGTTCTTTCCGTTTCACGGTTAGAGATTCATACTATAAAAAATTTAATTTCTTCACATCACATCTTCGTATCTGAATCTGCTTATTCCGTTCATCGTAGATGTGACCTCAACATAACCTGTGGCAGAATAATTTCCTGTAAACCAGGTTTCTTCGCGTACCAAAGACATAATGTCGGCTCCAAAATTTGGGTCAGTAAAACATTAATTAGCTTTCCGACAAGCGTTAGTTAGGAAAACATTTAATTTTTGTACTTAATTTGAAAGTACATTCAAGAAATACTAATAAATTTTTAATAAAACCTAATTAAAAAAATAATAATTTTTTAGAGTACGTATATATTATTTTATGATTGTTTTTCATTCCAACCAACAATTTATTATGTGTCATTTAAGACATAAAGGCGTTGGTAATTAAACATTTAATGTCATTAAAAGAACAAGACATATTTTTTTCAATTATTTTTCTATTTCACATTAGGGTGATTCAAAAAAGGGGACGCGTTGCTAGGATAGATAGATCAATGCAAAATAACTTGAATTTGTTCCGTAAATAATTTTTGTAACGGCATCCGTTTTCAAGATAGAGAAAAAATTATACATTTTTTGCGATTATGTCGAAACTACTGGCAACATTGTAATGAAATTTTGTACAAATATGTTTTGGAAGCTGACACATGGCATACATTTTTTATACCTGCCTCTTATAGAGGGCGCTAGTATCAAGTAGTTTTAAACATAACTTTTTTGAGGTTGAATTTTCTAGTCCAAATTTTACGTAAACTTAAATATCATTTAATTTTACACCAAAAAGGTACTTTTGGTAAAACTCGATACTGTGTACCGTTTTCGGAATATTTTGATTTGAAATTGATTAAGGGCCGTTTATACCGACGTACTATAAGCTGGACTTTGGTATATGTCCGGCTTAAAACCAAAATCCATTTGCACGGAACAGTAAGCTGGGTTTGAAATATTAAAAGCGAAACTTTATTTAAGTCGCCGAGAATGACTGCTTTATTTGCTAAGCGGTATTTTCTAACCTAGAAAAATTATTCTGTACATTGCACGTTTTTAGATTATTTAAATTTTTAATTGTTATAATGAATACAGATGAAGAAATTTTTGATGATGATCTAGATATTTTAGGAATCATAAAATACGGATTTCCATGACAGATCTGCCTAAGAAATTATCCGTTTCAGACATATAGTGAATTAACCCTTTTTAAAAGATTTAGACTCTATAATGAAACAATTCAATATGTTATTGAATTAATTCAGTAAGAATTGACCTATCCAAATAACGATATGTAAGTACCAACGTTAATTATGTTAACAAGCTTATGTGCAATGGTGTAATATCATTTATATTAGAAATAAACAGTTTCTCTAATGAATCAATTATTAGTAGCTCTACGTTTATTCGCCACAGAAGGCCACCTTATTAGTGTTGCCGAATTTATGAGGATGGATATATCCACAGTGTCTAGCATTTTAGTTAGAGTATCCGAGTCTATTGCAAGATTGGCTCCACAATTCCCAATAAACGAGCTTAAGAACTGTATAATGAATCGTTAATAAGAACCAGAAATTCTGTAGAAAGGGCAATTGGACTATAGAAAAGAAGGTTTCCAATTATGGCTTATAGTGCCCGTTTAAAATTAAGGACAGTTAAGACTATTACAATTGCTACCGCAGTTCTACATAACATAGCAATTGATATGAATGAGCCTGAACCACCACTCCCAGAAGAAATCAATGCTAATCAGCTAAGTTATCTTATTGAAACTGGTTAAATTCCTAATATTCCTCAAAATTATAAAATTCCCCATAATGTACAACATATATAACTCATTTTGGAAATGTATAAATCAAAAATATGAAGTTTTAGTTTATTTACACATATTTACTTATTCAATTATTACAAAGCAAGCTTAACTAATCTTAACTATAATTTAAACATATAACATATAACAATAACAAATTTTGGAAATACATAAATACTAAATGTAAATTATATTTTTATTTATTATACATTTATTTATAAATTTATAAAGCAAACTTAATTAATCTTAACTAATTTAAATTCAAATGTCTTTTCTTTATTGCTATTTCTGAATCTAAAAGTTCCATTTTCTTTAAATATTCTGCAGTTTTCTCCTTGAACTTATTCTCTGTCTTTCTGAAATCAAATCGTTATATTTTTCAGCCAATCTTGAGCTTGTAGGAGCTCTTACAAAAGTAGATGGACGTTTTCTCCTAACAAATTGGTTTTTGCCTGTTCAATTTTTTTTATAAAAATAGTGTTAAGGACATATATTTTATTATAGGAAATGTAAAATTTATTACAAAAACTGATTTATAGAGGTAGATATATAATATATCATCTGCAATATCAACATTCTTGGTACAAACAATAAGTACTTACTTTGTTAGTAGGTGTTGGTACTGTCCGAGAAGAACTGGGAATTTGTATCTAAAAACTAAATAATATTGCTTTAAGATTAGTTACAAATTAATATGGATATAAAACGCAATAATCTGCAGTCTTAATTACAAAAAAATACTCACTTTTTGAGGTTGCATTATATTCGTAGGTGTTGGCTCTGTCTGTGAAGAACTGAGAATTTGTATCTAAAAATTAAATATTTCAAATAGTTTTGCTATAGGATTACTTATAAAGTAAACATAAAATAGTAAGTAAATACTCACTTTGTTGTGATATGGTATTGTAGGTGTTAGTACTGTCTGGGAAGAACTAGGAATTTAAATCTAAAAATTAAATATTTCAAATAGTCTTGCTATAGATTACTTACAAAGTAAATATAAAATGCAATAATATACAAACTCAATACTCTTAGTACAAAAAAATAAGTACTCACTTTGTTAGTATGCGTTATACTTGTTGGTGTTTGTACTGTCTGTGAAGTTTGTATTTGAACCTACAAATAAAATAATTTAAATAATTTTACAAAATAAACATAAAATAATATATAAGGTATATGTTCGCAAGCAAATAAAACAAGCCAGGAGTCTGTTAATAATATTAAATAAAAACATTTCTGCATGCACTGATATTTAGTTTATAGTGGATAATATGTATATAGATACTTACATAAGAAGTAGAAGGTGAATCAATTATTACAGGACTATTTCTTGGATGTTCTTCAAAAACTTCATTCTGAAACAAATATTAAGTTTTCTCTTATATAAGCTGTCTTTTATGTTAGCGTTTGTAGTTTGTTCGCAAGTAAAAGTGTTACTTCTAAACTTACCATAATGTCATCTTTTCCAATCGTCCAATATTCATTGCTGCCAAATTCATATACATACTCCTCATTTTCAGCAGGGCCTTCCGGTTCTGCAATAATCTGATTATCATAGTCAAATTCATTATCTAACCCGTATACTGTTTTCACGTTCATGAGGCCCAATATTAAATCATGGTTCGAGTCTTTTTAAATATTGGGTCGTGGGCCATCACCAGTTTTAATTATCTCAGTTTTTTCCAGAACTGTCACCTTACGTACATTTTTTTTTTATTTTTGTAAAATTTCTTTAGCATTACGGCAGCTCTGTAGAAATGGTCTGGTGCTAAAGCAATAACTCTTCCTGGATTTTTTCCCATGTTTTGTTTTTCTCTTTAACCGAAACAATGTCTGTTTATTTATTTTCAGTTTAATTTTTATGTTTAGAAATATTTAATAATATCGATTGTTCTGCATGAGAAAAATTTGTACTGCGTTACCTTTTTCCTTCCATTACTATAAAAAGAGAATCAAAAAACAGCTTGATTAACACGCGGAAAATGTGGCGGCAATACTCAAATTAGAATCAGATAAAAAATAAATGGAAACATAGAAGAAGTTAGGTTATGTGTTCAGCGAGAAGATAGTTAAAAGTGATTATTGGATATTCAAACGTCACAGTAGTTCTATTGTTACCGCTTAACAAAGCCAAATTAAAAATTGACGGTGCAACTCGATAAAAATAAAGTTTAAATATTTAAGCCGACTTAACAAAACTAGGTTTAAATGTATATCGGTGCAAACTTCCATAAATAATAACTGATGCTAGTATAAAGTATTGTAACGTTTGATTTAATTTATTTATTTAAAACACTTTATTTACAATTTATTTATAACGTACTAATTAATTTATATAATACTTAGAAACTATTATAACTCACAATTCTAATTTATTTATTACAATTTGTCTTTACTGTCCAACACTTCATTTGAATCTTCTTGTCCGTTGACAACTCGCGCTATTTATATTAAGCCCGCTCCGTCCTATAACACTATAGGCGACCTAGAATATTCGAAAACTCCCTCTCTATGACTCATACACCGCACCGCAATCATTCTGAGAGTTTCGAGAAGCGGTGCGTTTGTCTCGATATAGCCAGCGCTAGACTTCCTGTCGCGGTACGATAATAAACAAAGCACAGGGTTGGCTTTGCGCGACAATATTTAAAAGAAAATACCTATTTATAAAAAACCGAAAACAATAACATTATTTTAAAGCTAATGTTATTAATTAAACAAAGGATCACAAGAATAAAATGAAAATAAATTCAACGCTAAATTGGTGGTTCTCGCCTAATCGAGACTGTGGCCCATAAGGGTAAACTCGTAGCGTAAAAAAAACTGAAATGGTTGATTTGGAACGAAAGACCGAAAGCCGTTAAATTATTAGATTTGTGAGTCATTGCCATGACTTAGATTAAACCACGTGATGATTGTTACAAGCCTTGATTTTTTTTATAACCATTCCCTATCGCCTTTTGATGGGTTTACAACTTTTTTGAACAATTTATCTAATAATCATTGGCTCCTTTACCTCTTAAGCCTGCTCATGTAAAATATTTGGGCTTCTTACTTTTTAAGCCTATTTATCTAAAAATATTTGGTCCCTTTTAAATCTATCCATGTAATATTATATGATCCCTTTAGCCTTCTCATGTAAGAATATTTGTTTCCTTTGTCCCTTAGGTCTATCCATGTAAAAATAATTGCACCCATTGCCCCTTAAGCCTACCTATGTATAAAAATTTAAAATATTTTCAAAAAAGCTGTAATATTTTTCCTCAGTTTGGTAAATTTATTAGCACCAATTCTTTGGGCAGTGTATTTACCATTCTGATAGTTTAAAAACAGTAGTGTTACGACTACTCATGGTTTTTTACATATTTTTTAAAAATTATCGGTAATTTTCGAGTTATTTTTGTCTTGGTTTTGGACAAATTTACTAAAATAGCTAATCCAAAGTCTTAAAAATCACTAATTTTCATACAATACATTTCATTATTCCCATTATTAACCCTCCATTCCCTCACTTTATTTTTGTTACATGCAACTCACTGGGCTGTATGCCACCCCAAGCTTATTTATACAAAATACTTGAACTTAGAAGCAAAACTATCTTTTGATGGTACCTTTTAGATGCTAATAAACATATGTACATTTAAAGCTAAACAAACTGACAACTCAAATACTATTTTATTGACTTTAAACAGGTAAAAGTTAATTTGTACTACGAACTTCGAATAACAAATAAAAATAGTTAAATTATATACAAAATAGGTAAACAAGTTTCATCTTTGACATCTTTTAAGATTTTCGGGTATATCTGAGCTTCACTTGTTTCCGCTTTTTCAATAATTGAAGATAACCTCTTAGTCTTTGGAGTTCTTTCTTCAGTTTTCTCTTCGCTACTTTGCTCAATTTCGGCATCTGGTTGAATTTCAACATAATTGAAATCCTTTTACGAATTTTTACCGAACAATAATTAATTGTCATTCTCTTCATCGGAAGATTCAAGAAAAAGTCAATATAATCGTTTCTCGCTCAAAGCTCGAGAGAAGGAAACCATGTCTATGTGAAAATAATATACCGTGTCAACGCAATACCATATTTATTTCAAAATGTATAACTTACCACTACTTCAAGATCCTACCGCCAAAAAAACAAACACAGACAATACTAAACTGTTACAGCAACCACACACTGGGATGTCAGATACCCGACCTATTCTTTTGATTGGTATAGACTGAACATCCTTTACAAAATGACTTCGACCATATCGTATGGGTAATAACTGAATTTACAACAGCGATATTACTTCCAAACTTATAGAAATGTTATTTGTACTGTAACGAAATCAAGTTTTCCTTAATCACTTTATTTTAATTTATCATTTTTAATAAATAATATACACGCTCGAACTGCTTGTCTTAGGCTAAAACAGCTGCGCACCGCCGATCGAAATATAGATGCGCGGTAGTACTGGTCGTAGGGTGGGAATTTCTCTCGCCTTCGTCGCGAATTAAAAGGATTTGGAGAGGCACTTGATTTCAGCCAGTTAAAAGTTAAAGCCGCATTTTCAATTAGGTCCGCCATTGATAAATTTTTCGTATCGTGTTTATAAATTCGTTAGGTAAAAAACCTTGTTTCAGTTTTTATAGAAGAAACGTTTTATATTGAGACCGCATTTAGTTTAATTTAAAAACCGAATTATCTTTTGGAAATAGGAACATTTTAATTCATTGTTGAGTTAAAAGATATAATTTGATTTCATTAATAAATATTAGAATTTATTTCTTGGCAAATATAATACCGTTTTTAAAGATATTGTTGTAAAAAGATTTAAGGAATGTAACTTTTCTTTTTATTGGTCTCAGACCAGTAATTTAATTTGATTTAATTAATAAATATTAGAAGTTAGCTCTTTAAAAATAGCTCTTTAAAGGGAATTGAATTTGATTTAAATAATAAATGATAGGATTTAGTTCTTTAAAATTGGAATACCGTTGATTTAGACATTTGGTAGTTAGTCTGACCTAAGAAATTACACTTTTATTTTTGGTAGGTTAAATCGGGGATTAAATTTGATTTCATTGATAAATACTTTTGTTTAGTAAGTGCCGCGTTATAAATAAATAGGGAATATTTAGAAACTCAGTTTTCGAGGAGACGTTTTCCCTCTTTTTATAGTTTGTTTATTCTTTTACCGCAAATTTAAATAATCTTAAATAGCATCCTGTCCCTGTCTGAGCAGGCTCGTGATGACGATCAGCTCATTTGTGGATTAGGTACTATCCGCGTTAGTAGTTTTCTTCCCTCTGATAATAGTTTTGATTTCTCTTTCACCGTCAATTTAAATATCCTTAAATAGTATCCTGTCCCTGTCTGAGCGGGCTCGTGATGACGATCAGCTCATTCTTGGATTAGGTACTATCAGCGTTAGTTTTCTTTTTCCCTTTGTGTTCTTTTTTTTTTTCGTGCAAATTGCAAATTAAAGAAATCTTAAATAGCTTCATTACCCTGTCTGAGCGGGCTCGTGATGACGATCAGCTCATTCTGGGATAATAGGCTACCCCGGGTATAAATTTTTTTTTCCTTTACGAATATTTACTACAAGTAGTTCTTTCACGACCCTATCTCCTCGCACTCTCTGCGATCGTATAGATAATTTTTCCTTCCCGAAATAGTAAAGTACACTTTAGTTTAATTCCCGATGCGACAGTTAAATAGTTAATTTTTGCTACACCGCTCTTAGAATTTTTCCTTACCGAAATGAAAAATTATGTTTTAGTTTAATTATCGAGTAAGTAGTCAAGTTAATTTTTCCTGCGACCGAAACACTCATTTTATTTCAATTCAAGTTTGACGTCTGATTGAGACTAGTCGGGATTCAATACCGTACGTTTTTTTTTGTTTTTTCTGTTTAGGGTTATATTGACTATCATCGCAACGAGGGTGGGCGTGAAATATACAATTATTTTTATTTTTAATGTGTAGTTATTCACAATATATGTGTCAATGTTAACTTGCCGTATTACTGGTTACTAATTCCATACTTTATTTCCCCCTTATATTTCAGCTAGTGATAAATTCTGTGTCTAAGTGACCTTTGATTCCTGGATTTTTTCATCTCCATCTCTAGCTAGAGTTTGTGGAGTAAACCATAACCAAAAATCAGGCGCTCGAGAACCGCCCGTAACCAGCTGCATTAGTAAGGAAACGTTTTCTCTGAGGCGAGAAAACCCCTTACAGTACAAAACTGCTCGGACATATCACACCTATGTGTGTGTACGGAGAGTTAAAGATCTTAAAACATAAATACCTCTTGTAATATATGAAGAAAAATATTAATTAAAAGACTTTTTTCGTCTGATGCTTACTGAAAAAGTTGATGCGTTAGTTTCTATTCTATTAAAATATTCGCGTAAGATCCACATTTATTTCACATTAAGTTTGACGTTCGTCCATAGAAATCTGCCGTATAAGTATACGCGGTTGACTTTAAACCAAGCTTTCGAGAAAAATATACTTCCTGGCATTATTTTTAATATTGAAAACCGTTCATGAAGTGTGCCTCTAGGGGTTGTAAAGACTTCTTAAGAAACGAAGTTGTTCTAAAGTACTCGAAAAATGACTTTGACTTTTGGTATCTAAACCACATACTTAGGAATTTTCTCTAAAACTAAACATATTTACATGTTGTTTTTCCGTTACATCCCGTACAACCAACACAGAAAAATAATGAAATACTTGGACCTTCTGGAGGATTTGGAGATCCTTCGTGAAATGAACTTGAATCCCGATCATTGTTTAAACACTCAAATTCACCTAAATTGTAATTATAATCTATTATTTAAAGCCCTCTGGGAATCCCACCATTTCAATTAAAATATTAAATCCATTAATAATCATAAACCCCTAACTTATTAACATCTTTAAATTGTAATTAATTCACTTTTCAGTTATTTCTAAATTTCATAATTGTTAAATTCAGGTAACTAATCAGGAGGACCCGCTATTGGTTTTGGAGTCTGACCATAACCTGGACTACACTTATTCCTATTCACCGTGGTTACTCGGTTATAGAATAGGTAACCCAGCACACAGCTGTGTCGTAAAAGGCGAAAAACGTGTCTTTGTACTATCTTTGTTACTGCCTAGTATGGATCTAGGTAGTAATTTGTCTTTTCTATACCCCTTTCACTTTTCGGCAAAATTCTCTCTCTATTCTTATCTTTTTTCAAATTTACCCTTCACTCTTCGACTAATAGCCATGTATGGATCATGGTCTAGTCACGTCTATCACCTTCAAGTTCTCTGGCCTAGTATGGATCTAGAGTCATTGCCCTTCCTCTAAAAATTCGAAGCTACAATAGTTCCCCAACCCATTATAATAAGTCTCTCTGGACCGCTGTGTGGATCATGTCCTGCAGAAACTTTTTATACCCTTTCCAACTTTCCAATGTCGAACACTTGCTAATTTTCAACACCCCTTTTTTTCAAAAATGTATTCAATGTTTTAACCCATGTATTTTTATTCAATTTTAACTCTGGATAGATTTCTATTGACGTAAGGTAATTCTTTCACCATTACTTCTTGTATTAAATTTTAAACTTTGTAGGACGGCCTGAAGATGACAATGTTTTGTCGAAAGCGCTAGCCAAATTGTATTAAACATTTATATATACACACTTGAGTACTCAATTCCTCAATTCAACCCAATAATTTAAAACGTAATAATTTATAGACTTTATACGGCGTCTTTTTAATCGGGACTACTTGTTGACCTCGAATGATACTGTAAATAGTTCAACACTGCGCGCTCTCTGCCCTTTATCTCGAAAACGGTTTAAGATGTGAAAAAATGTTTTTAACAAAAGTTGTAGAGAATTTAATTCTCTACAATATTTGGTGTGCAAAAAAATCCATTTTTTTACTTTTGACCTTAGATATCTCTAGTACCCTTCGAGCGCTAGTAGCGAACACCCTACGGTAAGTAGGTTTTGAGACAAGTTTTAGGGTGTCAAAATGAAGGTTTATACAGATTTATAGCTGACTATCTACATTTTCGAAGTGAAACCCCTAATATGACTGGACTAAATGGCGTAAAACAGTTGTTATAATGGTAGATAAAACATCTTCTTGTTTTGTTTTGAGTAGAAAGGTGGAAGGTGGTCTCCAACATTGTACAGATTCCTGGAAGTACCTGAAGGACGTCCTGTTGTTTGCTTTCCAAAGTTCTTCTGCCAAGTCGACGATGGACGAATATTTTCTTGTGGTGAATTTCATTGTGCATTATGTCAGGATTGATCACTGTGGTCATTAAAAGTTCATCATTTCATAAATTTTCTTTTGAAATCATACAGATTTGTAGGATAAGCGGACAAATCTACCACACCTATGCATTATAGTCGGCAATGGACAGTGGCAATCAAAAACCACTTTATCTCCAGTTTTCATTTTTCTATTGATTATAGTTATTTCGGCTGCATGGCAGTTACTGAGAACCAAAACTTATTTTATATCTTGCCGAAAACTCGCTGTTATAACACTGAAAGTCACTACAATTTTATATTATCCTCTTTCCAGTTTTATCTTAGGTACATTTTTCGAGTTCAAACACATGTGCCAGTGGTAGGCTGCAAAGGTTAATTCTTATAACGAAGTAAAATACCGACCGAAACAGGAATATTAATTCATTTGGCGTTACACTAAATGAAAAAGGTACGTGACATTAATTAAAGATCAAGAAAAAGAATTTAAGTATAACAAAAAACATCAAATACTGAACCATTCCAATAAATTCTATAAATATATTGCTTTTTACATCCTTGCCGTAGGGCATCAAATTGTAATATTATACTTTCTCATTCAAACAACAAATGAATCATCAAAAAACCTGAGACCTACTTATTCAATCCAAAGCAAAGTACAAGGAAATATCATGGCATTCCTATTTTTTTTAAAAAATAAGTGGGATGAAGATGAAGAACACCTTTCATACGTAGTTTTAATTTCTTTTCATTTCACGGTGTGTCTGTTTTGATAAAATACAAATTAGATGTTATCGTAACAACAAATCAAAGAGAAAATTTATTAGATGATATGTTTAAATAGGTACCCAAGCGAGGGTGAAAGTATATTTATTTACGAGTATTTGTATATATTGCAAAAAACTTCGGAAACATAATACTTGTATAATTTACTATTATTGTTGCATTTAAATCACTTTACGTTACGGTCCCGTATCATATTAAAATTGAATCAAAATTAAAATTGAGTTAGCTGTAAAAGAGATTAATTTAAATTTTGTGAGCATCTCTTCCAAAGATAATTACATAATTGAAGAAATGAATAGCAATCTTAAAAATTGGTGATTTCATCCAATAAACAAGGATATTTGGTATCTGGTTAGCCTGGAACAATACTAGTAGACAAAATTGAATATGGTATACAAATGATAACAAAAAAACAATAGAAATAGAGCAATATAATACATATTTTTGTAACGAAAGGAAGCCAGTAATCAGTAATCAACAAGATATTATGTAATTCAGGTATTATATGGATGGTCATAAGATGGCCATGAGAACCTAATTTTGGATTTTTTTAAAAGTTATATTTTTAATAAGTGTAGCTGTCTGATATCATATATTTTGGAATTTTCATAAAGTGCATTACTAGAGTATACAATGTTTTTATTTTTTTTTTAATTATTCCTTAAATCCATTTTTTGCTTAGATATCTTTCAAAAAATTACTAATAATGCCGAATACTAAATAAGATGGAAGTAAAATAAAGAGACCTCATTCAAGCAGCGTAAGTTTAGAAATTCACATAGATTACTTAATTTGAGTAAAAAAACATTTTAACTTTTTTATTAGTTATTGTAAATGAAGGTCCTATTTCAAATGCCTGTACAATATACGAGGATAGTTCACGAATTATTGTCCCTAACATAGAAGCAAACACATCAGAAGAATGAAGCTCATTTATTTTTCAAGTTTATGCACTTGGTATATCGGTGTTGAAGTGTTTCAAACCCTTTTGAAAAAAGTTCAGAACTTTGTCTCCAGTCATTCATCTACCGCCGACATCACCAGCAAAGCGGATTCCACGAAGATGTTCTTTTAATTTTGGGAATAGATGGTAGTCTCACGGGGGTAAATCTGGACAATAAAGGGGTTGTTCAAAAATTTCAAATCCCGCATTGGGGTCCCGTCGACTTTGGGGACAGTGGAATTTTAAAGAAATTTATTTTTTATCAGAAAGAGCGTATTTTAAATAGTACATTTGCGGTAAATGCATTATTTAAACCAAAACAAATGTAAACATCAAAACTCGATAGTTTCTGTCAAATTTGGAAAATATATTTGCAACGTTGCCGGATTGTGATAAAATTAGTAGTTAATAGAAAATTGTGATTGCGCATACCGGTCCATAAATAAGCAACAAGAAAACGAAGCCACGCCACCAAAAAACATTAACCCATACCTGGCTACGCCGACCGGCATAAACTCCAACGGCCTGGACACAGCTCAAATTGAATTGAAAACGTAAACTTTTTCACATCATTTCTTGCGATTGCGCATACCAGTCCATAAATATGCAACAAGAAAACGAAGCAACGACTTATCGTAGGGTGGCGGCTTCGCCGCCACCAAAAAACATCAACCCATGCCTGGCTACGCCGACTGGCATAGACTCCAACGGCCTGGACACAGCTCAAAGTGAATAATTGAAATGAAAAGTCTGAAATAAACACATTTATATTTTTATATCTAGCCTGGAGATATTGAAAAAACAGCTACTGTCATTCTTGTTATGTACGTTTTTTTACTATGTTTGACAACACCACATTTATAAAAATAAAAATGTTAGTTGTCATATTATTCATAAACAAAAAATAATATAGAACGGTATTACCATGAATATATTTATTTAGAACAAATAACAAAAAGCAATTGGCAACATCGCTAAAATCACGCACATGCGCTCTTAGTGTGACTGTCAAATCGAAAAAATTAAAAACAATATGGCTACGAGAGAATGTCGTGAATAAATGCATATTCTTAATTTTTTAACTTACAAATGTGTTTTAATAATATTTGTTGCTTTAATTAGGTTAGTACACACTTATAGAAGATTAAAAAGAGTAAAAATATTATGGTTTTACTTAATCTTTATGGCAAAAGTGAAACAATTACTGTCCCTAATATCGACGGTAGCCCCGCATTGTGACTGGCAGCCCTTGCAACACAACTTTTGTGAGTCGGGGCGTTGTCCTGGTGAAAGAACACACCTCTACTCTATTTTCCTATTCTCTTTCCTCTGATCGCTTGGCGTACTTATGATATTACATTTGTATAATATTCATCTGTTATGGTGCCCTTATGCGGTAAATAATTCACGAAAATAATCCCAAAAAAGTGTAGCCATGATCTTACTAGCTGATGGGACAACACGAAATTTTTGAGGGAGAGGGGAATCCCTATGCCGCCATTTCATGCTTTGTTTTTTGGATTCTGGATCAAAGTGATGAATTCATGTTTCGTCGACCATAAGAAATTTTTGATTAAATTCATCGGGATGTTTGCTAATGATTTCCAAATTTGTCTCCGTTGCAACCTGGTGAACACGCTTCTTATCTGCCGTCAGCATTCGTGGAGCCCCACGTGCAGACAGTTTTTTGATACCCAATTTCTCATGTTAAATTTTTTCATCGCTTTCAACAGAAAACCTACATGTCTCTGCTATAGCCTTGACTGTAATTCTTTGGTCATGAACTAAATTCACATTTTCTTTGCTCACCACAGTTTTAAGAGGTTCCTACACTTGGTGCATGTTGACAGGACTCTCTCCCAGTTTGAAATCTTGTGACCAGTTTTTGATTACCTGGTACGAAGAGGCAGAGTCACCCAATACTTCTACCATGTCCTTATAAATTTCTTGCGGTGATAACCCCTTTTTACAGAGGTACTTTATCGCACCTCTGTTTTCAATTTTGTCCTATTTTATAAAATCATGCACACAATTAACATTTAATATACACAAACTGGTGAGCTGATGCTAATTGACACTGCATTTGTCATTCAACGCCAACCATATTAGAGACAATAATTCCTGAACTATCCTCGTAACATAAACTAACTAATTTTACTTTACCTAACCCTGTACAATTAAGATGCCTATATGTGTAATATTTCAAAATTCTTATTATCGATTTCAGTTATTTCTCAAATATTTAAATTCCCAATTTTTGATTTGTACATACATAATAATAAAAAGAGGACAATCGCATAATAAAGAAAGCGCAACATTAACTATGGTCACACCTTCATATTGTAATTTTCTTGGTTAAAATTGTATATTTCGTTCTAAATTTGAAGTTCATTTTAATTATATTTCGCCAAGAATATATTTAAAATGTATAATTTAGTACCTAATATACCTAATGTAACTGAAGAAAATATCCTTTATGCAAGTCTTATAAGAAAATTGATAATATCAAGATATATCACAGAGTATTGCCAGCTTAATAAAGATAGTTGAGGATACTTCTATGTTCTATTTAAAAGAAAGTCTTCATCGAGAATCCGCCTTTTTGTGCGGTCAATCCAGAAGTAAGCAAAACAAAATAGTATCCAAAATAGTATCCATTAGTGAAGTATAAGCAGTTAATCATATTAACTGTACGTATTCTTTTTTTCATATCTCATTTTATTTATAAAGCAAAAACTTTAGACGAATTAAAATCTCTAAAATAGTATGTTGTGTTACCGTTGTATGAAGATATTATAGTAGGATAATGCAACAGTAAAAAGTATTGGAGGCAATCTCGGGCGGCATCTAGTGAAGAATGAATTAATGAAGTAGTCAACTTTTAATGCTATGCAGATACGCCCTCTACGTCTTGTTTTCGACGAGACACGTGGCCTCTACTATGTACCACCTACCTATTAAAGTTAAAAACGTATCTTTTATTTATTTAAAAATAACTACCTAATTCATGATAAAAAGACATAAAAAAATAAACAATAATAAAAATTTATTTCAGTTGATAAAACATTATATTTACAATTTTTAGATGAAGGTGATAAAAAGTGGTGAAGGACTTTGGTCGTTGTATGATCATATTATACAACGCTTTGGTCAATAGTTTGGTTGTGTGCGGTTATGTCAATTTGGCATTCCAACGACTTGTCATAATGCTGACAAGTGGGAACTGACAGTTTAGATATGGCAACCCTGTGGGCCTGTTTTCATTGACAGAGTCAATGATACATATGTAGTTATATAGATTGCTCAAAACGGGTGGCCATATTGCCTCGCAAGTGCTTATTAATCAGAATCGGTTTAATAAAAATGTGTTTAGAAACCAATTTTCAGCCTTTGAATATAGTAAAAAAAAATTCCCTTTATTTTTACTTTAAGGCATAAGCTTATGTTTATTTTGAAAAACATGGTTAATCAATCTATATAACTATCTATGTCATTGGGCCTATGAAATCACCAGGCCTACAGGGTTGCCATAATTTTGCCATATCATAACCTGTCAAAATCCTCTGGTAGCCATTTTGTTTGGAATGCCTAATAAACATAAACAATAACAAGTAACAAGTTCAATGTTTTAAATAAATTGAAAAGCTCCAAGTAGAAGACAAACAAGGAATAAGCTTCTGAAAACGTTGCATGTAATCTAAGTACCTCTAAAATAGGACGCAATAAGCATCTTTTACCAATTACTATGTCTCGATTAAGTGTTGGAAAAGTTTATAACCATAAAAATAGCTGAATATTTTTATAGTTTTCAAAATTCGAACAAGTTTTTCTGCAAAATTTCATCAAAGCTATCAACAGTTTGCAAGAAATTGACTTAAGGAAAAAGGAAACCACTAATCAGGAAAACATCAATCCATAACACTGAGGAACAAATTTAAAAAAAATAACGGCCACACGGATATATTAGTGAATTTCAAATGTTCTTTTGGCTGGCTCTGAGTGTTGAGATAAATCACCTTGAAAGGAAGTTTTCAATAGCTCCGTTCTTTGTTTAGGAACATATTCAGTTATAAATTATAAAAACCTTTTTTTCTATAATTTATTACTATTTTTCATTGTTTATAGAATACAGCCTTTTTTTAGTTGGCTCAGACAAAACTGATTAAACTAAATAAATAAATTAATGTCTTATTATTAATTGCATTTTTTTTATTTCGACTGGTTGACTATCTCAAATACTAAAGCCAATCAGGCAAAACGTGAGTCACACTTGAAATCGTTAAAACGATTGCCCTAAAAGCCTCTTAAACCTCCGTCCACAAAATCACTGTTGACCAGTATAATTTATAAATATATTTACACAAAAATTGGCAAGCAAATTAAATATTAACAAAATATTTAAGAATAGTAATATTAATAATAATAATAATTGTCATTGATTGAACTAAATATTCAGTCCAATAGGCTGTCGACCGAAGTCCTTTCCCTTTTTAGAATATTATCTTTCAAATCCAACAATTTTTCATCTTTTGTTCCAACACGGATTTTAATAATAGATTTATAAATTGTTTCTGTTTATTTGAATGTAAAAAGTTCTTAAAACTGACTTTAAAATTAATTTCCTATGCTTTTATGCACTGGTGCTTAGTGTTCAAATAATGAGACGATTAAAAGGCTTACTAGAGCCAGTTGCCCTTTTTTTGGTACACATTTGTGCAAGGCAACTTTGCAAATTATTCCTTCTTTTTTTATCTTGTAGAAGATGAACACACTAGCAGTGGAGCGCACAATGTTGGTGTTTTAAAAAGCCATGTCATATATTTGATTAAATAATTAACTTGAGACACGTAGCTTCAAGTTCAAGTTTGGATTTCCCAACCCGGATTCAATTACAGATAAAAACATTATTTTTTATTTTGGAAAAAATATGAAAAATACGACTAATGCTGTTTATTTATTTTAAATAAATTTTTTTATCATAATATAACCCCTACAATTAATGCCATTCTTTAATCTTTCTGCTAAATTTTGTAGTATTTTGATAACGGTTCAGAAAAAATAGTAGTAGTCGGGAACTGAACTTCACGAAATCCAAAGTTGAGCACTTAACGTCCTGAGCTATGAAGGTTAATGTCAATGTTAATTATCTAATCAAATATGTAACATTCGCATTTTCTATAATTTATTTTTAAGACGCTTTTGTTGAGCGCTTCATTACTGCAGGGCATGCAGCAAAGTATTTCCATGTACAAAAAAAAATAAATGAAAAATTTGTAATTTTTCCATTTAAAAATAATACACCCAAATGTTTTACTGATTCCGCTACCATAAAATGTTACTCGTTTTCAAATGGTGTTAAAAGTTGAAAACTGAAAAATTATTAGTAGCTTAAATGTTTTTATTACTTAGTATAATTTCACTAAACGTGTTTGGTATTATGTTATAAGTTTACCTAGCAGCAAAAAATTTTGTCAGTGCCAATTTTAGTAAAATTATTTTGAATAATAAAATTATAACTACCCATATACAGGGTGTTTCATAATATATGCGCAGGACTTCAAGACGTGATAACTCGTCCAAAAATATGAAAAAACGTTTCTATTAACTTACCCTCTAAAATGCACCATTTTCGAGATACAGGGTGTTGAAATTGAAAAAAAAAATTCTACGCCACTGGAAAAAGTACGGTTTTGAGACGCTCATTCGAACCGACAATGTTTTCTACACAAAAAGGTACTCTCTAAAGTCGACCGTTTTCGAGAAAAATCAAATTTTTTTTCATCAAGTATGTATGATCATGTATTTCAACATTAAAATTTGATTTTTATCGAAAACGGTCGACTTTAGAGCGTATGACCAAGAGTACCTTTTTTGTGTAGAAAACATTGGCGGTTCAAATGGGCGTCTCAAAAGCGTTTTTTTTTTTTTCATTTCATCACCGTGTATCTCGAAAATGGTGCATTTTAGAGGGTAAGTTAATAAAAACGTTTTTTCATATTTTTGGACGAGCTGTCACGTCCTGAAGTCGTGCGCATATATTATGAAACACCCTGTATTTACCCATTAATATTTTTTTAATTTTCAACTTAACATCCTGTATTTGAAAACATTTTATCCAAACATTTTGTATTTTTTTATTATTGTGATAAATGTTGTTCTATAATCCTCCCGATTGCATGATTTTTTCTATGTAGATTTATATTTTATCTCTTAGCATTTAAGTATTTTTAAAAATCTACTTTTTTACCATGTTGTTTGTATATCAAAACAAGTGTTTCAACACTTATGGATTAATCTATATTTCTGGATTTTGTGTTTTTTATACATCTACTATAATTTGTATCTATCGTAGGAATAAAGTTATTTTTTATTATTAGACTATTACATATATCAATCTGCTGTAGATTAATAAAAAAAGGACATGCTAACTTAAAATTAAGTGGCTATCACTTTTACATAAATTATAAAAGATAAAGGAAAAGAGTAAAAAGCAAGCTGTAGTATTAGCATAATATTTGTTTTATGGATATTTGTTTTGATATCTGGGTGAAGTGAAAAAAATTATATTTATAAATTTGGTATTTTATTTAAAAAATCAGAAAGAATTCGTTCATAACAGCATCGGAAAGTAGTAAATTTTGTGTAATACTTGTAAAACTAATTTAACCAATAACCAATAATTTTATATGTTCTACTCCCTTTCTTCGATGTCAGAATTTCAAGTTGTTTCCTATTTTAGCGGATACAGCTACGTTAAATTCTACTTCACTTTTAGATTTATTATTTCCTATTACTATTAATAAGCAAATTACATAATAATTTAATCTTTAAACGTTTTAGTCCATTTATTTAAGTATCTTTTTGTTAATAACCGTCAGCGATCTGCTGTTTTTGTTATTAGACCGCGAAAATACGTTTATTAGTCAAGAATGCGACTCGTTAGTAGACCAATACCGTGTTATTACAGTATTATTATAGTTAATGTAATTTTACGTGGTTTGTCGATTTGGCAATAGATAGGTATCACTATCACAGTTCGCACTTGTTTCCTTGACCAATAATAAATAATATTATTCGGAATTCTTTTGCTTGATAAAAAATAAGAAGTCGACACACCACACCTGAATTTGATTTTCAATGTTTTGAAACTAATATGATCGATGTAAGAGTATATAGAAACAAGTTGATAAAATTGACGGTTCACTTGATCAGTAAATGTAGATGAAAAGGACCCCGCACTTTCCTTATGTAGAGTGGCGACCAGTCAAATTTTCTGAAATCTTGGTGTGTTGCTGTACTCAACCTAGTTATCAAAAATATCAATGGGCCTGACTAGTTTTCTTCTCCCCTTGCTCATAAATCCACGGTACACTGTTTATTCAATAATTTGACAACTGAGAACACATTACTTACATACTTTACACTGCTTTAGTAAACTTGCTTACGCTATAAGGTGTGTATGAAATTTAAAACTGGAGTGGTTGTGTAGCGGTAAATACAATTTCGACTCCAAGGCATTTTTATTGTTGAATGTTTGAAACTGGAGTGTCTAGCTAGACTTGTTGACTACTATAAGTTAGGAAGCGGAGTGTTTACAATTTATAACGAGCTGTAGAGTGTCGACTCCTGGGCATCTTTTCTGTTGATCGATTAAAAGTGAGTGAGCAAGGCATGTCCGACTGGCAAGAATTATATTAGCACGTGGAATTTTTATAGAATTGTTTGTCATTTTTTATTAAGTGGGAAAGAGATTAATGTTGCGATCGAGATATAGAATAGTACGTGATGTTTCTCAGGTTTTGAAGACAATAAATTTAGCTTGTTCTGTATCTGGAGCGAGATGAGATTGTTATTTATAGGATAGATAATATGCATAAGTTTCTTGTTAATATTTTTATTTATTTTTTACTGAATGTCAAATTCGCATTAGATATTGTCAAAGGTAAAGTGTATTAATCTACATTTGTCAGGAGAGACATTTTAAAATTCACTTATTGTTTTACCAAATGTAAAGAATTGACTGAATATTTGAGTATATGCAAAAGTCAATTGTTTGGTCAATTTGTTTCGATTTTTGTTAGATTTTTTACTTTGTCCTAAAATTTTGACTTTAATGTGACTTAACATTATTAACCCCAAATTTGTAATACTTGATTTGTCACCGTTTGGCGAAATGATGCACCTAGGGATTAAAATTTGTTTTCCACTAGATGAAATTTAGTACGGTAAATCCACAATTGGAAAAACCTCTATTCCCTGAAAAATGTATCTTAACAAACCTTACCTCTGAGGTGCCGAAATTATAGCTGGTTAAATTATAATTATTAATTACTATACAGGGTGGCTCACGCTCAACGGGGCGGAGCTGTATGGGAAAACGACCAAAGATATAACAAATTCGTTTGGGAGGAATACGTAGGTTACAGACAGCTACAATTTAAAATTTGTTAGATGTATACAGGATGTCCCACATAAGAGAAAATATACAAAGTTATATTATTTTTATTGGAACACCCTGTTTTTTATTTTAGAATTAAAAACTACATCAAAAATAATGTCAGTTAACTAAAGGTTCCCTATTACTATTATTATTAGTTTTCGATTTATTTGAATTTTTAAGGAAAAAAAGTCTCCCAGAAATTAATTGTTTACTCTTGTTTGAATAATTTTTAATGAACTAATTTTTTTTCATTTATGTGGGACATTCTGTATACATCTAACAAATTTTAAATTGTAGCCGTCTGTAACCTACGTATTCCTCCCAAACGAATTTTTTATATCTTTGGTCGTTTTCCCATAAAGCTCCGTCCCGTTGAGCGTGAGCCACCCTGTATAACAAACATTCTATTTTCTATTAACCAGTGACCAATAAAAATTAAAGTAATTTGTTAAGTATGCACTGTTTCACTCAATTCATGACAGTGACATAACCTAATGGAGAAAATTGAAAAAAAAACTCAATATCTACATATGCAAAATAATTCACTTTCTTTAAATCTAATAGGCCATCAGATAGTGTCCGATTTAGGTGCCCCATTTTCGCATACAAGCCTCAAAGAGGGTTGAAAAGTACATCGATGTTAAGTAGAATAAAAAAAATTACGAGTGGCTCTTGGGGATAACACATGGCAAATTGGATTTTCCTTTTCAGAAAAATGTTCCTACCCCAAAATGCACTTTTACATTCAGGTCATTCAAGAAAATATAGTTTTCGGACTAGTGACGATGCACGTTTTCATACATTCGATGGGCCTGTGTGGAAAAATCTGGTAAAATCTCGATTTTTCCTTAGAAGATAACGCCCTTATTTCAACCCTCTAGCCACTTGCAACATTAAAGCCTTTGGTTTTCCAAAGCCTAGTTCTATTAATTAATCATATAGTGAAAACGGCTTGCATGGAAATATGGGCATCAGATGATACGAAAAATTATGGTTAGTCGTTTTTTACCAAACAAATTTTTATAAAATTAATCTGGTCAAGATTACTAAAATCTTGTATGTAACTCGCAGCACAAAATAAGACACACTTATTACATAAATAGCTATTTAGTAATAGTAAAAACAAATATTAGGAAATACCATAACATAAAATTATTAAAGAACGGATGCATGAGTAAAAATAAAAAGTGATAAACACTTTTAATCCATGTGCGTTGTAACAGATCTTGTCGCTGCTATTGACCTCAAAAAAATGTATTAGGCGACAGATTTAAATAAATTTCGTGTCGGCAAATATTTATTACGAATCGAGGGATTTTCATGTGCGTAATGTGTTGTTCAATCGACGATGTCGCAAAAAAGGTGACTGGAGAAGAATAATTGGAAAAAGATCCGAAATAAACCGGGCTGCGGTAAAATCTTATGCAATCTGGTTATGCTGTTCCAAAGGTGCGGGTCCGAGTCCAGCTCGAAGCGGATCTTCTTCAAATTAATTATACAATCCTTCTCTAGTATGTTTTTACCTTTGGAGAAATTCCTAAATTTTCTTAAATATTTTCATTTATTTCGGTAATTGTAACCTACAAAATCTTTCAGTTTATTCAAATATATATTTAAATTGTGACCAATAAAACTGAAAGCCAGTGTCACATAATAATACGAGCGACCGTCACCCTCAGGAAAACAACTCCTTCTTTAAATAATACCGCACAGACATTGAATTATATCCTAGTATAAGCATTTAGGCATTTTTTACTGTGCCGACGTTTGTCTTAAATCCGGTTAAAAACTCGGTCAACCCATATTTCGTGCACAAATTACAAACTTTTGTTAACATTAATCGAAGTATTTTTCATAAAACATTCACATCTTAAAAACGAAAATTTTGTGATTCTGACTGCGTCATGCTCAAACTTCGTCTTCGTGCGATATGACCATCATATCCACTCTTGTTGCACAAACTACTATTCTCGTTGCAACTAAATAATATTTTCAACAGACCAGAATAATTTTAAATTAGATATATTCTTAAGAAATAAAGCAAAAGCTACTATTTTGTTAGTTTAAATATTCCCCTTTTAACTAAGTAGTAATTAAAACATTCACTAAAAATTAATATTTCAGTATCGAAATTCAAACATTTTTGACACTCAATCACATATATAAAAAAAAAAAACTAAAACGAATCTCTCCCTTTTACATTTGCAAACACTGCCCTGATATCTAATCGATTTTCTTCTTCAGAGTAGTTTAGTTGTTCAACCGTTGTCTGTATGAAGGTATTTCACAACCCACTCATACACACGAAGTTGAAAAACTGCAGAACAATGATTCAACTAGCCAGATATAACCAAGTTTGTTCAAATAAAACTATTCATATCTTAAAAACTTCAAATGTCACCTAAAATTGCTACTTTTAGAGATCAAACGTGCTGCCACAGAGTGCCACCGTACAGATTGGATACCCTTACTATTATACAGTGCTTTTCAGATAAAAGTATCCACCTTAAGTAACTTTTGAAGGACTGATTATTACAAAAAACAAAAAAATACGTCAATTAATATTCGAAGGGGGAGATATCGTGCCATATTTAAGTTTGCTAAAAAAAGTCACCCTTTCACCCCTACTATCATCCCTTAAATTTTTTTAAATGGCTTGCCCCCTTTTTTATCCATTTTTGGATTGCTCTCGTTTAACTGATTTCAAAAATGTATAAAACATGGGGATTAAAGTAAATAATTTACGATCTACAGAATTTTAAATTAAAATAAAATTGAATTGTGCAAAACTTTTATTTTAATGATTTTGTCACAAGCGTTTCCAATGACAAAACGAATATTTCATTTTCAAAATTTATTATAAAAATTGTTCAAAATGTCCACCATTCACTTCCATACAATGGTATAACCTAGATTGAAAAGCCTCCCTGACATTACCGAACACGTGTGCTTTTAAATGTAGGCATTCATACTCTATTCTTTGTCGTAAATCTTCTAAAGATTCTGGTTGGGTAGCATAAATTTTTGTTTTTAAATAACCCCATAAAAAGAAGTCTAGAGGTGATAAATCCGGTGATCTAGGTGGCCACTCCATCATCGAGCCTCTTCTACCTATCCAATGATTGGGGAAAGTTTCATTTAAAAATTGTCGTACTGGCAAAGCAAAATGTGGAGGCGCTCCATCCTGTTGAAAGACAAGCAAGTCTTCAGAAAGATTATGATCATTTTCTATTATTGTTGTAATACGTGGATCAATTACTTCTCTCAATAACTCAAGATATGACTCTCCATTTAAGTTTCCGTCTAAAAAGAAAGGTCCGACTATGTGGTCACCTAGGATACCACACCATACATTTAACTTTTGAGGATTCTGTGTGTGGTATTCACGCACAACATGTGGATCACTCTCAGCCCAATATCTGCAATTATGTCTATTAACTAAACCATTAACTGAAAATGTGCATTCATCCGAAAAACAAAGGTTGTGCAACAAATGTGGATTGTCAGTCAAGCGCTGACTCAATAGTCCACAAAATTCAAGACGACGATCAAAATCATCTTCATACAACTCTTGAACCAATTTAATTTTGTATGGATGGTACTTATGCTTGTGTAATATTCGATAAACTGTGGAAGATGAAACACCTACTTCTCTGCTTATTGTTGTCAGTGACTGTGCTTGTTGATTTTCAAGACTTACTAGTCCTAAAACTGCGACTTCAATTGCTTCGTTATTTACGAGTTCCAGTCGGTTATGTTTTTTATTGCCAACTGACCCGGTTGATGTAAATTCATGCATAAGATCAATTACATACTTATGAGTTGCATGACCTCCTTGGTGTGTTTTGTTGAAAATTCTAGCAGCAGCTCGTGCAGAACTGTTATTTTTGTAGTATAAACCTACAAGTTCAATTCTTTCCTGTAAACTGTAAACCATTTTCAAATCAAATAAATAACCTCAACAAATCAATGTGCACATGTATCAAAATACACTATAAAAGTAATTTAAATTCATTTTTCAAATCTCCAATACCTTTACCATGTATCATAAAAAACTTCAACAAGTTTTTAGCGGTACGATTAAGGTATAATGTATTCTAAATCCAATTTTGCTGCAGTCAGTAAGGTGAGATGTAAAAATTTGTCACTCAAATAATGGAACCCTGTAGATCATAAACTAATTATTTTAAACCCCATGTTTTATACATTTTTGAAATCAGTTAAACGAGAACAATCCAAAAATGGATAAAAAAATCTGATGTGTCCAACACATGACTTTCCTATCTAGTTATTATAGGCTTTTTCCGGTTATTTTGTACAACCTATTGCAGCATCTCTATAAATGTTTAGAGGATAAACTAAATATATACATTGTCCACATACATCTACCTCGAAACATTTTTCTATAGATATTCATGGAAAACGAAAATACTGAAAAATTTAAATTTCCTACAATTTTTTCATTACGGTCCATTTTAGAAAAATCATGTATAAACAAAAATTATAGAGATCGATATTGCAAACAACTTTTATTTCAAAAACTTTCATAAAAATCAGAATTTTGCACATTTTGTCAAATTTCTCGAATACGGACCATTTCAGGAAATTTTGACATAAAGCAAAAATTATAGATAAAAATATTAGAAGTAACTTTTATTTGAACAATTTTCTTCTCCAAACATAAATAACAGATATATTCCATAAAATATAAAAACGGCCTCCCATAAAGTACCCCCCCAGATGTTCCGACTTTGTCCAAAATCTAATCATTTCACGTCAGGCCGAAATAAACCTTAAGTTTAAAATTTAATGTTTTTTCCTTTATCCGTTTTTGAGTTTTCTTCAAATTTCGAAATTTACACATTTTCTCAAATATCTCGAATACGGTCCATTTTAGAGAAATTATGTATAGAACAAAAATTATAGAGAATTATATTACAAACAACTTTTATTTAAACAATTTTTATAAAAAATTATTTTTTTTACATTTTGTCAAATTTCTCGAATACGGACCATTTTAGGAAAATTTTGCATAAAACAAAAATTATAGATAATTATATTAGAAGTAACTTTTATTTGAAGAATTTTCTTCTCCAAACGTAAATAACAGATATATTCCATAAAATATAAAAATGACCACCTATAAAGTACCCCCCCAGATGTTCCGACTCTGCCCAAAATCTAATCAGCTCATTGGACGCTAAAACAAAGCTTAAGTTTAAAATTTGGTGTTTTTCTGTGTATCGGTTCATGAGTTATGCGTTATACAGACACACACACACACAGACACACACACACACAGACACACACACACACAGACACACACACACACACACAGACATCATCGCGAAAATAGTCAAAACGGATTCAGGGGACCTCAAAACGTAAAAATCCGTCGAAAACTCGAGGTCGAAAAAAATCATGATTCCTATACTTTCCTTATATCTGTATACAGATAGGAAAGTAAAAATGGGGGAAGCCATTTAAAAAAATTGAAGGGATGATAGTAGAGGTGAAAGGGTGACTTTTTCAGCAAACTTAAATATGGCACGATATCTCCCCCTTCGAATATTAATTGACGTATTTTTTTGTTTTTTGTAATAATCAGTCCTTCAAAAGTTACTTAAGGTGGATACTTTTATCTGAAAAGCACTGTATACAAATAAAAACAGGAAAGATAGAAAATAATTATGACCACTGTACCTTTGATTTTGACTACTAAGGAAAACGTAATTTTTGGACCAATTTCATCCTTATTTGGACTCGTCATCAAGAAATAGACATCTCGATTTCAATCACTATGGAAATCTGCAGACATTAAATTCACTCTCCTACATTGATGAAGATTAGAGAACAAGTAGTTACACCATAAAAATGGTAACGCCATCTGTACTTAGTAAACAAAATCAAAGGTAGAGTGTTGAAAATTATTTTCTATCTTTGCTGCTTTCTTTTGGAAATGATTCAGTGCCTGTTGAGGTGTTATCCAAAGGAATAATTATTTAAAAATTGCTTTGCTTACTAATTGCAGATGGCGTTATTATTTTTCCGGTGTAACTACTTATTCTCTGGCAACCTCCATCAATGTAAGCGAGTGAATTTAATGCCTTTGCAGATTTCATTAGGGACTTCTTATGCAGTCACCATTTATACCTTGACTTTTTTTATTAGGCAAAAAAAGCTTTTTTTGAAAAATAGTTTACATTTTTTCCTTATTAAAATAAATTTCTACTTTACAAATTTTTTATCTATCCCCATTGTGTAATACAAAATTATCTCTATCTAGGGGTGCAATTTCGTTAATACAACGATAAACCTGTATTACTTCTCCTCCCCTTTCCAGCTCTCTGCCATGTACGTACTAAACTAAATATAAGGGTCATGGTTTTGGAAATGGATGAATGAAAATCCAAGTAGATTTCCTCGTTTACAGAATTTAACACCCTGTAGAGTTTGGACCTTTTAAGATAATATGTATCCTTCGAAAAGTAAACCTGTTCTCTTCTATTACATAATATTTAATGTCTTGCATAGAACGAACGGTCAACCGTCGCAAGTCGCAAGAGAAACTCGTGTTACTCCGAAAGAATTTACACAATCCTCACTTCTCGAAATGCGATGCAAGGTCGTCTTTTAAGACATTTTACCCGCTTTAGTCTGCTAAACCCATTATTAAAAAAATATGTATATATGGAGGAATTTCTTAAGTGCATCTGAAATTACGAAAAAAAGATGAAGCAAAAATTTGTAATATATAAACGTTCTGCGTATGTCCGAACTTTTTATACACATTTTTGAATTTATTTTTCCAGTATGGTTTGATTTTTTAAATTAGATCTTTTATATTAAGAGCACATCAGAACAGTACAAATGTTTTAGATTTATTTTGTTCAGCAAAACCACATTTATTGTGTTTTTAAGGCACTAATATACTTATCCATTTCATTTAAAAAAGTTTCTATACCTTCATAATTTTTTTAAAGACAAATGCTTTTTATAATGAAACTGAAGTAAATTTCCAGAATTTAAGATGACAAAAAGAATATTTATGATTATTTTAAATCTAATTTTTGCACCAACTGCAGCAAATTCTCTCATTTTTAATTCATCTTTACAAAACCCTAATATGATTACAATACTCTCACTCAAAGCACAAATTAATATCTCAAATATGGCCCTGCACATGGTTTACTATGTTGTATATTGAGTTGCGGAATGTTATTTCAGATAATTTCTTCATATATTTATTAGGTTACTAAAAATACGTTGAGCACAAGCAACCAATGTTTAACTTTTATTATGTACAATATATTTAGTTTGCAAACGAAATAAAAATAGAAAAACGTTGATTGAAACCACGACCAGTTGTTTGAAGGATTCGTCAATGCAATATGGTGGAAGTGAACCCGTCTTGGACCACGTTACAGCGTCTCCCTACCTTCTACCCCATATTTTCTATACATGTATTTGCTGTAATTTACTATCCAAATTTTGAAGCGCACTCCTAAATAATATGGATATAGAGAAATTAATCCTACTTGTGTTTGACAGAAGGGCACTGTGGGATCAAAAATTTAAAATGTACCATAATAGTGATAAATTCAAAAAATTATGGGAAGAAGTAAGAAGTGGTAAATGAATTAAATTTGAGCAGTAAGGTAGAGTAGGGAAATTGCTCGCACTTAAGCGGAAATCGTTATAGCACTGATAGCATTGTAGATAATTTAAATGTATGTAATTACCGTAATGGGGGTAATATTTAGTCTACTCTCAGCACGTAAATCAATTTTGGGAAAAAATAAAATATTTAAAGTACAGTACTGCAGAAAATACAAAAATGCTCTTGCGCACCATTCCTCGCTGTTGCGGGTAATGGTGCGCAAGTGTTGGGGAATCGTGCGCATTAAAAGTATTAAGTATAAGATAACACCAACACTAACTTTAAACACATTTATTGAAGTTGTGGAACATAAAAAAAACATACTAACACCTAATTTGAGCATTTATAATTTTTCTGGGTATCTGAGCCAGTACATTCGGCATGGTTCCAAGTTGAGCAAAGGACACATATGCACCATAATTCTCGTTGTTTGTCAAATTCACCGCAAATATCACAAACTTCGTTAGTTTCCCTGGCTGATTCAAAGGTAACGGTACGAAGATCAGCACAACATCATCTTCAATATCATCCAGCTGATCGTCGTTACAAATATCCGAAACATCATCTTCTGATGAATTAGATGATTTGGGCGTTGGCGGTCTCTTTTGTTTGCTTTTAAATTTCTTTGAAGACGACGGAATTGATAATTCACCGTCCAATAATTTATGAATAACTCCTTTCTATTCTTATATTTCAGTTTTTCTTTGGTTTTGATTGCTTCTTCTCGTCTTTTTTTTTTCTCTTCAGCTTCTTCTAGTTTTGTTTTGATGGGAGTGCTCGTAAGAATTTCCGATTTCTGTTTGTTCCTAGATTTTCTTTTCGTTGCCTGGTTAACTTTTGTTTTTGGTATTGGAGCCATAGCAAAGAAAGAATTATCATAAGACGTAGATGGCTGAGGACTCGGATCTCTCTGATGTAAATCTGGGTGATTATCTGGAAGAGTTGCTGCACCATCTTGACTGGATGAAGTTTCAAGTTCAGGTGTTGCTTCTACTGTAAGTTTTCCTACATGGTGGCAAGGTTTAAAATCAGCATCGGTAAATTTGTCGGGATCCAATGGAGATATTCCAGACGTCTGAAACCCTGAAACTGCTTTTTTTCTTTGTAGCCACTTTCATAAAGGCTTTATTTCAGTTATTTTTTGATGACCGGTACTTGACAAGTAAAGATAATATTCCCTAAATAGTGCATTTTTTAGAGGGCTAAAAAATGTCAGATCCAGAGGCTGAAGGTGATCAGATGTGTGTGGAGGAAGCGAGACCATGTGGATGCTATTTTCTTCGCAGAAATTATAAACTGCAATTGAAATGTGGCTAGAATGGTTATCCAGGACCAGAAGGACAGGCTCAGTAACACTAGGCTTAGCATGCCTCTGAAAGTGACCCAGTCACTGAAGAAAAAGTCTGGAATTGATCCAACCGTTCTTAGAACATTTATACAACGCCCTAATTGGTCCATTTTTCTCGAGAGTTTTGGGCATCCTTTTCCTAGGATGGAAGGGATGTAGTTCCCAGCCGCATTCATACAAAATACAGCTGGTATTGTTCTTCCTCTTTCGCCAGAAATTGCAGCTCCTACTTTTTCAGATCCCTTACGACCATAAACTTTAGGGAATTTATTTTGCACCGTGGTGATGCCTGTCTCATCCATGTTGTAAACACTCGGGTTCAAGCTTAAACCTTTCCATGATAGTTTGAAGGTTTAAAAAAAATAATTTGGTTGAGTCATTAAAGGATGCAATCCTATTCAAACTGGTTCCTTCAGGCTGCCGTTGCTTTATATCAGGTGATCTCCTTAAAAATCCATGCAGACAGTCCATCCCAGCTAATCCCTTTTTCTTGTCGAATTTATGGGCAATGTCATGTTGCTCAGCATATCTAAAAGCTAATCGCCTAAGACACCTGGGTTTTAGGCTATAAAATAGCTTTGCTAGCGTTAAAACTTACTCTCTTAACTTAGATTCTATTTCCTCTGAAAACACAGGCTTGCAACCCAAATAAGGAGGCTTCAGCTCATTTTCTGATATTTTTTTCTGAGTTTCGATTCAGGAATATTGAAGGCCCTTCCTGCATCCCTTATTTTTCTGCCATCATTTTTTATCACAAATAATGCGTTTTGTAAATCTTCTTCCTTATATGAAAGAATTGTGGTTTTCCTTGTATAATTTCTCGGCATCTGAAAAAAATATATATTTAAAATTAGATTACGTGTGGGGTAATGGTGCGCATCAGGGCGCATCATTACCCCTTTAGACATTAAATGGCAATATGTAATACAGTTAGCAAACTACAAAACCTAACAATGTAAAACAAGCATCAATAGATGCACAAGATCATACTTATCCATAAAATAAATATATCTTATCGATTAAGGAAAAAAGTGGACTCGCCGTCCTATTTTCTGATGTCAAAAATTGCAGAAACTGCCTGGATTTTAAATAAACAGGACTCGTTTCGTTCAAACGTAAACAACTGATGAGTAATAGCGTCAGTGATGCACAGTAGAAAGGATAGATGGCTACACTAGTCGGTGGCGCTTAAAACCCCGCGAAATATAAAATTGTTTGATGCGCACGATTACCCGCCGCGCACGGTTCCCCCACTCTCCCTTAAGTACATTGCTTTTTATTTAAAACAGTATGTTTTTAATTTTACGTTAAGCTATAGTTACATGACATTATTCTTTAATACAATGTTTTCTAATGTATTTATATAATTATTGATATGATAAATACGTCTTAAATATTATATTGTTGTTGAATGGCGCCAATTTCACTATTAAAATATTTTTTAAAAGCTTTTAGTACATCGTATGCCATGTTAGTAGATCTGTTGTTTGCACGAGCTTTATAATTGTTTTTATTTTGAGAATGTGTCAGCTCGGTTTGCAGTACATTGGACTGATAGATGCCTTCCCTGTCTATAATTATTGTGTTGTGTAATAAACAAATACATTTCACTATTAAATCAACCTTATCAGGATGACACTCTATGGGTTTGTTTAATAGTCTCCATTTTGCTGTCATTATTCCAAATGAACATCGTAACAGTCTGTAATTAAATATTTCTTCTTCGCGTGAAAGATTTCGTTTGGAATAGGGTTTCATTAAATACTTTTTTAAAGGATATGTATCATCACGTAGTAAAACGTTCGAAAGCACCACATCGGAATTTGGAAGTTTTATGTCTTCTAGTAGTAAAGATCCCTGTTCTAACGGCAGCGATAAAGTTGAAGAGGCAAAAGTTCCTCCATCGCTTTGTTTCCCATATCCACTCACGTCAATGCCAACAGATTTATAATTTGCATCAGCTAGAGCTTGTAGCACGATGGAAAAATATTGTTTGAAATTATACACATTCTGCCTGACTTGTTCGGACATTAAATACGAATATGTTTTCCGTCGATGTGGAGCTTCTCAATAACGATTTCTGTGTTGGTTGAGGCAAATGCTGTAGATGTAATTTACTCCATATTGCCGTACAAGTTTCATATATGACTTTTCTTATTGTACTGTGAGACATTCTAAAAGAATAGCTAGAGATCGAAAACTCAACTGCGAAATCTGCAATGAATTCAAAAACCTTTATTAAATATTTGCGTCACATTTCACAAATAGTATGGGTATTTTTATCACTTTCAGGTGAAACAGCAGTCAAACTGAGAGACACATTTCGTAAAGAATATCAAAAAGTTAAAATCAAACGCTCCGGTTGGTTCGACCTGGCCTATTACGATGTCTGTATTTTCTGGCTGATCAGATGACACAGAGAGAAACTGTAACTGTAACCATTAAAAATTTCGGAAACTCACTATCACAAGAACGGAGTTAATACGAAGAATCTGATTGCTCTTAAATTCAGGATTCCAGTGGTAATGATCAAGGAGACAAATACTGCTAATAAATCTAACCAACCCGCAGAGGAAGGAACTCCATCAACATCTAGAATGACAGCACCACTATCAAATAAGAAGCACTCAAGTTTTACAAGCACCCGTTCTTTAAAAAGTTCCAACGATATACAGAAAAGAATGGTAGAACTGGAAGAAGAAAAAATAAATTTTTATTAAACAAAGAAAAGTGGAAAGAACCATTAAAAATGATTAGGACTACCACTTTTTAATGGGCTTACTGCATCATTTGCAAAATGTGAAACCAGAAAGAAAGTCTTTAGTACAGTTGCAGTTGCACCATATTCTTTTTAATAAAATTATATCTTACATACCACCAATATACCACGCACTTCCAACACTTCTTAATCTACACATTCTCCTTCTTTATCCAATCCAATTTATATCCCTCTCATAATTCACTCTCATCACCTGCCTCTCCATCTAAAAGCTTACCTCCACATTCGAATTCAGCAGGAACCAACATTCAAGATTCCCAATTGGATATTACACCAAAAGAACCAACTTATAGTGTTGTATCGTATTTCACGAATTTACAGGATTAAATAAACTTACAATTAGATTTATTTTGATTACTTACCTTAAAGTTATTGTTAACTTTTCAGATAAAGAAATACATTTTCTGAAGTAACATTATTTTCTGATATCTTTCTCTATTGCATTAAATATATGAGTATGTGTCTAAGTCATGCGATAATAGTCATAAAACTTTAATGGCTGATTCTGTAATTTTTCAAAAATTTTAAACTATTCACTTAAATGACAATGTAAATAAATTTCGTTAACCAAGAACTGTCTCTTTTTCTAAATGAAAGCAGTTTTGGTATTATACTTTCTGCTAAATAAAATTCTTCAAGATCCATAACAGAACACACACCGCACTTGCGTCCGTTATTGTACATAAAATCGCTATGAATTTCGCTCAACGAATCTGAACTAAAAACCACTTCTTGTTCACCCGAATTCGCTTGCACTATAACCTTAGCCTAAGGCTCTAAAGCGCACAAAAGGCTTTCAAAATTACATGAATTAAGTATATTTACATTTTTAATGCCAGTTATTTTCAGTTCAATATAATTTTTCTTGTTGTAACTATTAAACTTGCATAGTGATTATCAGGAAAATACGCAACTAATTTTGAAGGGTGACTGCAGTATAAAGCAAGCATAAATACTGATTTGTTCATAAAACGCATGCTCGCTCCTCAGATAAACATAGTCGCACAAACCGTCCCAACTCAAATTATCAGCTGTCTTCGTCTTTCTAATGCGATAGCTCTGTCTGTGTAAGAATAAAAAATGGGGTTAATTATGATTGAGGATTAGTCTACTAATTTTTCGTCGTTTGATCTATTAGTGTCATATGATTTCATCAACGTAAAAGTGTGGTATATAACAAAATTTAGAGAATTTTTGATTTATAGCATACAATACCTATAATAACTGTGTTTTAAAAAATGTAATATATCTATGTAATAACTAAGAATTAACTAAACAGCCGGAGAATAATTACTCGTAGCGCAATGGAGCAAGACCATCTAATTTCGGAAATAAAAATAATTATTTGCGCAAAAAGCCATTAACAACTATTCTTCATTTGATTTGTTTAAAGCTACATTAAAATAGTTGAAAATGATTAATAAACTGAATGATTATTGAGAAAATTTGTCGGTTAAAGTTGCCAAACAAATGCTAGAGAAATCAGGGGGCGATAACAAACCAAAGAAAATTTGAAAAATTGAAAAAAATATCTGGTGTGGGCGGAGCTTAAACCCGCTGCCTCTGGATCTCCGTTCCAACGTCACATCTCGGGCGTTTATGTTTATTTAGGTTTATTTAGGTTTATTTGGTGCAAAAACGGGATAAATCTTCATATTAACGTCATTGAAAAAAAATCAGAATAAAGAGAGTTCGTTTGATCCAAGTTACTATGACCGTTTTATTAACATATTCGTCCCGTTCTTATACCAAATGCTTTGTAGAAGGTTGTGGAACACATATCTCAATTTCAGAAATTAGTAACTTATCTCCTTCTTGTACCAAGGTCTTAAATTGTTAAAATAATATTTTTATTATGAGGTCAGGGAAGGAGCATAGAGATCAATCATCGTATGTTAATTCATCAAACAAAAATCGCTTAAAAAATAAGTTCACAATGAAACAAAAAAAAAGTAATTTAATAACTTAACACAACATAAAAACCATATGAAGTTAATGTTGGCATGAAATAAAAACAACATAAAATAGTAGCTACTTAACTTTTAGTATTTACCAAGATACTTAAATATTCATATAAGTGAGCTTTTTTAGTAATTGTAGTAAAATATAATTTATAAGTAATTCTAAAAAACAAGACTTGTGCTTAGACAGATTGCGATTATCTCGCATAGACAGATCCGGATTCATTTTTTTTTATTTAAATGATTTTTGTGTTATATGAACAAGGTGAGTCAAAAAAAATACAAATATTTACCAAATGAAAATCAAGGTCAGTTTGACTAATGTCCGTAACTTTGAAACCAAAGAGATAAACTCATTCAAAGGGGAAACCAGTTTTACGGTCCTAACTTCCAACCTATCAACTCCAAATTTCTTGGACAACTTAAAAGTTTTATATCATTTGATTTAATGGTACTACAACAGAAAAAAATATTTTTAATGGGTTAGTTTAAAGGGATGGGTTGGATATTCTAACCCCTATTTTTTACCAATTTACCAAAATTGTTTAGGAGAAACACATTTTCATAATGTTTCCTATAAAAAAAGATATTCCTGTTTAAATGCGATAGAATGAATCGTTTTTGAATAATTTGAATTTTAAAATGTATTTGCAGTTTAGATATTTCGTTAACGTAACATGATTGCATAAACGAATCTTATACATAAATACTCAATAATTAAACTATAATATAAAACTACAACAAGTATTCAAAATGTCCTGTATTTGGTTCAATACATAGGGTTAGTCGTCGTCTCAGAGAAAACATAATTCGGTTTAAAATGTGGTTATTGTTCGTTAACGCTGTGCACTCATTTTCTACCCGCCTTCCTAATTCTACTAAATTATTAATTTCTGAATTGTAGGCATTCGACTTTAAATATCCCCACATAATAAAGTCCAGTGGATTTAAGTCTGGCGACCGAGAAGCTCAGTGAATGGGTGCATTTGCACCCCTGCCTATCCATCTGGCAGAAACATTTTGATGTAACCACATTCTGGAGCCCCGTCGTGCACGAATATAATTTCATTCTGCATTTGTATAGGTACGTCTAAAATTTTAAAGAACTGATTTCCAAAAAAATCTAAATATATATCGCAGTTCAAATTGCTCGGTAAAATAAAAAATACAAGGAATACAAGGACTTATTCGATGTCCAAACATTGATGTTATTAATGGTATTCTCGCGCAACCAAAGGATTTTCTTTAGCATATGGGAGTGAGCCCTTGTAAATATCGGTGAAAATAATTTTATTGAAAAAATGTGAGTCTCTTTGTTTTTTTTAACACTGCCTGGCAAAACTCGATTCTGGTTGGTAAATAGTCAAGAAGAAGTTCTTGAACTTTTCCAAAGTAAAAACCATACAAAGACTGTTAACGTAATACTCTAGTTATTGTAGATTGCCGACTGTTGGGTTTGGCTCAATATTAAGAATTTGTCCTTCAGCTTCTACTATTCTGGCAATTTGTGTCGTCCCTCATACCTCATACCTCATACCTCATACCTCATACCTCATACCTCATACCTCATACCTCATACCTCATACCTCATACCTCATACCTCATACCTCATACCTCATACCTCATACCTCATACCTCATACCTCATACCTCATACCTCATACCTCATACCTCATACCTCATACCTCATACCTCATACCTCATACCTCATACCTCATACCTCATACCTCATACCTCATACCTCATACCTCATACCTCATACCTCATACCTCATACCTCATACCTCATACCTCATACCTCATACCTCATACCTCATACCTCATACCTCATACCTCATACCTCATACCTCATACCTCATACCTCATACCTCATACCTCATACCTCATACCTCATACATCATACATCATACCTCATACCTCATACCTCATACCTCATACCTCATACCTCATACCTCATACCTCATACCTCATACCTCATACCTCATACCTCATACCTCATACCTCATACCTCATACCTCATACCTCATACCTCATACCTCATACCTCATACCTCATACCTCATACCTCATACCTCATACCTCATACCTCATACCTCATACCTCATACCTCATACCTCATACCTCATACCTCATACCTCATACCTCATACCTCATACCTCATACCTCATACCTCATACCTCATACCTCATACCTCATACCTCATACCTCATACCTCATACCTCATACCTCATACCTCATACCTCATACCTCATACCTCATACCTCATACCTCATACCTCATACCTCATACCTCATACCTCATACCTCATACCTCATACCTCATACCTCATACCTCATACCTCATACCTCATACCTCATACCTCATACCTCATACCTCATACCTCATACCTCATACCTCATACCTCATACCTCATACCTCATACCTCATACCTCATACCTCATACCTCATACCTCATACCTCATACCTCATACCTCATACCTCATACCTCATACCTCATACCTCATACCTCATACCTCATACCTCATACCTCATACCTCATACCTCATACCTCATACCTCATACCTCATACCTCATACCTCATACCTCATACCTCATACCTCATACCTCATACCTCATACCTCATACCTCATACCTCATACCTCATACCTCATACCTCATACCTCATACCTCATACCTCATACCTCATACCTCATACCTCATACCTCATACCTCATACCTCATACCTCATACCTCATACCTCATACCTCATACCTCATACCTCATACCTCATACCTCATACCTCATACCTCATACCTCATACCTCATACCTCATACCTCATACCTCATACCTCATACCTCATACCTCATACCTCATACCTCATACCTCATACCTCATACCTCATACCTCATACCTCATACCTCATACCTCATACCTCATACCTCATACCTCATACCTCATACCTCATACCTCATACCTCATACCTCATACCTCATACCTCATACCTCATACCTCATACCTCATACCTCATACCTCATACCTCATACCTCATACCTCATACCTCATACCTCATACCTCATACCTCATACCTCATACCTCATACCTCATACCTCATACCTCATACCTCATACCTCATACCTCATACCTCATACCTCATACCTCATACCTCATACCTCATACATCATACCTCATACCTCATACCTCATACCTCATACCTCATACCTCATACCTCATACCTCATACCTCATACCTCATACCTCATACCTCATACCTCATACCTCATACCTTATACCTCATACCTCATACCTCATACCTCATACCTCATACCTCATACTTCATACCTCATACATCATACCTCATACACCTCATCGATCATCCCCCATCCCTCATACATCATCCCTCATCCCTCATCCCGCATCCCGCGCCCCTCATCCCTCAATCCCTCATCCCTCATCCCTCATCCCTCATCCCGCATCCCTCATCCCTCATCCCTCATCCCTCATCCCTCATCCCTCATCCCTCATCCCTCATCCCTCATCCCTCATCCCTCGTCCCTCATCCCTCATCCCTCGTCCCTCGTCCCTTGTCCCTTATCCCTTATCCCTTATCCCTTATCCCTTATCCCTTATCCCTTATCCCTTATCCCTTATCCCTTATCCTTATCCCTTATCCCTTATCCCTTATCCCTTATCCCTTATCCCTTATCCCTTATCCCTTATCCCTTATCCCTTATCCTTATCCCTTATCCCTTATCCCTTATCCCTTATCCCTTATCCCTTATCCCTTATCCCTTATCCCTTATCCCTTATCCCTTATCCCTTATCCCTTATCCCTTATCCCTTATCCCTTATCCCTTATCCCTTATCCCTTATCCCTTATCCCTTATCCCTTATCCCTTATCCCTTATCCCTTATCCCTTATCCCTTATCCCTTATCCCTTATCCCTTATCCCTTATCCCTTATCCCTTATCCCTTATCCCTTATCCCTTATCCCTCATCCCTCATCCATCATCCCTCATCCCTCATCCATCATCCCTCATCCCCCATCCATCATCCATCATCCATCATCCATCATCCATCATCCCGCATCCCTCATCACTCATCCATCATCCCTTATCACTCATCCCTCATCCCTCATCCCTAATCCCTCATCCCTCATCCCTCATCCCTCATCCCTCATCCCTCATCCCTCATACCTCGTCCCTCGTCCCTCGTCCCTCGTCCCTCATCCCTCATCCCTCATCCCCTCATCCCCTCATCCCTCATCCCTCATCCCTCGTCCCTCATCCCTCATCCCTCATCCCTCATCCCTCATCCCCTCGTCCCTCATCCCTAATTTCTCATCCCTCATCCCTCACACGTCACCCCTCATTGATCAGCCCTCATCCCTCGTCCATCGTCCCTCATCCCTCGTCCATCGTCCCTCATCCATCATCCCTCGCCCCTTATATATCATCCATAATTCCCCATGCGTCATCCCTTTAAAGTTCAACTTTTATTCTTAATAGGAATGTGTATAGGAGCTGTATAGTCAATTATTAAGGCTAAAAAACTAAATACGATTTTTTATTATGTTACCATTTTATTTTAATTTTTTAATCTTAAAAATATTAGATAGTTAATAAAAAATCGATTTTAGAATTTAGTTTTTATGAAGATGCAATTTTTAATGTGAATGTACTTTCCAACTCGACAATAAAGCTCATTTTAGTTCATCTACACCAGCCTCTAACAGCTTCACAAAATGAATAAGGAAAGTAGGTACCTACCTACAAAACTATGATTTCATAAGTAGGTACCATTTAACAGATTTGTGCATAGAAAATTTTAAGAAAGCGACGAACTCGAATATGCTGTTCGAAAATAGTGCATCAATTAGTAAAATGAAAGGTGAATTTATACTTTCATTTTATTTTCTACTGACACAAAATTATTGACCTGTCAAGTATTTCTCTTGTATTTATCATATCATAACTTTATTGTTGATGTTTCATTAACTGGCAAATAAAGTAAGATGCATATAAGTGTTCGACACAGATACAAAGATATAATAATAGAATGATGTATGTTATGTTATACAGGGTGTTAGGATATTCGGCCGACGACGCTCTACCCCTCGTTATAATTGCTGAATTTTAATATAGGAACATGGGCCCTTAAAGAGCTTAGTTACCGAGATGCAGGATATTAAAAGTTTGAATTCAAAATTCATAATTTGCCATAAATCAAAATCAAAATGTAGGGAAATTTGACAGCACTTCACGAGGTTGTCGATATGACTATCATAATAGGTTCTTTCGTTCGTCCCATTGCACTGGTGTAGGAATGAACTAAACTGGTGGATATTTTCTTCACCAGCTATTTAGCAGGGGCCGTATTCTTGTAACTATGCGAGTAGGAGTGTAGGCGAGTACTCTCTTATTATTTGGCCAGAATCATATGAATGATGAAAGCAGTTTTGTCAGGCTACGATAATTATCGTATTTGTACGATATACGTTAAAGTTGAAAATTGCCCAGTTTTTGGAATTTCAAGTTTCCAACTTACGAGCATACATACTTTAATACATGTTTTAGTAATATTTTATTATATACGTACAATTGAAAATGTTTTTATTTACATGGTGATTCAGAAAGATGTAACGGTAGTGTTTTGCAAATCTCACTAATTCTACTGTGACGTGAGGGAAGCATATTTTCAAAAAGTACTTAATAAGGTATTTTATATTTTATAATTCAAATCGCTGTACTTATTAATTGATTTTTGGGAAAGTTAATACCATTAGAATATGTGTACCTCTAAGCTTTAAAATATACAAGGGGGCCTATTTGTTGGAAGATATTTTATTTTAATAAAAATACAAAAACACCACTAACACCTTGTATTCTAAAATTTCCCAAGTAAAATGTAACTATTTTCTCAGTATATGATAATTTAACACCGTTTTAAGAGATATAATTTTAAATCCGATATTATGACCAGTTTTCGAGATACAGGGCGTTAAAGTGGAGAATTGCTGATTTTAGTTATTTTTTCTTCCAACTAAAAAGCTAGATTGTCTTTATATAGAATATATAAGTTTAATATAAGTTTTAATGAGATTTCCATTTGGTTTAAAATATTTGTTACAGGGTGATTCACGAATATGGACATCTGACCAAAACTTATATTAAACTTAGATATGCTACATAAAGTCAATTTAGCTTTTCAGTTTAAAGAGAAAATAACTAAAATCAGCAGTTCTCCACTTTAATGCCCTGTATCTCGAATTTAAAATGTACATCTCATAAAAAGGTGGTAATAATAATATATACTAAAAAATGGTTACATTTTATCGCATAAATTTTAAAATACTACTGTACTAGTGTACTTTTCTTTAAATGGAATATCTTGGAACAAATGAATCGCTTATATATTTTGAAGCTTAGAGGTACATATATTTAAGTGGTATTACCTTTCCCAAAAATCAATTAATATGTACCTATAGGGTTATCAATTAATACATAAAAATAATTGTATGTTGCAGTTCTCTCTATAAAATATCCTGTATAAGAAATGTGTATTGTATAATGTTTTATTTTATAAAAATATGCTTCACTGACGTCATAAGAAAATAACCCTGTAACTAAAAATATTTTTAATTGTACATGGGTACTAATGTAATAATAAAACATATAGTAAACGTTTGTATGTAACAGAAATTGAATCTAACTTGTAATTTTGAAAATAAAAATTTCGAAAACTTAAGCAATTTTCACCCTGTATATAGAAAATCAGTCATAGGATTGGGTACAGCCTATTTGACACTTTTGGTTACTAGATTGAGTACAATAACATACCAAAGTTTCACAAAATTTAACCGGTCGTCACACATAAGGAAAGTGCGGGAATCCTTTGGGTAATGGATGTGTAAGTTTCACACTTACAGATGAAATGAAATTCACATCTTTAAAAATTTATAGACAAAAACAATTGGAAGATCAGAATCAGAAAGAATTACAAGAAGAAACAATTATTTTTGAAACAAGAAAATGTTAAGTGTTATTTTTTTATATGTTTATTTAATAAAATTATTATCAAATTACTTCAACCCTAACCACACACACTCTTAAATTAACCAGCCTTCGATAACGTCATACTAGTAAGGTCAGTTTGTACGATAAAATTATGAAAAAAACGATAATTTCTACACTATGGTACAGCAATTTGATTTTGGTCATTTGGCAACACTGGTGATGGAACACTCGTATAAGAGCACTCTCCTGAGTTTGAGAATAGGGTACCAGGAGTGAATTACACTCGACATGTGTATTATAAATAAGGAGGAAGTAAACTAGGTTAATAAGGTGATGTAATTGACACTGATGCACACTGCACTAACAGCGAACGAAAGAACCTAAAATATTTTCCTAAAAATATTTACAGTGTCACTGTTTTTAATATGACTTGGCAGTTTATTATATAATCTGAGGCCCATACAGTTTGGTGATCGAAAAGTAGTTCGTCACCTACTGAAAGATATCGAATAATTTTCGTTTTGTCTGATTTATGACTATTTTTGTTATTAAAGGTAAGTAGACATAACTCGTAAATTAAGAGGCACGGTAATGCTACAGTGTTTAACTGTTCAAAGGTTATTCTGCAAGAGATTCTATTTAAAAGACCAACCATGAAATGAATTATTCTCTTTTGAGAGATAAAAATATTTGAGGAGGACGTAGAAAATCCCAAAAATACACACCATAACCCAGTCTGCTCTCAACTTGGACATAACGAGCTGCACCAATAATTGATTTAAATGCAACATTTCTTTAAGATTTCTGAATTGATATGACGATGAATGTAATTTGAATATTAGTTGTTCCCAGTGAAATGTTTGTCAATGTGTACGCCCAAAAATGTTATATTGTCACTAATGGTCGATAACTAAGTGCCACTGTCATTTATTCCAAACTAGTAGGTTAATTCAGTAAAAGCTGAAGTGTAATTATCACTTAAAGTTTTCTCTGACTTACCTGACAAAATAAAAGATTGTCATCAGCATACATGGTAAAAAATACAAGTTCATGAATTTTATCTAAGTAAAATAAAAATTATAGTCACCAAAATGGTGCCCTGTTGAACACCAAAATTATTTTGCACCTGTTCCGATGAAATATTGTTTTTGATTAATTATAAAATTTTTAATCCAATTGAGGGCAATTCCTCTTATCCCATATATATTAAGTTTATTTAAACGAAACATTTAATTAACGCAGTCGAATGCCCGGCTGAGGTCACAAAATACTCCAATTGTACATTCACCTACTTCAATGTAATTTATTAATTTATTATAATATGAATGGACTACCGTAGTTGTTGATGTTTTATTTATAAAACCATGCTGATTATTAGAAAAGATATTATTTTGATAAGTAACAATATTCAAGTACTTTAAAAAAAGTTGACGGAAAGATAACAGGGCGATAGTTGTCTATTTCTTTGCGACAGTTTTTTTTTTTGAAATTTGCTGTTATTTTCCCAAGTTTCATATATATCTGGAAAAGAACCCGTAGCAAAAGAAAGATTAAAAAAAATACATGTGGCACTCGGGGACTGCCGCGGTAAAGCTATTGCATAGCATTTTTTATCAACTTATGCAATTATAATTATTTATTTATGCAGTATTTTTTTTATATTAATTCAAGTTTTTTCTTTGATATTAATTTAAGTTACAGCGTGGTGACCGATAAGAAAACAATTTTTTTTCTTTTATTGAATAAATGAGAAGTTAATATTGTTTAGAATATTTTTATTATCTTACAATACATGTAGGTTATTCAGAAATTTTTATCATTGAAACTATAGGTTTATGGTCACTGAAATAAGAAACATAAGTTTGAGACTTGATATCCTCTAAATATCTGGAAAATACCGCGTCAATGGTGGTCCCATATTTTGTTGTGGATTCTTGTGAATCATTATTCATTTTCAAATTCAATTTTTCCGAAAGAAAAGTTGTAAACCGCTCTCATTTTTTATCAGCGAAGTTGATGTTGAAATCGCCAGCTAAGATAAGTGGAAATTTATTACCATTTGTACCAAGTATTTTCGACCCTTCTTCAGTGTACTCCAGTAAAATGCTCTACCTCGTCCAATTTTGGATTCGGAGAAATGTAAATTGCTACCATGACTATGTGTAGGCTATTTCTAAGTTTGCATAAGCACGCACAAATATCTCCAACAAATGAGCGCCTAACATTAACATCGCCAACGTAAGCAATATACTGAAACGTTAGACGATGCAATGCTTTCAACGCCGCACCGCTGTGCCAGTAGGAGTGGGGGGGTGTTAGGTTTATTTTCGTTACGGAATTTCTTGATTCGGTCGCTGCGCTCAAAGCCCGCGATAAAAGCTTAAAATAGCTTAAAAAACAATGAATTTAGGAGAGCTACCAAAGCTGTTTTTGTTAAGAAATCCTGACGAAAAACTATTTTTTAATTTGCCCTTAAGTATTTCTAACAATTCATATTAATTATAGGGTTTTAGAAGAAATTAATTGCATGGTGAAATTATACTTTTTATGTATATATTATAATCGACTACATCGGGGTCAATTCCTTTAAATAATAGACCTAGGAGAACTAAAGAAATAAATATTGAAGTGATTACTAAGGGTAGCAGGGTTTTTAATCAAAATATTTTCATGCTGCAAAGATATTGTTACGCAGTTTTGGCATCAAAATTTATTTCATCTCAACTTCAACAAATATACAACTGATAACATTAACAAGTAACGTCTATCATAAAACTGAAACTCTGACGTCAGGTCGTCGACTTATACAGCTTGCTTGACCTTCTCGAACCTTCCTGAACTGTCATCTAGAATATTCTTGACGGGTAATGACATTTCTGGAGAATTTCTGGAACATTCCACTTCTTTTTCCATCTGTACGTTTCCTATGATAGCCGCAGGCTACTGCAGGGTGCTGAGTAACATTGCTCCCTCCTCTCTAGTTATTCGCCCCGAATAACTTGATTACTGGGATCTGGTTGGAGCCAACGGGGAGAATCTGAGCCACGGTATGGCGCTAACTTCTCAATGTGAACTATCTTGGGTTTACTTCTCGTTGACAACTAAATGCGGTAGATCAGGTCGTTGATTTTCTTGAGATGGTGTAGGGGCCTTCCCAGTTCCATTGCAGCTTCTGACAAAGTCTTTTTCGGCGCTTGGGATTGTACAGCCATACTGGATCACCTCTCTCCAAATGTGTCTCTGTAGCATGCATGTCGATTCTAGCTTTTGCTTTATCGCTATTAACTTTCAAACATTGACGAGCAAATTCGTATACCTTGTTATTGTTGTTCTAAATTGGTGTTTAAATTCTGTTGCTGCTCTTCTAAATGAGTTTTTAACTTATCTTGCTGTTGTTCTACATTAGTTTTTAAAAACTCTTATTGTAGTGCCAAAAGATCTACTCTATTGTTAAGCTGACCAACCTCTTTCTTGAAGGTATCCTGGATTTGTAGCAAATCGTTCATAATTTCAATCGCTTCTTTCCTGCGCCTCTCCTCCTTCTCCTCCTCTTCTTCCTTCCTACGCCTTTCCTTTTCCTCTTCTCGTCTTTCCCTTTCCTCCTCTCGCCTTACTCTCTCCTCCTCTTCTTCCTTCCTACGCCTTTCCTTTTCCTCCTCTTCTTCCTTCCTACGCCTTTTCTTTTCCTCTTCTCACCTTACTCTCCTCTTCCATCTTCAAAAACCATGCTGGTGGGCCTGAAGTATCCATTCCTGCTTCGTACTCAGTGGATCTAGTATTTACCATGAACTTTTACTTTGTATCCCACCGCTGTCACCAATGTTAACTCAACTCAACTTCAATAAATATACAACTGATAACATTAACAAGTAACGTCTATCATAAAACTGAAACTCTGACGTCAGGTCGTCGACTTATATAATATAGCTTGCTTGACCTTCTCGAACTGTCATCTAGAATATTCTTGACGGGTAATGACATTTCTGGACATTTCTGGACATTTCTGGACATTTCTGGACATTTCTGGAATATTCTTCTACTTCTTTTACTTGTACTTTTACTTATGACGACCGCAGCACACTGTAGAGCGATGAGTAACATTCCACATTCCACTGCAGGGTGCTGCGTAACAATATTTTGAGTTTGCTGTTAATTTTGACAATTATTCGGCAGGGCAGTTCTGGCAGGAGTTTCAAAATTGAAAATTTTATTTTGATAAAATTGCTTTTTTGTGTTTTTTACAAATGTTTTATGAGTACTCTTGTGAGCGTTTTAAATACGTGTTAATTCAGGGTGAATCTTTTTTAAAATGAATAGATCTTTAATATTTTGACTTGAAATTTGCACATTTAGGGAGATCCATTAATTTTGTTTTAGTTAGTTTTTTGGGAAAATTAATTTCAAAATGATAAAAGGATATTGTCGACAACGCTTAAAGAACTGTTAAAATTAAATTTATTATGAACATCAGACTAATTATTATTACTAACTTGATAATGAATTCTTGAATAGTTGATTCCGTAAATAATCTTTTTAAATTTTTATTATGGTATTGAGCCCCCCTTTACCTGACTCAAAATCTGATATCAACATTATGTGATCTGAAATAATACTATCAATAAAGCTTTATATCTCCATAATTTGTAAAAATTTGGTCAATTTTTGTAGCCAAATTCATTGAAAGTGGGACACCTTATGGTATGTTTTAAGATAAAACATTTTAAAACCTTCAATATTTTTAAAAATTCGTTACTTTTTTTATTGTACGAATCGGCATTAAAATCGCCACAAAAAAATATAATAGCACCAGATTTAAAAACTTTACTTAAGGAGGTCCTTTCGCCACCCCTTTTGCCACCAATGTTAAATAAAAAATATTAGATTATGAATAAACTTTATTTTTTTTTTTTTCTAATAGTTGAAGTCCTTATTTATCTAATAGTGAACTTTTAACTATTCCTTACCGTGCAAATTTTTGAGAATTTTTTTTTAATGTTAGTATTTGTACAGTGTCTTACGAGAAAGTAAGACCTCAACAAAAATTTTCGAATTATACTATTATTTATTGATTAGATGGAGTAGAAAACAAATAAAAATAAGATTTCTGAAATATTTAGGTTTTGTTTTTTACAATAAAATATATAGGTTACCGTGGAATTTATTGAGAAATTAATATTAAAAAAAAATTTCAAGTAACCTAGTTGAAAATTTTTTGTGATTTTTTAATATTAATTTCTCAATAAATTCCACGGTAACCTATATATTTTATTGTAAAAAACAAAACCTAAATATTTTAAAAACCTTATTTTTAGTTTTTTTCTACTCCATCTAATCAATAAATAATAGTAAACTTAATTATAATTCGAAAATTGTTGTTGAAGTCTTACTTTCTCGTAAGACACTGTACAAATACTCACATTTTTAAAAAAAAAATTCTCAAAAATTTGCACGGTAAGATATAGTTAAAAGTTCACTATTAGATAAATAAGGACTTCAACTATTAAAAAAAAATTAATTTTAGTCATAATCTAATATTTTTTATTTAACATTGGTGGCGAAAGGACCTCCTTAAAACATTATAAATATTTTTCAGAAAAACATCGTTATTTCCTGATGGCAACCTGTAGCAGCTCAAAATAATTATATAGCCTATCTCTAATTTACAGGCGATACCACAAATTTCAGAATCTTGCTCTTTACAAATTTTTTTGAAAACAATGGAGTTCATATGATTTATGCCAATTTTTTACTAAAATAGCTACACCTCCCATCTTTTTGTATTTTTGACAGTAACTACTTTGTAGATTAAAATTATTAAAGTGAAGTGAATTTTCAGAAAAATCCCTAAAGCATGTTTCAGTTAAACAAATAACACTAAGTAAAAAATGAAAGATTTTCTCCTATACACACTTTAAATATAAAATCTTTCATTTTCTCCTACTACTCAGTGTGTACACATCTACAAACCCTTTGAGATAAAACTAACATTAAATGTACATATTTCTATAGACAGATCGTTAAATTTACTCTGATGTAGAGATTGTGCACTAAGTGTAATTATGTTAGGGTTGAAGATTTGATTTATTCCTCTTTCTTCTTCCTTTGGTATATAAAACAGGTTATTATAACTCCTTGAGGCCACACTTTCAGATCCATAGCTGTTTTTAAATTATTATTTGCTCTTTTGATTTTAAATGAAGAGTAAATTGATGGTTGCTTTGACTGTATAGATTCACAAATTAATAACCTCTGGAAAAATAATTTTCAACATATCTTCCAGGAATTCTTCTGTAGTGTTTGTACTTAGTCTGCAGACATGCAAGTCAGCAAACTTTGGAACTCCTATTACATTTTTATTATGTGTATTGTTTCTTAAATAAAGAGGATAACTGTACTAAAATCGAGTTATCCTCTTTATTTAATTTATCAACTGATTTTGAATCCTTATTCAAAGAGATATAGTAATTGATCTTCTTTCTGGTATCCTCCAATAAATTATTATCGGGTAAATTAGGTTGTATTTTTTCGTTTGTTTTGGAATGTCCTTATTGTTTTATCATCAATATCTCTTTGATGTTTATGTTTTTTGTTAGGGTCACTATCCATAGTCGTTTTTCAGTGTTGAATTAAAAAAGTGATTAATAGATTTTGTTTTGACCCACTATATTTATTTTCGATCACAAATTGTCTTTGAACTAGCGTACTACTTCTTATTATTGGTATATTTGGTAGCAGAGTAGTAAATGGCGTTATATGTTCTTTTACTAGTTGTAACATTAATTTTATTTGTTCATGCAATGCCACAATTGTTAATTGTTGATTAAATATAACTAGTTCATTTTGTTTAATTATTGTTTTTAAATACCTTGTTTTCGTTGCTTGGGAATCTTCAGAAGAAGAATAATCACTTTTAACAAAATTGTCCAAATCATCACCTAACCTCTCGAGATTCTTTTCACAACACACCACTTTTTTTCGTCCAAATATTTAATATAGTGCGACAAAACTCCACATTTAACACATTTTAAGCAGCTTGGTAAATTTTTGAAAACGTTTACCAGATTTTTTATCCTGTTCTGAAGAATCACTATCTTTTGATGCCATTTTATTTAATGGCGATATACTGTTCTTATTCTCAAAGTGGTCTGAAGTAGATTACGAAGAAAAGAGAAAAACACAAAGTCTGTCAACTACTTCAAAAAAATGTATTAAACTTACTTTTTTTTTCTTTTAAATTAAAAGCCTTTTCTACCTTTCATAGAAAGTCGGTACCTATATATCGGCCACTCGGTATATAAAGCGTTATCTGTGAGAAAGTAAAAAAGACATTACTAACCATCAATTTCATTGAACCTTGTATGAATGGTAATCAAGATTGATTGAGCATTTCCTTTCAAATATTCAATTAAAGATTCTATAAGTACAGAACGTAATTTGCCATATTCTCGGTCAATATCTTCATTTTTTATTTAATTAAAAAGAACGGTAGCCTACAATAATCATACTTATTAGGAAAAAAATTATATATTTGTTATTATATCATTGATATTTAATGATAAAAAATTGGTAAAATTATCTTGAAATTCCATGAATAGGTAATATAGTAATATTGGTGTGGTTATTAAATTAGGGTCAAAAAAGATATAAAAATATGGAAAAGATTTGCGGAGAAAATTATACAAACCCAATAATATTTTATCATACAAATTTTGCTTATAGAGAAATATATTGCCAATTGATTTCTTTATGTAAAATTTTTTAATATTAGGCGCCATAAAGTTGGATCCATACAGTTTTTTTTTTAATATTAGGTTTGAAAATAAAATCATAGGGCAATCAGTAATACTGATTAAAAAACTTAAAATCCCTTATTTGGCTACTGACATTCGAATCAGACCTGGGGAAGTATTCTCGAGTCACGAATATAGATTCGCATGTGAGATTTATGATTTGTCTCACTTGGTTTTCGTTCAACAAAGTAAGACACATTGCAAAACACGTATGCGAATGTCGGTATTCGTGATTCGAGAATACTACCCCGGGGGTAGAATTCTCGAGTCTCGCATGAAAATTTTCAGTGAATGTAGTCGTGAAGTACCTGATTAAATTCCACTTAATCAGAATGTGGCACAAATCGCCGTTTCCTCATAAAATATTAATAATCTTTTAGGGGTGCTTTTTAACATATGACGCCGGGGTTTTAGAAAACCGCTATTTTTAGAAAAAGTAGTCCTCAAGTAACAAACAGATTAAATCCCAAATAACCAGAATATGGCAAAACATAAATTTCTCGTTAAAAAGTAATACCTATTTAGGGGTGCTTTTTAACCTATGACGCCGGGGTTTTAAAAAACCCCAAATAAAAGGTTACTCTAACTGTAAGGGATCGTTTAAAAATAATGTCGAAATATGGTAATATTTACGATGAAATAAAGATAATATTATACCAGTAATAATTACCCGACGACGAAAATAATTCTTCTTTGAATATATTAAAGCAACAAATGTCACTCAAAAGATCTAAATCAATTACGTCAATTTTCTTAAAAGCTCATTGAAGTAAATTTTGGAAGAATTTACAAACAGCCATTTATGTGTAACAATTATCTTACATATAAAAGAAAACTTCCTAAAACTGCATAATAGAAGCCACATCTTAATTCGGAGCTTCGTTAATATTTATCGATCCAGAATACACTAAGCCCAATATGATTTAACTACTATGGAGAAAATTTCAATTCTTCTTGGCAAGTAGATTTTCCTCTTTTCATTGTCTCGACTTCTTCAAAACGGGATCGTTCTCTTGTTCTTCCCTAAGTTTGACAGAGGCCCACTCATCGTTGACTACAGTTGTTCTTAGTACTCGACTTTCTTTGGATTCTGCTCTGTTGCAGTGAGAGCACTCTGCTGGACACGGTCTCCTAGAAAGAGAATCGGCATTTCTGTGGCTTATTCCGGCTCTATGTTTGATTTTAAAGTCGTACTCTTAAAGTCGTTCAATCCATATGGCGATTTGACCCTTAGGGTTTTTGAACTTCATCAACTACTTAATGATCGGCACGGATTAACAATTTTCTTCCATATAGGTATTACCAGGAGTTCTCTTCTCGTGACGCAGTAATTTCGCTTAGTTTTCGAGAGCACTTTACTAAAATAACCCAGTATTCTTTCTTTCCTCCCTTGAATCTGTGAAAGCACTCTTCCAATTCCCACATTACCGGCGTCAGTACCCAGAATAAAATCTTCCTCTGAAAGTGCATATCCTATTATTGGCGCTGTTGTTAAATGCTTCTCTAGTGTTTCAAAGATAGTTTTGCAGTCTTCGTTTCAGCAGAATTCTCTCGCTTCTTCTGTGATTCGTGTTAATGGCTTAGCAATATCTGCGAACTGCCTTATAAACCTTCGGTAGTAAATACAAAGTCCATGAAAACTTCTTATTTAATGTTTATCAGTTGGTTGTGGCCATTGTGTGATGGAAGCGACTTTCTCCTTATCTACAGCCACGCCATCCTTGCTGACTATATGACGTAGGTAATTGACTTTATTTTGAAATAGCTGGCATTTTTTAGGGTTTATCATGAATTGGGCAGCTTGAAGTCTTTTAAAAACCTATAAGTTCTTTAGATGTTCATCAAAGGTCTTCCCCAAGACTATAATGTCGTCTAAATACACCAGGCATGTTTTCCAGGGTAACCCTCTCAATACGTTTTCCATAAGTTTTTCAAATATCCCTTGGGCATTACATAGTCCAAATGGTATAACATTGAATTGCCATTATCCAGATCCGGTGGTAAAAGCTGTATTTTCTTTATCTACTGGGTCCATTTCCACCTGCCCGTATCCAGACTTCAAGTTTAAGATAGAGAATAGTTTACTTCCGGCCAATGAATTCAAGGTATCGTCGATTCGAGGCAGAGGGTAACTGTCTTTCTTGGTAACATTGTTCCACTGACGGTAATCCACACAGAACCTCATAGTTCCATCTTTTTTATGGACCAGGACTACCGGAGAGACCCATGGGCTGGTAGGAGATTCTATCACCCTGTCTTTCTTCATTTTCTGAACAATCTTTTCAGCTTCCTCTCTCTTGGCCTTTGGTAATCTTCGAGCTGATTTACGAATCGACCTGGCGTCACCAGTGTCAATCTTGTGTTTTACAACAGAAGTTCTTCCTGTTGTTCCTCCTTTTGGTACAAAATTTTCATATATAAGACGAACTGGAATCTCTTTAGCAATCATGACCATCCCCTTTATAATCAGAATTCCTTGTAAAACTTCTTCATCGTGGTTCCAAGGTTCCATCATTACAGGTGTTCTTTCTTCCATAGTTTCTTGAAGCCGTGCTACTATAATGACCACTTCTGTCAGGTACCACCGTATCTTCATGTACAGCAACTGGCACGGTACTGTCCCCATATGGATGTTGGAATACCTTTTTGGCACCAATGTAACGTCTGTTTAATTTATTTATAGTTTATTTAAGACACTTTATTTACAATTTATGTATAACGTACTAATTTATTTATATAATACACTATTATAACTTCTAATTTATTTATTACAACTTATCTTTACTGTCCAACACTTCATTTGAATCTCCCCGTCCGTCGCGCTATTTATATAAAGCCATCTCTGTACTAGAATACTCTCGGCTTTCCACAATGATCGAGAACTGCCTCTCTATGACTCATACGCTGCAAAGGAATCACTCCGGTAGTTTCTCGAAGCGGTACGTTTGTCTCTATATGGCCAGCGCTAAATTTCATACCGCGGACAAGGAGTAAACAAGGAATAGAGACGGCTTTCGCTTTACAATAAATTAATTAATTAATCTTTTGATGCAGCTTACTTTAGAATTAACTAAATTGGGCTTAGATAAATTATAACTATATAAACTGAAATGTCCATTTATTTTTCAAAGAAAATGCAGCCATCAGCCAGCCCTGCGAGTTTAGAAGAATACTTTTTTATTCGCGGATGCAAAACTGCAGAACGTATATTTGTTACGTAGTTGCTAACTAGAGGCAGTACCTGTCGGGTAACTTTATTTTGTCTCTTTTTGGGAGGACTTCTCTCTTCCTTGCACGGTCTTAAAGTGAATCTAACAATACGCAAGCCTTCTAGAAATATTAAAACAATAAAAAAAATTCATAATCCCTTCTCTATGTTTAAAGCCAACATTGCGCAGTACAATCCATAAAAAACAAGCCATTATATAGTACTATAACCAGAAAATTATATTAACCTACTAATACAATAATAAAAAATCGCTAATAGAGCCTAATAGAGGACATGCCAAACAACTTCTTCCGATCATTTACTGCGAAAATTAGAAAGCTCCGTAATAGCTGTAGATAGAAAGATATCACGACTATATACCTACTTGAAGTTATGTTTCTTATATGCGTGACACGAGTTTATTAAAAATCATAATGTAATTATATTTCACTTTGAAATTTGAATCATATGCAATTTAAGACGCTACTTGAAAGCAGTATTTGTTTAGAAACTGGAATTTCTAATGCATTTAACGATTGATAGAAAAAGTGATGAAAAATATAAAAATTTCAAAGCGTACATATGTCCAACCGTTGAAAAAAACTATTACCGTGCAAGATGACATAATAATAAAATATCGAAATATGCAATTATGCAGGAGGTTCTGTATCTGTCACATGTGGAGAGTACTGAATGATTACGAAATGCAAGTCATTGTTTTTAAAAAGGAAGATAAATAATTAAAAATTATATACCAATATTTATCATTATTATATTATGTATCTTATATATCTTTAAACATGTAAACATCAGATTTCTGAGAGACAGCATAGTTTCTATAAGGAAAGATCTACTATAACAAATTTATTGCGTATTACGTATTTTTCACAAAATTTAATAACTTTTTTTAAAAGAGAGACACCAAACTATCGAGGAAAAAAGACTAGAGAGAAAACCACCTCCCGAGGAAAAAAAGACAAAACTACCTCTTGAGAAATAAAGACTGAGAGAAGCCAAACTCTAAAGAAGAAAAGAATCGAGAGAAACCCAACTCTCGAGAAAAAAATAATCGTAAAAAATGACCTCTCTAGGAAAAAATACTCGAGAGAAAACCACCTCTCAAGGAAATAAGACTCGAGAGAAAACTATCTCTTAAGGAAAAAACTCGAGAGAACCCAAACTCTAGGAAAAAAATTGGAAAAATGCCTAATATGTAAAAACTAAGAGCGATAAAAAATTTAAACTAGAACTATGGGAAAGAGTCTAAAATTTTATACAATATAGATTATTCTGAACATCGATTTAGAAGAAAATGTAATTTTAATTTAAGGGAAATCATAAAAAGCAAGTGAAAGTTTTGAAAAATGCCAATTATGTAGACTAGATATACAAAATTGAAACTAGAACTAGAAATTTAATACAGTATAGACTATAGAGTGTATTCTTAATATCGAAAGTTATGTCCACAATCGGAAAAATTCATATTGAATCGTTTTACACTTTTAGTTTATTAAAGATAATTAGATTTTTAGATACGATGTGGCGTAAGAGAATTTTTCTTCAGGCACTAGTAAAATATTGATATGGAAAAATGTGATGTCATCAAAATTTATTAACTATCCTAGGGTGGTGAATTTGACAAAAATCTAAATTTATGTTAAAAAAGTCAAGATGTAAATATATTTTGTTGGAATTGTCAAAAAATTTTAGAGATTACCGAAGGGAATTTTGAATTGTCAGAAAGGAATTTTAAATCCTAATAATTAGAAGGTATAGAAGGATTATTGTACAGTTTGAATTGAATATTGTTGAGTTGGAGGAAATAAAGAAAATCAAGTAAAACAAGGTGTAATAAATTTTATTTAATGACAAGATAAGGGTAAATCGAACAACATAAAAGAGAATTAAAAGGGACTGAGGAAGCCGGGTACAAAAGCTGAGTGAGAGCCAAGCAGCAAAGAAAAAGGTACAGGGATAAGCACCAGTTAAATTAGATAAAGCTGGTAAAAGGAGGTCCTTTCGCCACACCTCTCGCCTCCAATGTTAAAAAAAAAGTTATTAGATTATGACTAAAATTAATTTTATTCTAATAGTTGAAGTCCTTATTTATCTAATACTGAACTTTTAACTATACTTTACCTTGCAAATTTTTGAGAATTTTTTTTTATGTATTTGTACAGTGCCTCACGATAAAGTAAGTCCTCAACAACAATTCTCGAATTACACTATTATTTATTGATTAGATGGAGTAGAAAAAAACTAAAAATAAGGTTTTTGAAATATTTAGATTTTGTTTTATACAATAAAATACATATAGTAAACCGTGGAACTTATTGAGAAATTAATATTAAAAAATCACAAAAAAAATTTCAAGTGACCTAGTTGAAAATTTTTTCTGATTTTTTAATAATAATTTCTCAATAAATTCCACGGTAACCTATAAAACAAAACCTAAATATTTCAAAAACCTTATTTTTAGTTTTTTTCTACTCCATCTAATCAATAAATAATAGTAAAATTAATTATAATTCGAAAATTGTTGTTGAAGTCTTACTTTCTCATAAGACACTGTACAAACACACACATTTTAAAAAAAAAAAATCTCAAAAATTTGCACGGTAAGGTATAGTTAAAAATTCACTATTAGATAAATAAGGACATCTACTATTAGAAAAAAATTAATTTTAGTCATAATCTAATATTTTTTATTTAACATTGGTGGCGAAAGGACCTCCTTAGCTACTTTATGTTGGTGAGATCAAAATAAGTCGATTGAGCCAAAACCTAATCCTACCATAAATTACATCTTTTTTTTGAGGACCTTTCCTGTTCCCTCAGAGCTGTATTCATTTGTAGCATTTTTTGTCTCTTGCAAAAAAAAGTAAAAAATTTTATTGACTGAGGGTTAGTGGCTTAAAATTTATAAAAAAACTAAGTTAGCGATAATAACTAACGCAACCCAAACACTGTCACTTTTAACGTTATAACAATAAAAAAATCATCCATAGGTATCGACTGAAAAATTATAATTCAAACAGATGATTAGAGACTTTAAATTTTCAAGAAAACTAAGTTGGCGGTTGTCAACGTTACTAATAAAAATTTGATAATTTTGACAGATATGGTATAGAACTGTAAAAATTGTCGATACTGTACTCATTTTATGTATTGCATTTTCTTGTTTTGCTTGTTTACACTTTTGAATAAGATAACATCAACTTGTCATAAAATTTTCAAATGCTTTTCTCTTAAAAATGGTGCGTCCTAGCAAGATGCAACAAAAGTAGCTTTATTATAAAGAAAACACTGGTTTTTCAAATTTTAGAGTCAAAAATGTTAAAAACTGTCAACAAAAAAAACTTTACCTTAAGCCTCCCCTAATTTACCCACCTATGAGGATGAGCATAGTCCATTACGTAGAGCGTAAAAAGTTAAGCATTTGTACCAAATTTCACTTAGTTATCTTAATAGTTTAGAAAATATTTATAAAAATGTGTCATCAGGACTTTACTTTTAACACCCTGTATCTGAGAAAAGAAACGTTTTCGGACCTATGTTTGTATAAACTTTTACTCCTATTTTAGGATTTAGATTACGCTGTTCAAACATAACCGTCTTATTTCGGGACACCCTGTATACAGGGTGTTCATTTTTGCCTGGCATATTTTTTAAATAAAACAACATGTATTTTATTTAAATTTTAGAATGGTTTGGTAATACTGTATTCAATCCTAGAATGTTTAAAAAAAAATTGCAGGGTTGCCAAGCAATTAATTTTTTATAAAATTAGAGAATGATGCAGACCCCAAATTAAATTATCATAATTTAGGTAGGACTATATTAATTTCAAAATTGTTTAACATACAGACTTACAGCACATTTAGAAAGACAACGAATAGTGGTGACAGTTGCCTATCCAACGATACCAACACATATACAAGCTGTCTCACCAGTGCGTAATTAATCGATAGTTGTTTTATTATTAGAAATACGAAAAAAAAAATTAATAAAAAAGTTTTATGACCATATTTAAAACACAGTGTCTAGGTACACGTTAACTTGTACGCAATTCAAAAAGTTATATACACGCGAAACGTTTTGTTAGAATAGGTGAGCTGTGTGCAGGCCGTTGGTGTTAATGCTGGTCGGCGTAGCTAGGTATGGATTAAATTTTTTTGTGATGGCGAAGCCGCCACCCTACGATTAGTCGTTACTTCGTTTTCTTGTTGTCATGGCATTATTATTATTTGTTAATGTATGTGAAATTTGCTTCTAAGGTTTATAAAATACTACTGCTAGTCACGGCGTAAATGAAAAGAAACAAGACGCATTCACACAAACACCTCCCACCACAGCAATATGATGTTTCGTGTGTATACAACAGAGACAACAGAGACGTGTAACTTAATAGGAAAATATGTTCGGTGGTCCATTTAAATTACATATATGACCCTCTTTTTCTTTTACATTGATCTTTACATATGTCTATCTCTCTCCAATAAAACTAACACCATTTTCAGAGGGCGCTGGTGTTGCTGGTTTTTTGACGTAGAAATATCGATTAAAAGTATTAAAACTGACAATGTTATGAATGTTGTTATGAACATGTGCATTTTATTAAAATTAATTTAATTTGGGCCCCGTATATTTCTTTTAGTCTCATTTTGTTGTTTAATTAATTTTCTTTGGGGGGGAATGTTTATTTTTGCATATTATTTTTTGCATGAAGCAATTTCTGGAACCAAACTCGCGTTTTTGTACACATTTCTTTCTAGAGGTAAGTAATTTCCAATTTATTAAGAAAACCATTGTATAATGTGTGTGTTTAATAATATATTACACAATGACTATAATTATTTTAGGTGAATTGGAAAAGAGATCCATTGTTACAGCTACTTGTGTTCATTAAGTAGGTAGATGAATGTCTGGACAGCTTTAATGGCAGCACAAAGTTCCTATCTACTAGAAAAGTAAAATGTATGCTGAGTAAAAAATCTGCACATGTAGTATTGGCAAAGGACTTTTGAAGTGATTAGAGATTAGCTATTTCTTACATACACCTACCTCTAACAGCCACTCTAAAGGAAGAAAAATAAATTGAATCACAAAAGGGCAGAATTTTAAATCAGGATGCATTGGAAAATAAATTTGGGGACATCAGGTCGGTTTTGGATTTTATAGAGAGATCAATCTCAAGAAAAGTTCATTTATCCTGCAGAACAACCAGTAGTTTAAGTAGGATTTGCTATAACTTTATTAGAAATTTTCTTTGATAATAAATTGTAATATAGGTACCAATTATTGTTTCAAATGAAATTGAAAAAGAGTTAAATATGAAATTAGATTTTTCATTAGTAAAATGTTATATTCATTCGAACATTGTAAGGTAATCTATAATTAAGGGATATATGGAAAATAGGTATACCCTGGTGGTGTAAGAGAAAGGTAAGGGGCAATGACAAAAAAATTACAAACATGTATTTATCTTTAAATAGTGTTTATTATTAATAATATTATTTGCTATGTTTGAAAAGTACCTCCTGCTTCCGAACAGATCGAATAGATTAGACTACTAGTTGGAGAAGGTCCACCTAGTAACCAAATTAGGAGACTAGGAAAACTTTTACATGACTGGGGACACAACAGGAATGCACACACACAAGATACACAAACGAAATAACAGGGGTAAGCCTTCAGCAACGTCCTGTTTAAATGATGATAGTATGTCATCCTTCATTCCCTTTTAGAAGGCATGGCATATAAATATATTGATCTTGATTACTATAAGAGGAGTTAGCAGGTTTCGATCCAGTTTACAGGATGGGAACTTACTTGACTCGGGCCTTATACATTTGTGTTGAGTGTATGTGTGTTTCGTTTCCATGGTTTCTATTAAAATAAACAGTCATAACATATCCATACCTTCTTGCCAGACTAATATAAGTGACATTTGTTCAAATGGCACTTATGATAGTCTGGCAAAAAGGTATCGATACTATACTTTATAAAATATCTGTTACATTAGTTTTTAAATATATTATGAATATATAACAACTGTTACTTTCGTTGTAATTTGTCACAAAATGATAGGAGGTACTTTCTAAACGAAGCAATTGTAGTTTGTTTTTCTGTACCTTACAAAAATATAATTTATAGAAAAAGAGTTTGGTGTATTATTTTTCCAAGTTTAAATATTTAATAATCAATAGAATTTTCAAGTTTTTTTTTAGCGAAATTTACAAGAGTAATAAAAACTATGTTCACTGTTTATATTAAACTGATTAAAACTTCCTTTATTAAAATGATTATTTATGTGATAAAAATTTGATGTTATTGGAAGCTTTTATATTTTTTTAATATACAGTGAAACAATCGTTTTTGTTTCTCCTGTAAATTTGTATAGAAAAACTTTATTTCTGAATCCATGTTTGAATTTCCCGCCCTAAAGCATTTTTAATTTTCCCGCTATTTACAAGTGGCGCCATCATAGACTGGTTGTGGTTACAATCGCCCAAATAACTTTTACCGAGCAAAAAAATACATTGAGTTACACGTCTCGCTGGATTGTCTCTGGTATATAATTTTTTGATTTGTGTACACTTCAGCGTGTACCTAGCAACAGCATATTTAAAAATCATTCCTAAATACACAGGCTGGCTCATAAACAAGGTGTTGACTAAACCTTTACCTTTTTAAAGCAATACACTCTGCAGGTAGTTGATTGTTTTCACGTTGTCAAATAATTTTATATATTGACAAACCCCTTATACGATATGATAATTTGATATTAGATGATTAAATTTTAGGTTTTTGAGATATTTGCACTCAAATGTGGATACTCTTTATTTTAATATATTTTGAAATTCAAAATTTTTTTATAATAAATTTTTAAGAATAGTACATTATTTATTTAAAAAACAAATTTAAATTTTTTTGTCCAAATAACTTTTTGGATAGTGACGTAAAATTTAGTAGGGTTGGTCACTGGAAAAGTTAATTTGGGTAACTAATTTGTTTGATGATAGGTGGATAATATGACACCAAATTAAAGTAATTATTTATTCGTCTATGGCCGACTCAAAACAAATTGCCTTAATAATTGATCATATATATGCATTATGCGAATGTGAAACCCAAACCAATTTGATGAGCTAGTTTACAAAAAGCGGTTATTATAATTTATTTTTGTTAACATGTTTTTTTTATATTTAATATTGTTTACGTTTATAATATACGTGTTAAACATTTTTTTCATGTCCATTTCATGAGTTGGTGAAAAACTCAATTTACTAAAATATTAGAGGTTCTTTCGTTCGCTATTGGTGCAGTGTACACCAGTGTCAATTATACCACCTTATTTACCTAGTTTTCTTCTCTCCTTATTTTTTATACAAATATCGAGTATAATAATTCACTCCTGCTAAATAACTGGTGGAGAAAATATGCACCAGTTGATCCCACATCACCGACAGGAAGGTATAGCAGGTTTTACACCGGGCCAAACGAAAGGTTTGGTGTAGTTCATTTCTACACCAGTGGGACGAACGAATAAACCTTTTAACAAGGTATTATTTTACCTCATCTTGGCATAAAATTATTACTGGAAATCTTGAAGAAATTATTACGATCATTTATTAATTTTAAGAATAATTTAATTTGGAAAAATGTAGCAGATTCACAAATATTCCAAAGTGTATCTCAAGGCTAAGTACGGAACAAATATCTATTAAAACCAACTAATTATTAAAAATACATCTATTATATTATTAAAAAAAAATTAATTACATGTCCACTGCATCTTGTTAAAGTGGCAACATGTGTCTTAATAACTTTAACTACTTCCCCATAGGTGCAAAGTAATGATTTTACGTTTTAATTATTTGTATACTTATTTCAATTTAATTAGTTTGTTTTTATTTAACACGATAATTTTATAGTAAGTAAATACAAATAAAAATTAACTACTAAAAAAATTAAGCAAAATCAATTTTAATAAAAAATTTCCTACCTATTATTTAAAAGTAGTATTTTTAAGTAATAAAGTGTTCATCAATATCTCTGCTCCACTTTGCTGGTTGCTCCATTTCATTTCCCTTGATTATCACTGCTAACAGTACCCCACCATGTTTTCTTGGTCTTCTGTTTTTTATAGTAGAATCCAAATGTAAAATATATTAAATAAAAAAGAAATATTTTCCTAGTGTTCTAATTAAAATTAAAAAAAAAATTAACCAATTTACCTAACTTCTGCGGCCTGGAGTTATCGCGGGTTGCTTGGTAAAAAAAATATAAAAATTTTAAAAATCTTAACTGATTTACCTAACCTGTGCGGCATGGAGTCATCAAAGGTTGCTTCGCAAAAACAGTATACATAAAAGAGGAAAAATTAAAAATCCCTGAAGTTATCGAGCTACATTTTGTCGAATAAAACAATTTTTGTTTTGATCGGCAAACCACTCTTCAATGCAAATATGACTTCAACAATTGATGAAACTGGTTATAAATCCGAAGAATAGGGAGGATATTCAACCAATTCAAAATCAATTTAGTATTATTTTTGCATTGCAATCAACGACTTGTGAGCAAAAAAAAAACATATTTTTTAAGTTTTCCGCAGTTCTTTCCCACAATTTTCTTACGTAATCTAATTAGCAGCTTAGTATAATAATATAGTTTTACCCTTTTCCAAATGAAGGGTAGATGGAGAAAGCCAGGAATGTCCATTTTTTGGCAAATGGAGATTACTCTGTCATTTGGTATCAAATGGTACATAGTATTAAACTTGGCCTAAACAGTTCTGCAGAAAACAGGGATAGTTCCAATATATTAACGTATTTAGAAATGCCGTAAACGGAGAAAACGAGGAATGTCCGTGCTAAGCCGTAATAAACAGGAAATGTCCATTCTTAGTTAATTTTTCTTCTTTTGTTTTATGCGAATGTCAGTCACCGAACTGAACTCAATACGATAGGTTGTGCTGTGTTTATTTCGAGTTAAAATGGGTGACATAAAGTTTAGTAGAATGTACGAGGTATTAAAAAATATCCGATTACATTCGCATGAGTTCGGAGTGTTTTGTAATTCTAAATGGCTCAAGTACATTGAAAAAGTTAGTTCAAACAGTAAAAGGGCTATTTTAAATAATTTTAACAGTCTGGGTTCCCACAACGAACAAAATTCCTATTTATGCTCATTGATATCGGTTACAACTGTATAACTTACTTGAAGACGGACCAAGTTAAGAATTGAATAAAACAGGAATTGTTTCCAGCTTTAAATTCATCTTTCCCGGCGCAATTTATAACAAAATCATAATTTATAATGTTTCTAATATATTTTAGTGTTTTTGTTAATTTAATCAACTTAACCGTTCATATTTATGAGTTTTGAATCCAAATTTCCATTGCTTCAAGGTTTGTTGAAAACCTGCATAAAAAAATTGCTAATAATATTCTACAATATATTTGTACCGCCTATGTTGTTTATTAACTTTCCTTTGAAACGTGGAACTTCTTCAAATGTATGTTTTAGGGCAAACAAAACATTGAAAAGTAATTTTTGACTTTCAACTAATAAAATTCGTTAAAAAACACACTTCTTTAAAAATATGCTCTGAGAATATAAAATCACACAAAATGTACAAAAAACTGACAATTACAAAGTGCTTGTTAATTGTTGGGACTAATTTCTGCTACAGCCATTTAAAATAGACGAATCACATTAAAGCACCAGGAGAAATAGAAAGAAATACAAAAAAATGGTCGATACTGGCTTTAAACAAATCCAAATTTATTTATCTATATTTCATTTGTTTATATGAGAAACCGCCACACAAAAAATGATACTTTACGACACGACAATAAAAACCGGTAAAACAATAATGGAAATATTACAACATGGAAGATGTGAAAATCAAATTCTAAACATTAGTGCAGAGTGATGTGGATATTCGCATTAAAATCTGCCGGATTTGTCAAACTCAAAAAGAATATTTTGAGAATAAAGCGATTTACATAACGTAATTTATTTTATTTTACATTTTCCGCAAATGTAAAATGTTTATAGGCGCCGGAACTCAAAAATTACTTTGGGTGCCCGGCCCCTATGCGGGAAATGGGAGCTCCCCCCCCCCCCCCCTTCACACAACACTTAGTGTCACCACCGGTTTTAAAAGCACTTTAAAAGCCATTTTAATGCGTTAACTTTATGAACATTTTCTTGTCCAATGTCGAATTGCTGGTGTTTTTAGGATTGAAGCCGCAGACGGGAGTATCAACAATTGGTATGCTTGAGGCTTCCACCTTAATCGGGATATCTGGTCTCTGGCCTCTGGCAAACCTATATGCTCGGTGCAGCCATTACTGGTATTTAGTGGTGTCGCGGTGTTAGAGTACCAATGAAATAAGTAGAAACACAATATAAAACATTTATTAACTATCATTCCACCTTAATCGGGATATCTGGTCTCTGGCCTCTGGCAACCCTATATGTTCGGTGCAGCCATTACTGGTATTTAGTGGTGCTGCGGTGCTAGAGTACCAATGAAATAAGTAGAAACACAATATAAAACATTTATTAACCATCATGAATTTAGAAGATTTTTGATGATTTATTAATATACACATACTGGAGTATTGTATATATACAGGGTGGCCATTTGAATACGAAACAGAGCCAATTTTGGGCACCTCAGGTTATTTACAAAAAATCGCTCGGACCCGTCAATTTTTGATTTTAGGGGGAAATATTTTTTTGTCAGTTTCACCCCCTAAACGGAAACCCTTTAGCGAAGGTGAAACTTATCCCTAAAATCTTATTTTGAAGGTATTTTTACCTAGATTATAATCCCCGAGTTTTAAATCGCTAGTTTCATCAATTATCCGTTGTCGCAGATTTTCCAGTGATGTTGGCTGGGTGGCATAAATTTTAAGTTTTAAGTAGCCCCATAAAAAAATATAACGGGGTTAGATCCGGAGACCGTGGGGGACACTCAATACTTAGTCTTCTTCCGATCCATTGACCTAGAAACGTTTGATCCAAATACTGACAAACAGTCAGTACAAAACGGGGTGGCGCACCGTCTTGCTGGAATATTAAGTTGTTTGCTATATACTGATCGTCATTCTTAATCAACTCTAGTAATGCTGAATGAATGTCGTTTTCTAATAATTCCAGATACATTTCTGCGGTTAGAGTTCCAGGTAAAAATAGGTGCCAATTATACGGTTCCCAAAAATTCCAGTTCAAACGTTCAGTTTTTCCGGATTTTGCTTATGCAGTTCATGAAATATTCTGAGATTTGAATTGGAGCAATAACGACAGTTGTAACGATTTAGTGAAAAAATGTATATGTCAGAAAAACACACGTTGAAAAGATGTATTTTTTTAGGGATGATGCTTGTGTTTTTTCAATATCTTTTAAATGCTACTTCTCTTAATACCAGATGTTATCGCCAACTGTCTTGTGCTCAATGTGGGTTCTTGAACAACATGCCCTAAAATCGCCACCTCTATACCATTTGCTACAGCATTTTCCATTTCACGTTATTTGTTAGTAACTGACCTTGTTGCCCAAAATTTTGAAACTAACTCCAAAATATACTTGCGATGGACTTGTCGATTTTGATTGTTAAACAGTTGGGCAATTCTATTAGCACATCCAATGTTCGCAAAAAAAGTGAAATTATTTGCACCCTCTCAGCAATTGAGTAAACCATTATCACTGATATGTCACTTTTATGCCGACTCTATAACAAAATAAACTACACCTTACTACTTTACGGCGACCAGAAAATGTCATCTGATAACAATAAAACTAGAATTGTTACAAAAATTTCTTTTTTTTAATAACAATGTAAAGATTATGTTAAACCGGTTTTGTACTTTTGGGCTACGTAGATAGTAGCGATGTAAAACTCGGGGGTTATAATCTAGGTAAAAATACCTTTAAAATAAGATATCATTCGACCCCTCTTTGCATTTAAAATTTTAGGGTTGAGTCTCATCCTCGCTGGAGGGTTTCCGTTCAGGGGGTAAAACTAACAAAAAAATGTTGCGAGCACTACTAGAGAGCTGTTTCTGACTACAAATAAACGTTCCTTTTTAATGGTGCTTGATCTGGAGCAATTTCCAAATGTTCTCCCCTCAAGCATTTGCTCGCTAGCATATGTACAGAGCTCTTGTCTTGTTAATTGTAGACCGTTATTAGTCGTTCTTTTTTGAAGTCATAGGGTTTTATACAACAACAATAATAAACCTTTAAGTTCAAGTTCAACGCGTTGTCAATGACAACTGGCGGCGACTTTTTATCACAAAAAATACAGCTCCGAACAATTATAATTTCAGAAATTGTTTTTAAAAATGGGTACAGAGTACGGTTAAGAATGGTGGAAAGTCTATAGTTTGTTTTACTTTTAATGCATATTATTTAAATAAGTGATATTTAACAAATATTTAAAAGTTATGAACTTTCCACCATTTTTTATAGTATTTAAAAGCTAAAACGCAAAATACACTCTTTTATTTGTATCCTAATTATTTAAAGAAACTTTTGTTAAGATTTAAAAATGTACTGTCGATGAGGTGGAGCCAATTTGCAACCGTGCTAATTCGAAACATACGTTTTAATAAACTCATCGTGTTACATATTTGTTAAAATTAAGAGATAGAAATTTAAAGTGACGTCTTGTATTACTTCGAATGAAAAATCGTCTACTATCCCAAAAAAAAAATTAAGCTGAGTCTTAAGAAGAAAGCTGCATTAGGATTATTGCAATGTGCAGCGTCTCAGCACACAACTCTGACAGCCAATGAGGCACCCTGTCCCTCTATGAACTTGGGCTACGACAGCTTCTTCATTTCACTTATTGGCATTTTTTGTCCACGTTGTACTATGGGTGCTTCGCACCCAGTTTAAAATTGCTCTGGCTGCTTGCGCACCCAGAGCCCCGGGGGTTCGGCGCCTATGGCAGTGTTCCTTATACAGGGTAGCTGTTAAAGATGGAACCAAACCTATAGTGCTTAAACGGTTCAATATACAAAACCCAAAATTTCAACTAAATATATTTGCGCATATTTTAGCCCAAAAATTATTTTTTTTTATAATTACAAAATTTTAAGCATGGCCGCCATCTTGATTTTTTAAATAGCAACATAGGTCATGTGATATACCATTTGAAAGGGTTTAACATCCTGATTACAAAAATGTATCACACATGGGGTCTAACACAACAGAAAGGATATTATTAATAGGGAGCGTAGTAGGCTGTGCATTTGTGTTTAGACCCCATGTGTGGTACATTTTTGTAATCAGGATGTTAAACCCTTTTAAATGGTATATCACATGACCTATGTTGCTATTTAAAAAATCCAGATGTCGGCCATGCTTAAAATTTTGTAATTATAAAAAAAATAGTTTTTGGGCTAAAATATGCGCAAATACATTTAGTTGAAATTCTGAAATTTTGGGTTTTGTATGTTGAACCGTTTAAGCACTATAGATTTGGTTCCATCTTTAACAGCTACCCTGTATATTCAATTTTGTTTATCATATAACTTTATTATTTTGGACAATTTTGGAAATCCCAGTATTTTAAAATTACCCCTACCGAGTAGGATTCGAATCTTATATTCAAATTAACAACTCGGAAACTGGACATATAATGTCCGGATAGCAAAGTTCGTAAAGACAATGTGTGTAAAACAAGAATAGGTGGGTTCGAATCACAGCCGGTCACAAATTTTTATCAATTTTTAATTAACCTTGTTCTCTCTTTGGAATTCAAAAATAGTATTATTTCGTGGACGTATTTTTGAAATGTATGTTTGGAGACTTCAAAAGGAATTTATATACATTTGTTTTCGCATCATTAACCGATAATTTGTCGGAACTTTTGACCGATTTTCTCTCAATTATTTTGGAGTTTGTACTAATGACTCGATACAATCAAAAATGATTGAACAATACATCATTACGAGAAATTTTCAAAATGACCATTGTTGAATATAGGTATAAAAAGAAATATTTGTTTAATACCCAACACCATGATATTAGAAGCAATAGAAAGAAAAAGTTTGTGATTTACTTAATTATAGTAATTAAATAAAAAGCATAGACAGTTTATGTATCTAGTGGTTTTTGATGATTTGTTCATTGTAGAAACTATAATATAATTTTGCTTCAAGACAAATAAGTAATATTTCAATTTTGAACGATCCTTAAAAAATATAACTATTTCTCTGTCTTTATTCGTATTCAAAACATTACTTCAGTAAACAAATAAAATGTTTAAAAATAATTAAATATTTAAAATAGTTGTCATGTAATTTGTTTTGTATTAAATTTGTTATTGCCTTTTTAAAGTTTAAACATTCATGTAACTAGGTTGTTTATTTTTATTAAACATTATTCAAACTAGGATAGTATTTTGTATTACCGTGTTAAATAATTTTTTGTAAATTCGCTATACAGGGTGATAATCAAAGTTTGTCGCCCCAAAATATTCGAATTTCAAACAAGTTACCCAGGATTATGTGAAGAAACTACGATACATATCTTTAGCAAATAACAATAATATTAATAATAATAATAATGGACTTTATTTTTTCTACATCCATAATAATAAAAATACAGTAATTTAACAATTAATTGAGATAGGGTCTAAGAAAAAGCCGAGAATCAGGTGGATGTGTCATATGTTTCAAAGAAACATAGATACAACCTCTGTTTTCATCTTAAGCTGTATTAAAAAGAAAACTAAAAACTCATGTTAGTAGTTTGCAATATAATTTTGAAATTATAAAATCATGAGAGCCAGTGATAATAATAATAAAAAAGAAGCTATATAACATAACATTAATATTATATACCAGAGAGTAAATTTAATTTGTGCTTTTTTAAATGATTGGATTGATTTATTTTTTATAGATATTAGTAGATTATTATATATTGTAGACACCTGTTACGTAAAGAAGCAGTTGAATATTTCAGTGCGATGTTTGGGTGTAGTTATATCGTGTTTGCAGCGAGTGTTTCGTTTATGTATGGTTGACTGAATGAATCTTATTAAAAAGGTATGTCGGTTGTTTTTTCAATAATATTTTGTGAAGGAGATACGACAAGTGCAGATTATGCCTTTTACTCATGTTGAGCTATCCATGATTTTTTAATTGGCATGCACCAATTTTACACAACTTGCACCCTCCTAATATCCGCCCAGTCGATAAAGATAAACAAACCATAGATGCAATCACCATAGTTAAATTTTGACAGAACCATTGCTTCACATAATATATTTTTTATTGAAATAACCTCACTGGCACTACCATCAAAAAAAAATATCGAATATCTCGGAATATCTACCTACTAGATCTACATAAAGAAAGCTTTCTCTAACATTTGGTTTCAAGGTGAATATTACTGAAACCCAAAGTATGGCCAACGCCAACACTGATTAAGTATCACGCTACCGATTTGATATTGACATATTAAAATTATTAATAACCAACTGCATTTTTTTTAATTATTTAAAATAAATAAATCAAAAGTTAACCTGGTGAAGCGAAAATATTTATTTTCATTGGGACCTGTGATTAAATGATGTTTTAGGTTAACAAGTGTTTCTTTTGCAATCATGTATTAAATAATAATAAAAATTTAATTTTTCTCTATTACTCAAATAGACGTTTACTATAGATGTTATTTTAAATAAAAGTACAATGAATGGAAAAGACTTTATTTATTGTTATGTACCTCAATACTTCAAAAACACTAGTAAAAATATGAGTAATAAAAAGTAGTATTTTGTGCAATAAGAGTGGATATGGACAATCCACTTGAGCTGTACAGTATATATAAATTTTATGGCTCTCAGTTTTAAATTGGTCTTTCCTGGTTAAATACATAACAGAATCACATCAAAGGCCCAGAATAAAGAGAAAGTAATAGAAAAAAGGGTAGATACCGGCTTCAAATAAATCCAGACCGTTACTTTTCTATATTTCAATTTTTTATCTAAAAAAATAATAGCCTGATGACCAAATATGAACTGTGATTAGTGGATTTCATATTTGTGCAGCGTTCTTACTACATACAATGGATATGAGATATATTCGTACAATAGATCATATTTATGTGAGTGTAGAATAGTAGTTTGTGCAACAAGAGTGGATATGATGGCCATATCGCACGAAAACGAAACTAGAACACGACGCCGTAGGCGTCTGAGTGCAATGTGGACAATCCACTCGAATTGTACAGTATATTTTTTCTACAACCCACTAACGAAAATTTACAAATAAAAAAATATTTTAGGTCATTAAAACAAAATAACTAATTTTAACATAATTTATGACTGTTAATAATTTTTAAAATAAAATAAACAAAAAAGAAAAAAGTTCATTTCATTTTTTCCCTTCCGAGAATCGAACTCCACTCTTTTATGTGAAAGGCAAGGACGCTAACCACAGGACCATCTAATCTTTAATTTTTGTTGCTTTAATACTCGTAATTAAATTGACTTCAATAGTTTTATTCAAATTAACAAATTATTTATAATTATAGACGATTTAAAAACAGAAATGCTATTCTTTATCGATTCTATACAATAATAACCCATTTTAATGTATGTTTAATCTCAATAACTAAAAAATATACCTACTGACAATAAATTTGACAGAATTGTCACTTATTTAAAATTTTAAAAATAATAGCAGTTGGTTGATCATAATATGAACGGTGATTGATGAATTTCATTTTTTGCAGTGTTTTCACTACCTAGAATGGATATGAAATATATTCGTTTAGTTGAAGGCAAAAGCATACTTTTTCGTTTTATAATCTGTGCATAGAAAAGCTTTTATACATGTGGGTGTAGAAAAAATAATTATAGAGAATATCTACTAATTACTAAATGAGAATATAACTTGGATTATAATTGTGGAAGAAGTATGTATTTTTCCTCTAAAGACACGATACAAAGCAAAATATACAATAGTAGTTTGTGCAAGGAGTAAGCAAAGCGACACTTTTCCCATGAGCGTAAAAGTTTATGGCACAAAACCTTAGACGAGTGTTGCAAATCAAGCGAATGTAAAAGGGATTAGCGCACTAATTGCACACTATATTTTCCTATATTAATAGTAATATTTTGACAACGTTTCATTTACATAGACACACATATTGTGTGTAATCAACTTAATTTATAAAAATAATTTAATGACAGGTCTTCTATTTTTTTTTTTTTATTTTAAATAAGTTACAATTCTGTCAAATTAATTTTCAGTATATCTTTTTATTTTTTAATATTAAATAAAATTAAAAATGATTGATTCTTAGAAGAGTCGATAAATAAAGGCAATTTACTAGATATTCGTTTATGTTTACAAAGAAACCGTGAATTTTAATAAAATCATCTAAAACCAATTGAATTATAAGGTTTTATCCATAAAGATTGTAATGTGTGCAAGCGCAACAGTTTGAGTGAAACCTTTCCATTATAAGGATTGGGGTTCAAAACCCCAGATTTATTTTGTTAGCAAAATTCATAATTAGTAATCTTTAAAATTGTTATTTTATCTTTTATATCAATTTTTAAAATTTTGTAGATTTTCGTTAAAGGATCGTAGAAAAAATATACTGTACAACTCGAATGGATGATCAATATTGCAACTTCGTGCGATATGGCCATTATTATTCACTTTTATAAGACAAATAATGTTTCACTTACCTATAAGCTGTATTAAGATGATATTCTTGATAAATAAATATTTAATATGGATATGGATACTAGATTTTGATCTGTTAAATGGACGAAGCGAAACACTAACATATATATTTTTCGTACCTATGTTCTAAGCAGAAAAAATTCATAGTTCTTATTGGTATATTTTTTTAAATAATCATCAACCTTTCAGGATCCACTACTATTTTCAACAAATATTTATTGCATTTTTAAAAATGAGTATAATATATTTTCTTCTTTGTTACAGGTTACCCATTCGGGTAAAAAATAATGGGACTTTATAAACAGTACTTCAGGCTAACTCGATATGCGAAAAATCAATTCATTGGCGTTAGTCCGCAAAAAAATGGACAAGATGGAGTTCCACTTCAAATGCTCGTCTCACAAAACTTTAGTCACAGTAAGTAATTGTTTAAAATGTCTTTTTTCTAGTTATTTTTATGCAGAATATCGTCTATAAAAAAATTAAACATAACAATTACATAAAACTTTGATTTGGCCATTTAAGTTAAGGTTACAAGACTATTCCTTCATCTAGAAGTCGTAAGACTACCATATGGTTACACACTCTTTGTTTGAATCATAGATTTCACATTAGCTTTCTGCTGCTCACTGGAGAGCCCCTACTGGGCGAAGTGGGTTCTATGTAGAGAAATTTGATCCCCAACACATGTATAATGCTTATAATTTAATATATAGAGGGGCATATATCCATGGGAGAAGTTGCTTAGAGTTATATAGTCCTTACATGCATTCTCATGGTATTTTTATTTTGAAAATGCTAAGGTATCACCTTGTACTTTTTTTTTAAACTGAATTGTCTGCAAGCATTTCTTGTTCTTAAAGTTTCTAATTTCAATGAAATAATTTACAAATAGAATTAGTTCATATCGTATGTGTTCGATTAAACATATTTAAATAACAACTTTCCTGAGCGCTGGATTGGTCGTGGTAGCCATTTCCCTTGGCCAGAACGTAGTTCAGACTTAAATTTTCTCGATTTCGGTGTATGGGGTGCAATGAAACAACTTGTCTATAAAGATTCTATAAATACGGGCTACCAACTTTGAGAATAAATAAATAAATAGAGCAGCAAGTTCTTTTGACCCAATGATGTTGTTTAATATGAGACAATTTTTTATGGAACGTGTAGATAAATGCATCGATGTGATTAAAGGATATATCAAACATTTAGTGTGACACAATTTAAGTTATAATGTTATTTAGCTTAGTTTTCTAAATAAAATGTATTTTTATTAATAATCATGCAGCTGATGCCTAAAATGCGATTATAAAGTAAACACTCTATTAAAATAATGTGGCTTTAAAATTATTTTACAAGAATAGCGCTAACTTGAACACCAAAAAAGTTTTGTACACATTTATGTCACAAATAAGGCCTATGCAGCGCCCTCTACAAATTGCATCGAATTTTTTTTTTTTTGAGTATTGTTACTATTCATTATTGACTAAAGTACAATATTTAAAAAATAAACTAATTGGTATTCTAAGAAATCCCCAGAAGTCCTAATTGTTTCTATAGGAAAGCATCACAAGTTGGGGCGACGATTTATTGCAACTGTTTTACACTAGCACTAACATTAATGTTCACTGCTGGGTTCTATAGTTTATTTTTATGTATGAGAGAGTATTAAAATAATAAAGCGTTCGTAATCCATAGGCGTACCACTTCTTTTAGTAGACAGTTAAAATATTTTTTGAAGTTATTCCTCGAGTATACACTTATATTTTCACCTAATTAACCTGCTTATAACTTCTAAACAGCTGAAGGTAAAAAAGTGCAATTTTTTCTAAAATGTTTTATTTTTCCACAAGGTATGTTAAGAACATTGTGTCAAACGGGTTATGTAGGTATAACGGTTTAAACTTTGACTTTTAAAGAACGTTACGTTCATAAATAATAATTTTAATATAAAAACTACTTCTTACCTACTAATCCAAATCAGAATCGAAATCAGAAGATGAACTGTCGCAACCAATATTCACAATGAGTGGCTCGATCATTTCATCAGTAATATTGTCCAACTTCCACATTTTCTCTTCTTCTTTAATCGTATGATTTACTGCCTTTTCCCAGTTTTCAGGCTTCACATTATTTACATCCTCCAAAAACCACTGTTTAACATCACTCATTTTAAAAGAATTATTTTTTCTTGAAACTTCTCCCTTTATCTGTGCCCATATCAGTTCAATCGGGTTTACTTCGCAATGATATGGTGGTGATCTAACCACCGTCATCCCAAGATTTTTTGCAATTTCATCAATTTCATATTTTTTGAATTTCTCTTTATGAAGGGAACACAAATGATACAGTTCTTTTCTCACAGAACCGGGATGGAACTTAATATTTTTTGAATTTAGCCAATTCTGTAAATCTTTTTTTAACCACTTGGTTGTGGGCATTTTTTCTATAAGTCTCGAGTGATAACTTGCATTATTCATTACTATTATACAGTTCTGAGGAAGAAGATCTATAATTTGTTCGAACCATTCTTTAAAGACATCAGCATTCATGTCCTCATGGTAGTCACCGGTACGAGTAGATTAAAAAGTCAATAAACCACCTTTAACAAAACCGTTTGAACTACCGATGTGTACTATTATTAGTCTGCGCCTCTTTCCCGATGGTGGATTTAAACCAGTAGATAAATTATTTTAAAAAGCCTGTCTTCGACTTGTAACAGTTTCATCTTGCCAAAATTTATTTGGTATATGTCCCTCGTTGATCCATGTTTCATCTAAATAAAATATATTTATTCTTTGGTTTCTCATTTCTTTTATAGTCCTTAGGTAATTTCTTCTCCATACTACAATATCACTTCTTTCTATTTGGAATGCTTTTTCCATAGAAAACCTATTTCTTTTAAAAGTTTCCATAGTGTGCTTCGACTCATTTCAGGGTAATCCTTATCATCTCGAACCGTGGCAAGAACTTTGTCTACTGTCGGAAATTCTTTTCTAAAGAAGAACGCATGCACTTTCCTTCGAAGTCTTTCTTTCAAAAGATTTTCTAATTGAAATTTTGGTTTTCCTGGAGCTTTACGTGCTGTTTGAAACTCGCCACATTTCTCTTCTTTAACAACTCTGTATATCGTAGATTTCCCAATACCAAGCGTACTACTAACTAATTCCACTGTGTCATCAACACTTTTACATAAATATTTGTCTGTAAATGATTTAAAACAATTAAATATTAATGTTTTTTTATTAACTGTTAAAGGACCGATTTTTTGTCGTTTACGCGGCCCTTCCAAATTTTCTATGATCACACTAGAATTCACACTGCACCTTGCAAGTTGCAACGATATTTAGTAAACTGTCAAGAATACACAACTTGGACCTCCTTACTAAATGGAAAACCTATAATCGCATTTTCGGTGAAATTTGTTGGGAAGGTATTTATCTACTTATAATTCGATTACTGTAAGAAATTCTTGGAATTAAAATAAAACAAAATTGGCAAATAGGTACTTATTGAAAATAATCTTAAGATATGGCTATGTAATCTTTAATTCACAGGGCTTTTGGCCTGTCCAAACCTTTTTCTATTGTTCTGTACAGCTTATGTTTATAAAGGACCAATAAAAGACCCAAAACTTGTAATAGCTCAGGTACATTTATTACAATTTTAGGAAATATTTAGATTATTCTGTAAAAATATTTAAAATGACCGTACTAAGTTTTGCATTAGAAATGCTGTTTTATTACTCTCTCATACATAAAAATAAACTATAATTAACAGTGCTATTCCTGAAGTGGCACTAGGAAACAATAACAAAGCGTAGATAGAACACACATGATTAAGAATTCAAACATAAAACTGAGACTGGCATATTAGGTACATACGCCTAGCCATAAATCGAAAACTTACAATAATTTAAATTTAACTATTCTTACACGCGGTTCATTTTATTCTGTTAAAGATTTTTTGTCTGAACACAGTTTTCTTTAAAAAGTAGATTGATTTATGGTTAGTTATTAGTTTTAACGTATGTGTATTCAGTGTAATGTACAGTCTTTGAGTAGCTTTATTTAATAAAATTTTGTCTTTTGGTTATCTTATCATTTGCCATTTATTTCTTAGTTTTTTTTCTGCTACCAGTTCTTTTATCTCGACAGGTTAGTTTTTTTTTTAGTTAAAAATCTTCCCAATTAGTTTTCCGATTTGTTAAGGTCGGCTTTGTTTCTTTTTAAATAAATCCATATTAAAGTTTTCTTCTACGCGTATATACTTTGGTGCAATTATTCTCAAAATAAAGAATTCCCAAAGATCTGGAATATTATTTGTGTCGGTGGGCCAAAAGGTGGGTTTTTCAGAAGATTGGTATGTACAACCAAGTTCTGATGCAACTCGGTGCAATTTTTTTCTTTTAACTATGATTAGTCTTGGATCCCAGATGGTATTTTTAATTAACTAGTATTTTATTTTATTAACGCAAGTTGGTTCAAATCGTAATATTTTAAAGTGAAAAATCTACCATATTTGCAAATTTTTAGAAATATAAATATTAAATGTTCTGATGTCTTCAAATCTCTTGTTCATTTATTCATGTAGCGCCCCACTGTCTGAAAACGGTGATACAGTGATTGTCCGGTGCATTATTTTAAATTAAAACAAAAATCCGGATATGAGAAACCAGTTAGCAAAAGACATCAGTCAATATCTTAATCTAAACTATCAAATTATTGATAGACAGGCGTAACAAAATCAATATATTTTCTTTGATATTTTTAATCTTACATAATAAGTTGATTATAGCTCGGATTAGATACCTTATAGTTTCTGTATTAAAAAAAAAAAAAATCTTTATTCCAGTAAGACCATTGCTACACGGTATTGGAAAAGTCAGTTTTACAAAGTGTTTTACAAAGAATGTATATAATTTAGGCAAGTAAACATAAAAAAGAATATATATATAAAATAAACAGAGCATATATCACGTAACAAATAAAAATAAATAATATTACACAGACCGAGTGGAGCCATACTTATTTAGTTAAAATTGTAGTACTCATCTACATTATAAAAACAATTCTCTAACAAGAATTCCTTAAGTTTTTTCTTAAAAGAATTAAAAATTTGTTCATCTTTTATTGACTGGGGCAATTTATTATATAATTGTATGCCAGCATATGACGGACATTTTTGATAGAACGCTGTTCTATGATTCGGAATTCGTAACAAATTACCATGCCTGGTTTGGTAGTTATGATTATCTAAATTTTTACTAAATTCATTAATTTTTTTCCTAATATATATTATGCATTTATAAATGTAAATAGAAGGCAGTGTTAAAATATTAAGTTGTTGGAAATATGATTTGCATGATATTCTTCTATTAAGACCAAGAATTAATCTCAAAACTCTTTTTTGTAAAATGAAAAGCCTATTAGAGGATGATGAATTTCCCCACACAATTATATTATATGACAAATGAGAGTATATCATTGCGTAATATATATTTATAAGTTGTTGTTTGCCTAAAATATTTTTTAGTTGAAATAAAACATAATACCCACTATTAATCTTTTTACTAATATAATCAATGCACGATTGAAATGATAAGGTGCTGTCAAGAAAAGTTCCCAGAAATTTTGTAGACTCGGAAATTGTCATATTTAGATTATCTGTTGTCACTGTTATTACATTCTCAATGTTATTAATAATGTTAAATTTCATCAGTACCGTTTTCTTAGAATTTAATATTAGGTGATTTAGTAGACACCACTCATTGAATTTGTTATAGAGGAAATTCAATTTGTTTGAAAGTTCCTCTAGAGAATTCGCACAAGAAGCCACTGACACATCATCTGCATATAGAACAATGCAATCTGCGTTTAAGTATGTTGGTAAATCATTTAAAATATAAGAAATATCAATGGTCCCAATACGGATCCCTGAGGTACCCCCATATCTACATTACCTTCATTTGAACAAGTTTCATTCACTTTGACAATAATTTTTCTGTCTTAAATATGACATTAGCCAACTTAACACATTTCCTCGAAAACCTAAAGATTGAAGTTTAGTTTCCACAAAATCCAAATTTAAGCAATCAAAAGCTTGTGTAAGATCAAAGAAAAGTGCTCCAATAACTTTTTTGCTATCAAGGCGTTTGTATAAAAATTTAACAAAATCATATATAGCGCTCTCCGTTGATCTACCAGGGTAAAAACCATTTTGGCATTTAGTTATGATCTTATACTTTTCTAAGTAAGAAATCATCCTATTATACATAGCCTTTTCGACTATTTTACTTATGACATTTGATACTGTTATTTGTCTATAATTGTTTAAACTTAGCGGATCATCTTTTTTGTATAAAGGAGTTATTAATCCTACTTTCAAATCTTCAGGGTATTCACCATCCTGAACGGAAACATTTATTATATTAGCTAAAGGTTCAGCTACATAATAAGCAATATTTTTAATAATTTTAGTGGGTATGCAATCTACTCCAACAGAATTAGTATTTTTTAAATTTCCAATTATCTCTAAAACGTCTTGTTTATTTACTGGGTCAAAGAAAAACGAATTACTGTTACTAAGAACACATTTTGTACAATCTGTACTAGCGCTTCCAAAATACTTATTATAGTCGACAAACAAGTTTATTTATTTTTTAGTAGTTATTAGGTATTATGCAATCAGTAAAATTATTTTTGTTGTTCTTTTCAAACTTAATCCTAATATTTTTCGTAAACGAATTCTCTGTGGTATCGCCAATTTGCATAGGCATGTGTGCAATTATTTCTAATTTATTCAACAATCCCAATCGCATCCATTCGATATTCGATGAATCTTGGTCGACTCAATGTAGGAGTAACACAAAGAGGTTAGATGTATAATCTAAAAGTAACATCACATTTTTCTCGAAAACCACCTACACACTACCAGTTATTATTTCTAATCTGCCTCCCCTCAATTTCATGTCTGTCGAAGAAAGTTCTAAGAAACATTTATTCCGTCCATTTAGTTTCTTTAACTGGAGAATCGTGAGAAAATAATTTAGAAATGTTTTTGAGGTGAATTTTTCTAAAAGTTTATAGTCACTACATTTTAAGACGTATCAATCGAATTCAAGACGAACTTTCACCGGCTTGTGAATATCGGCCAATGAACGTCCTTGGTGGTGCTTGTACATTTTTTTCCTTAATGTTTATATACTACAGTGTTGTGCATGCCCATAAAATGTCGAGATAAATATTTCTGTTGCAATCGCCACCGTTTTAATTATATTTATTTACAGTGACGTACAAAGGGAGGAGCATATACAATTCCAAATATATAAAATTACAGTATCCATCTACTATTTTTTAAAAATTAAAAAAATTCAATTATTTATAATTCTATAAAGTTCCATAAAGCAAATCAGATTTTTGACTTTTCTAATGTGTACATTTTAATGCACTAAACTTAAAAATGCTTCAAATGAACTTCTATCATTTACTTTCAATGTAATATAGGGTGTTTCATTAACAACGAAAAATAATAACAAAGAGTGATAATAATGACATGTGGATCGGAAATGTATCATCAGGTTGGTAAAATATCACCAAATAGTCATTTGTGGTCAATTAATATCACTCATCTACAAGTTGTAAGAGGCGACTAAAAAAAGGGGCATCTAAAGAAACCTCTTGGCGATTTTATTAATCTGCAGGTTTTATTAACAAGCTGAGAGGCAACTTGTAAGCCCTTGGAAGATGCAGAATAGAACTAAGTGATGCGGAAGCTATCTACCCTCCCCCAAAATAGTATATAAGTGACAATGACAAAAACAGTAGATCTCCTCTTA